>CM029383.1:16453392-16746721 GCA_017165825.1 Hepsetus odoe
TATATATATGTGTATATGTATATATATATGTATATGTATGTATATATGTGTATATATATGTATGTATATATATGTATATATGTATGTGTATATATGTATGTATATATATATTTTTTTTTTAAAGAACATCCATGTCCTTTCAAGGTGTTGTATAAATGTCACTTAATACCTGTGACATTTGTTTGCGCAAAATTGTATTTTGTAAACACATGGTAGAGAGGTACATGCAGGCAAAATAGTCCCCAAAGAAATTAAAATTTTCCAGATTTTCCAACTATTTTTCCATCGTCAGTGGTGCATATATTAAGACACAAGTATGTGGTTTTTGATAATAAATATAACAGCTCCCGGGTCCTGAGTTTTTCTGCTGTACACCTTTCACATGAAAAGACCTGCTGACAATTATGCAGCAATTGTGCAAAATCTATGATTTGAAATATTAGTCTATACTGGGTTGTATTAGTTGACTGGCTGAACAAATAATTTTGGTATGCATTACCAACTCAAAATGTAATTAAACTACTTTATTAACTAACAATTTCAAAACTATCTATCTATTCAGTCTGTGCTATTCCACTTCTCCCCATTCTTGATTTCTTAATTCTGCTGTTTGTTTGTTTGTTAACTGATTTATATTGTTTTATCTTTTGCTCTGTAAATTGACCTTAGGTTTGAGAAAGGTGCTTAATAAATAAAAGTTGTTATTATTATTATTTATTATCAATAACTGATTTTTCTTGAACTATGGTACATTTCGACTAGGAAAATTAAACACCACTTCTACCATTCAGAGACCTTTTTTCTCTGAGGGTTTGCTGGAGCCTATCCCAGCTCTCACAGGGCAGAAGGTGAGGAAACACCCTGGACAGGTTGCCAGTCCATCACAGGGCAGATACACAGACAAACAGGTAATTCAGCATCTCAATCCAATGTGTCTGGACAGTGGGAGGAAATAGGCAGATACAGGTAGAACATGCAAGAAAAGACCCGACCGTCCAACCTGGGAATTGAACCCAGGACCTTCGTGCTGTGAGATGACAGTGCTAACCACTGCACCACTGTGCTAAAAGTAACTGCTCAATAGACTTCAGTCTAATTTTTTTTCGTTCTAAAAGTACTCCAGTGAAATCTTGGTTAGGTATCACATTGTAACTGCTGTTCGATTGCTGGGGACTTATAAAGGGCACAATGTTGTTTTACTGCCACCTGGTGGTGCAGATTAGTATTTCAGGCACTGCAGTGCTCAAGTAATTGTATTTTTCACCCTGAATCTAAATATTCTTTAAGATAAGCTTTCTTACCCACTAGTTGAGTCTGGATGCTTAGAATAGTATACACATTTTATTCAAATCATCTTCAATCAAGAGAGGAACATGAGAAGAACATGACAGTACTTTGTCTTTACTAAGCTAATAGATATTATTGCTATGAATACCAACATTTCAGATCAGACAATTTGTCATGTCACAGTGTGAGTGTGCAGGGAATTTGAGAAGCAAGTTGAAATACACACACACACACACACACACACACATACACAGCTTGCAGGCAGCTGAGGGAGTACAATGAGAATGGGTCCACTGTAAAGGATGAGTCAATATTGCTCTTGCTGCAGATATGGATTCAGGGCAGCAAATGGCATTGTGGTTGATTAGGGAATCAATCTGTATTTCATGTCATATTCTAGAACAGATTTGTGCTCCATAAATCATTTATTTTGGCACATTGAAAGATTAATATGCAGCTTAGCAATGAACTGAGTAATCTGAAGGCATGCTTTTCCTTTTTAGAAGGACTAGAACCAAATAACTCATGCCTTTTAATGATGACCTGAAACCATTTTTACTTATTACACCTAGTGATTAGGGAGTTGGATACAGGATCGGAAGATTGTGGGTTCAAACCTCTTACCAGTAGGTTGCCCTGAGGTACCCTTGAGAAAGGTACCATCCCCGTCACTGCTCCCCGGGCGCTTTCATAGCTGCCCCCTGCTGCACGGTGTGTGTTTGCGTGCATGGGTTAAATGCCGAGGTCCAATTTCATTGTGGTTCACTGTGTGCTGTGCTGTGACCTCGCAATGACAAGAATAGTCACTTTCACTTTATGAAAGAGTGGCTAGTGAAAATAAGACATTTTCTAAATTAAGTTGCAAAGGCATAAATATCCATTTATATTATATATCAAGGCAAATGGTCTTGAAAATAGGTACATACCTGCCAATACGTTCATTTCAAATAAAAGATTTACTTACCAGGATATGTAATAAAAGACTTTATTAATTTATACATTTACTGAAAGACTTTGGAAAATGTACCAGTTAAGACCAAATACCCATTAAGGTAACCAGGTATTTAACCCTTTAACGTGTAATAATCATAAGCCAATCAGATAACTGCATTCTCTGATCTGAGCATCTGTTAACTTTGCAGCTGATCTAAAAGTTTGGTGAAAGATTTGACCATAAAAGGAATTCCACTAAATTCAAATTTTTCTGATGTCTTAACCATATATATTGTGATCAAGTACCACAATATATTCTAAAATAAAGAGAGTAATAAATTAAAGGACTGTTTTAGAGACATAGCCTAGATGTGTAAGTACACAGTACACTAGCCATAAAAGGCTGCAAGAAAACCAGTATATGACTTTATGGGTATTACTGCCTGATACTGTCAACCATAAAACACATCATACCAGTCTAGGATTGATGAATACCCAATGTTTTTGGTGTGAAAAAAAGCAAAAATTGCCCTTAAAATGACATTTTTCTCAAATATTAAACTTGCGCTATGCTTGTGTTATGCTCAATGAGCTCTCTATAAGCTCCTTTACACTGAATGTCTGCAGCTTTATATATTCATGGATAATTATCATTATATGTAAAACTTTATTCATAAAATAATACAGTATACAGCCTTAAGATGACAAAAGTGAGGCAGAACTGTAGTTCATATCAGTTTTCATATCTACTTAGGATGTTCTGAGTAGAAAAGTTCTGACAAATATACAGAATTAAGTGTTTTCCTATGTGCTGAGACCAGAGGAAGATTTCTTCAGGAAGGCTAAAGAAATCTGAACCAGTAAACAGGCATATCTGTGAAAGAAAGACTAGAGATCACTGCTTGAACTACTGTTAAATGTAGTGTGCATTTATTGCTCTGTGTAATATAATAATTAGTTTTATATTAATCACATCTGAAAAACATTTTTAAAAGATTTCTCAAAGATTGTTTAATACAATAAATATAAAAGATAAAATATATAAAAAGATAAGCTTTAATAAAAGAAATATTATATGCTTACTTGGAACAAGAGTGTGCTTAAAAGGTACAGAATGTAGGCATTAAATGCAAAAAGTCTGACTGTGCTTAAAGATTTTTTTTTAAATGACAGAATCATTTAATTTAAATACTATTGTGAGGGAGATTAACATTTCATTTTAAGAACACTTCTCCAGATAAAATCAATGTCCTAAATATCCGTGTATGTTTTGGTTTGCTTAGATGGCACATTTATGCCGCATGACGAAACTCTCTTTCAAATGTGGCTAAATTGTTCAGACCCCCTACAAATAGTATCGGGCTTAGAAAAAGACAAAGACAAAGAAGGGTAAGTTAATGATCTGGAAAGAGTTTATTTTTATCCTCTGTAAAGACAAATATGAGTGTGGCCATAGAACAAAGGCTCAGAGTTCTCATTTGTCTGAACATTTCATATTCAGTTTTATTACAGTAGCTGCACTACTGAAAATCTAGTTCCTTTCTTCTATTGCGCTTCTACTGTGCTCACACAATGTATTTGTGTATGTATTAACAGCATGTAGGTCTACAGATTCTCAAAGATTTGGGGATTTCCAAATCAAATACTTTCATTTTTTTGTGTAAAATGATGAAGCATACAGTGTTCAGAGAAATCCTGTTAAGTGCTTTGCATCAGACACAAGCCTATTCACAGAGAAGCAAAGCAGGTCCTCACAGTGAACAAAGCTTAAGAGAATACCAACAGGCTCAACAGCACTGAACATGTGTGCATTGAATGCATCTGTTCAGCCTATTTTTTTTTCCTCACACATTTATATTCGTATGTTTGTGCATGCAAATCAGTGGCAGTCATCTTCAGAAACACTGGCAGTTAAATTCATCACACAACCTGACATTCCTCAAGTGCTCTCAATTTCTCCTCGGCTCATTCACAGTGGAGAGAAGATAACATAGAAGTGCAACATAACATTATTTATTTGGAGCCTCATCATCTTAAAGACATAAGCAGTAAAGTTGAAGCAGACTGGTTGGGTGAGGTACCTAAAGCACTAAGAAAGCATTTCTATTTATTTCAGAGCAGTTCAGCCACTTTTTGTACACAATTTCTTTTTTATCACCATCTGAATCACTAGGGAGGCTCTACTTAAAAGTGGCCTTCTTCATCATTTGCCCTTAGCAATGAATTATCTCAAGGTAAATTAGAGCTGTTTAGCTGTTGCATCTCCCTTGGGTACAACATAAAATGTAAAGGCTGACGATGCAAACCCGGCCATTCTTATAATCCTGTTCATATAAATTAGACCACAGAGTGGATCATGTATTAAAACAGAACTGATCTAAATTCAGTTTATTGTGCTAATGAGGCAGTATATGCTGACAGTACAGGTTCACTCTGAGATCACATTGAAAATGAATGAATTTTTTCACAGACACCTATTATGACACCATTCTTGTAAGATTTTTGTAATTGTAATTTCAATCTGGGCTGAGAACTGAGGCAAATGTGCCAACCATCGCTTATGTTTTGAGTGTACATTAAAATTTCTAATATCACAGACAACATACAAGTCACTGACAACTTGGCTAAAGTGTCAAATTTGGCATTGCTAAGTAATAGGCTCTGTACACTGTCAGAAAAAATGTACTGTCTTGGAAATTTTTATCTACCAAAGTAAACGGAGAATACGTTTATACTCATGTACAACATGGTTCTAAAAGTCCAGTCATGTAACTTATATGAGTTATAAAATGTGGACCACATTTACTCACCTAGGAAAAAAGTGGCTGGAACCTTCCATGGCTGAAATTAAGGTTTATGTAGTCAATGCATTTTTCTCTGCAGCTGAATAGGGTACAATTATGTCCCCTAATTAAAGGTAATAAAGGTAATACACTTTACTATCCTAGTGACAGTGTTTGTACCGTGAGAGGTACAGGTTGCTTTTTTTTGACAGTGTAGCTAGCCATAAGCACTACATAAATACATCTTAACTCTTAAGCATTCTAATAAAGCTAAGCTGCATTGATAACAGTGCATACCTTAAGGCCCATCACGTTTACGGACAAAAGCACTTACCTATGCATTTATGAAGTGCTTATAAAGGGTCTTCAAGAAAATTTTCTTCAACAAGTGTCTACTTGGCAGTTTACAACAGTGCAGTGCAGATGGTATGAATGTAAAAGGAAGGGGTTATTTAGAGGGAGACAGTGATAGGGCTACCCTGTATGAGTGGGGCCACAGGCCAGTCCAGACTGCTTCTGGGATCACTCAGAATCCCTAACTGCTCCATTCAGAAGGACACCCTGTGTGACAAAGGCAGAATGAGTGTGACTCATCATTTTCCATTACAAGAGAAGGACAACCATTTCTATCAAACTTGTCTTTTCAATAACCATGTACCAGTTTTGACTTATTTTGTAAAAAAGAGAACTGGAGTGTGTATTTGTGGTTTTGTTATATATGCTGTCTCAAGACATTTTGTAATGTACTTTATAACTGTTTCATGTGTGTGTGGCTCATTTACCTAATTGCATTGTATGTCTGTGTGTATTTATGTTTGCCCTCATCTACGCCAGTGTGTAATCAAATTGGCCCTTCTCAAGGCCATCAAGGCCATCAGCCCAGGTGGAAGTGGGCATGCTGCGGTAGGGGTCCAGCAGGATGCGGAAGCAGCGAACAATCAGCATGCAGAGGAAGACAAAGAGAAAGATGACAAAGGCAAAGGTGGTCTTCTGTTCTAGCGTCATGCTAGTGCCGGCCGCGGGGCTGCCCGCCTGCAGAGAGGAGGTGAAGGGCTCGGCCTCCATCAGCCAAGAGAACTGCAGAGGGTAGTCCCACATCAGCCGTTCACGCATCCTCACACGTGCACGCCCCGTCTCCTCCAGATGGACCTCATCTATACATAAGAGAGAGAGAGATAGACTATTTTAAAGTAAAAAAGAAAGAAACAGCATAACAGGTTCAGGCTGACCATATGTATCAGCACAAAATTAGTATCATATTTAAAATAAGGCCTGAATGGCTGACATACTATCAATTACTGTGCAATAATTGGTAAATGTTTTTTTTTTTTTTTTTTTTACAGCTGTTCAGTATTCTAGAAATACAGACAATGATAACGAATAAAGCACATTTCGATGTAATTGATTATGATAATGCAAAATAAAGTGTGTGATATTTTCATGAAATCATTATGTTATCATCATGTGGCCCACTTTTGAGAGAAAGTGCAGGAGAGGGGAACAGGAAGTGTAAAATGAGGATTCAGATCTAATTGCATTAGATATAAATCTTTCCAAAAGAAGCACACAGATTTAAACCAAGATTTGTTTTGCTCATTGTGAAAACTAACAATTGCAGTGAACTAAAATAACTGATCAGTTAAAATAATGATCAAGGGTTAATGTAATAATTATGACAGGCCAATGTATAAGTGACTATATCTCACAAATCACTTTGTTCAACATTAAACACAGAAGCTAGGCTAAAGCAAAAAACATTAGTGGGATAGTTCAGTGCTACTGTGTGCCACACCCTACAGTCTGTTGCAGCAAGCACAATGCAGAGCCCTGTTTTCATCACCTACAAATGACAGCAGTACTGACACCCTATTGGTTTAGCAGTATAAAATACACACGCAGCAGCAGAATGTTTCGTGTGCAGCATCTCAACAAGAAATTTAGGTTCCAGAGCAGTGAACAGTGTCTGTTCTGAAAAAGTCATTGGACACTTTTCTGATGTGCAAGAGAACAGTGCCAATCAAAGATAAACAATGCAGGACTGAAAAAGGTCAGAGATAATGAGGATAGCATGTCAGTGAGTGAGGCTTGGTGTGCACACAGGCAAACGTGCCAATGAAGAGAAATGTACTTCTTCTGGACTGATCTCTTTAGTTTCATATTACTGAAACTGATCTTCTTCAGGGCAGTATTTGCAAAGCCATGCAAGTATTTATCATTCTTTTCTGCTGCTTTTATGGAAGTAAATTATAGCATTAAGCTGATCTGGCTCTATGATCAGTCCATCTAAGCATATGTATGGCAAGAGTTGCCAGAATTTAAAAATATATATTAATTAATTAAATAAAATAAAATGCAGCAATAAACATAAAACAACTAGATATCAATTTAGTTTATGGCAGACTGAACAGAAAAATGGATAAATAATATGTATATATTATTGTATATGTATATATTCAAAGCAATAAACAAACCAACGCACTTATAATAAAACAGGGGGTAAGTGCTTCTATCAGCAGCAAGACAATATATACTACAGCTGAAATAAAGATTAAGCTCATAAATCTTTATAAAATCTTTAATTTTGTATAAAAAATATAAAATGCTACTTCAACAAACATGTAAAATCATTATGTCCATTTGCTGTGAGACGTCTGTCCTGGAGGGCATTAGCACTGCAGAATTTAGTACTTTCCCTGAATTAATAAATTCAACTTATCAGCTAATTACCAAGTCCTCTGTGATTTGCCTTTGAGGGTGTTTTAAGAGCAGGAAAAATACTAACTCTGCAATCCAGTGACCCATTAGGACCTGGGGTTTACACTCTTTCTTTTCTAGAATGGTATAACTGCAGAATGCAATGCGTCTCTGCAGCAGCTAGTCAAAGTCATCAATACTTCATTGCGTGTTAATTCAAGTTCATAATCAAAACACTCACAATTAGTTTGGTACAACAAGAAACATTTCTTTCAGAGAGTAGCATGGGTTGGCTGAAGATGAATACTTACTGCAGCAGATCTGAAAGTAAACCAAGCTTTGTCACTGACAGTTTGTGTCAGCAACAGCTTCGGCAAATCCTTTGGTCCCAAGTGCTTCTGCAGGCACTGTGATGATGCTAACTGAGTTGGCAAGCAAATATCTGTGAAACGGTGGGATGTCACAGCTGATTCCCAGCTTAGGCTGAGGACACTTCAAGCTACCAAGGTGTTCCCCACTGTACTTTAAAAATTTTATTTAAGGTCACTGTGAGGGCTTTATTAAAACTAAAAAGAAAAAAAAGATTAAAAATCGGTAATTAGCTTACATTGTAAATGATAATACTTTGACACAAAGGTTCATTGTGTCTACATAAAAGAAAACATTTTCTTAATTAAGGAAAATCACCTCATCAGATTGCTGTGTGAAATATCAAACAGAACAGGTTTACATCAATTCATGTTTTAGGCATTAAAACAAAGCCATTCAATTGTTCTGCATGAGGAAGAAGCTGAAATCAACGTATAGTTTTCTATAGTGGATTTTGATGAGCTTACTCTGCAGGACAGCAGTTTGGGTTGCCAGGTGCTGATGGTAGATGGTGAAATATAAAGTTGGGTGCTGGATTCATGCCAGCAGTAGGCTCCTATTGCAAAAACTCATAAAAGACAGGTAGAGCGATTCACTTCACAGCAATTCAAAGCTATATATGAAGCCAAAACTGCCCCTTTTGGATTAAGTTAGAGACAGTGAGAAAAGACATATCTTCAGACCAACAGACATATTGACAGATCCACAGAAATGTGAAGGTTGAATTCATATGCATAGTGCAATCGACAAAATATGAAAGGCAGAAAGGTATACAGTGAACTGCTGGATCCTGGCAAATGAGTACTGAAGAACACCCAGAGTGGCTTCTGTGAAAATGCCTCTAAGCAACAATGATTCAATGATGATTGCATCTGCAAACCTCTGAACATCTGCTGCAAAGCATTTGCATATATATATAATCCAGCACTTAAAAGGATTAAACATGTAACCTAGTCTCACTGCAAAATATGTAAACCTAACAGCCACATTAATACCATTAAAAGGGAACAGTGTACATTCAGGGTACATTCCGAAACATTTTATGTACATGACAACCTAACTAACTGGAGTTCAAAAGCTAACTCGATATTGATTAATGTTATATTGTAAATAGCTGATCTGATAATAGCAGCAAATGTGAATCAAGTGTAGTATCAATGTATTCCCCAGCCATTATTAACCACCATGAATGAAGATGAATGACCATCATTAACGTTGTCTTTCTTCCGTTTATTGGTAGAACAAACCATGAAAATACCACCCCCATATTTTATAGATGGGATAAGGATCAGGTTTGTCTACTTTGTCAAATTTATGCAGAAATATACATTTTTAAGGATTCAAAAGCATTCAGGCACCATTGCAATATTTAAAAAAAGTTAAAATGCCTTAATGGGAAAAGAATCAAGAAAGTAAACAAATACCTGCAGAGTGGTGTGTCCATTAGGCTCACTTGCTTGCAGTAAGAAAAAAATTATCACTGCATAAACTGATAATAATGGTGGCGATAGGTTTCTGATCAGGTAATAAAGATATGCCTAAAAAAACATGTATTTTAATGTGTCATATTAACCAATAAAGTTGTGGTGGTGGTCTAGTGGTAGGGTACTTGCCTACGGACCTCCGGATCAAGAGGTCCCAGGTTCGAATCCCACCTCTAGCACTACCACCACTGGGTCCCTGAGCAAGACCCTTAACCCTGAGTTGCTCCAGGGACTGTCCCTGTAATTAGGACATGTAAGTCGCTCTGGAGAGCGTCTGCTAAATGCCGTAAATGTAAATGTAATTCATGTTTGAAGGCAGTGCCTTGGCTGACTTGACTTGGGGTTGGCCTGGCTGTGAGTGTGTAGTTAATTTTGCTTCTGGAGGTCACTTCCTCCTGCCATTTTTTCCCCTCAGCTCCTTCTGTCCTGTTAGTGTTAGTCTGCAGAGTGTTAGCATGCCTAGTGAGTTGTGTCAAGGATGGCCATTGGATGCCACCAAAGCTGCAGGGGGTTTTAGAGCAACAGGTACCAGAGCAACCTTTTTCTTGAAACTTTTAGGTTCACTTTAAATCTGAGCATTTGGTATCATAAAGGTTTCACAGTATGCACTATTCTGACAAAAATCTCATGCAATGTGTTAAACATTTGCTGGACAGTAATCAGTTCAATGTGACTATATAATTTACAATATACAAATGATTGTGTGAAAAACATTATTGCGATCATGATTAATTTTCTTCTTATTATTTACTGTTTTCTCATTTTTAGAACAGCCTCATTTTCTTCCATTCTTTTTGAATGCTGAGACTCATTGTCTAATGTTAAACTGCCTTTGCACATCTTTTAAGGTAGAAACATCAATGATCTGTCTCTCAAAACCACTGGCAAATAGTGGCATCAGAGCAAAATCAGCTTAGTGTATTCAGCTCAGAACAGAATGGCATTTGCAAATTATGACTTAACATGACTCACTGTAACTGACGCAAATTGGAACGGGAAAAAATGTAATTCCTGTTATTCAAAGTAGGTATGTTTGTATCAATACAGATTCAAAACTATGCTGCACCAAAAGTATTTTTTAAATATTTGTTATGAAAGTGTATTTATTTTACATGTATCCTGCAGATATAAAATATCAAAGCAAAACAAATCAAAAGGTGTTTTGACCCTTTATTAAAGCATTTGAGTTATCAAATTTAGTCAACTATAGACCAAAACACAAAGCTGGAGAGACAAAATCAATTTAATGGCTGCAGTTCAGTAAAATCAATATTCATTTAGTGTGCGCATAGGAGATCCATGAAGAATAAGCAACATTTAACGGATTAAATTTTCCTTCACAAAAATGGTGAGTGAATGCAGATTTTGCTGCAGTGTGTGGGTAGGTGCATATAATATAAAAGAAGGACTGAGGCAAATGAGATATCCAGCAGTTCAATGCATGGAGGGGAAATGTGAGGCATGTCCAATTCTGACGCTTCATAATTAAATGTAATGGCAGAAGAGAACCTTATGACATGCTCTCTGTTTGCCAAGAGTATGTGAAAGAGAGTGAGCTTGGTCATAGACAGAAATTGTCAGAGGACATATTTAAATGGATTTTTACACCTATGACGATAAATAGGCCTCTATTAATGTTATCAGGAATGCAACATTCAACCCACAAATTATATTTCTGTACTTTATTTACCCCTTAAATGCACAACGATCCTTCAACAGCACAAGCAAATGCAGTTTTGCAACAGTTTTACTTACAGTAAACTGCCTAGCATGACAAAATAAATTAAAATACCACTGTCATAATTAATTTGTCTGAAATTCAGCCTCTGCATATAACATTAGTCTATGTGAATTTCCATTTCAAGCCCTAGTTCCTTTTTGAGCATGGGAGCTACATCAGTCCAGATAATATCCTTATTTAAAAGCTGTTCAGATAGGAGGTAGCTTTTAGAACTATGAAACAATGAGCTGTCAAATTAAGGTATCACGGTCTGATGACCCAAAGAGAGCCTCCCAAAAACTCACACAAGAACACAGCAATTGATCTCCAAATGGCCACATGCCAGAATGTTAAGGGAGTACTGTATGGGGTGACTTCAAGAAAACAGAAAAAAGACTACTTTATAGCTGAAGACCAAGGTCAAAAACAAATACAGAAAGCTATAAATTTTGTGATGGTTAACACAACATGTAGTCAACAACTACACTGCTTGAGCTCATTAATTTTTGGCATTAATTTTTGGCAAACACAAAATGTGAACATGTGCCTGCCAAGAAAGAGTCCTTTTTTTAAATTCATAATGAAATGATTTGACAGTCTGGACTAAAAAAAATAAAAAAATACTGAGTGAATCCAATCCACAATATGGCGTTTTGCACACTGCAATGCATGCAATATTGAACCATTTCATTGCAGCACATAGGCTAAAAAACCTACATGCTGAAATTCAGCTATACATGAAAGCTCATTCAAGCTCAGCAAATTGTCCAACGTAAACTCTACAGTCTGGTATTCAGTATAAGCCATGAAGTTGAAATGTTCTTTGCGGCTTTAATGATTCAACCGGTTCATCTTCAAGCATACACTGTTTGCACAGCAGCATTTCTGAAACAAGAAGTCAGTACGGTTAGACAGTCCCAGGCACTGCGTTTTTTGTGTTAAGGCTTAGTTATTTAGACCGTGCATGAGTAAGCATCCACAGACTATATGGAGATGCAACAAACAACTCACAGCATTGCCAGAAAATGTTTGCATGAAATGATGCTTGGCCAGGACTTCATCTCCAGGAGCCTCGCTGATCCTGCCTAACCAAATGGACCTGGGCTACACAAGTCATGGTGAGAGGGGGAAACAGATGAAGGGAACTGCAGCACTGATCATGAGGGCAGAGCATCACTACAAAGGCAGAATCCATACGGATGTGTTGGAGGACAGAATGTAACTTCAGTGAAGAAATGATGTAATGCTGGAGTGGAGAGAGAGCCTGCAGCAGCAGCAGGTTCTCCGGGGCGGATGAGGGTGAACAGTTGGAGGGTAAACGCAGGGTGTGTGTGTGTGTGTGTGTGTGCGTGTGAATGAATGAGCTACACAAGTGGCCAGTGAAGCTCTCCATCATGTATGATGGGATACAGCGGGTGGAGCAGCATTCATACTTTTTTAATGGTAGAAAAAGCAAGGGCACGTTCGTTTTAGCCCAGTGCTAATGCGGTAAACTGTCTGGGTGAAGATTAATGTTCATGTTCAATCAACAAGTGTAAGAACAGGTGAGAAACCTGCCGTCAGTTCGCCAATAACCGGTACCGCACCGAGCGGACCAGGCTAGGGATGAAAAGCTTTAGTTTTCTACCTTTGTCTCCCCGAGGGAATGTGGGCTCCATGTCCAGAGTTAAAGTGAAAACCTGAGGGGTTCGCCCATTCTACCACCTTCCTCCTCCTCCTCCTCCTCCTTCTCGCCCCTTCGGTTGCGGCTCGACGCGAAGACGGTCTGACAGAACAGGGGGGGAAGAAAAAACACAAAACTGCTCTTGTTTAAGTAAATGCGCTATAAGGAAACGGTCGCAGCCTCTCCTTCGACTCCTGTAACGGTCGCCCTGAGCTCTGGGCGCGCGCTCCTGCGCCTCGCGCCGACCCCGCGCGCGTGAGCAGCTCGGGGACACCGCTGCTGAATGAACGCGCTGCCTTTTACTTCACATCCGTATTCACGCAAACCACGCCCCGCGCTCCGATTGGCTGGGAGCGCACTGACACCTGAGCGCGGGAGTCGCCAAGTTGTTGATACAGATCGGCGTGCGATACTGTATCACCTGGAAACAATCCGATACGGAGTCACTAGAGAGTCCGATTCAATACTGTCCATATTCATATTTACACTCCAGCTGTCTTCTTTTAGCCACAGCAGATTACCTGTCTAACATACTCATACCAACTTCTGTCCAACACACTGAACACTCTGAGGGGAGAGAACCTGAAGCTAAAGTTTGATTCAATCAAGCTATTATCGATTCAGTACCAATACCAACATTCAATACCATTGATACTATAGATTCTATCAAGTTCTATCGATGCTGTTGATATTTAAAACGCTCCATCCACCTCTAATCAGTAGTTCCCCTTCCCATATACTATCATTATCTAGATTGTGTCCCAAACAGTGTTAACATATAAATTAAATTGTCTAATATCACATCTGTTAGTAAAATACGCACCATATAGTAGCATGTGGTTTTGAACCCAATCTCATAATTAGTTTGCTTATTGGTTGGTCATTTCTGGAGACCTAGGTTAACATTAGTTACTTGGACATGTGTTCTTGCTATCTTTTGGTTATTACATGCCATGAGCAGACTCAAACAGTCCAAATCCACTTGTTTATAGCTTAGATTTTAAAAAAGGCTGTTTGTATTGTGAATCATGAATGGTGAAAAATGTTATGAATGTGCAACTTGAAACAACACCCAGAATTATTCTTAGAATCACCCTTTTGAAGACAGAAGACATGTTTTATTGGTATAAGTCTTAAGCCTTACTATTTTTGAACCAAACTAGGTCCTGGGTCTAAATTATCCTCTTGATACTATGCCTAAAATAGGCTGCCATAGACACATGCATAATGCAAATTAGGATGTAGCAATGACATTTTTATGGACATAAGAGAGCTTATGGAGAGTTGTGTGAGAGGTTGGATATTAAAGAGGGAGAAAAGGACCTTATCTGAGGAGTGGAGATGAAGTGTTCAAGAATAAGGGTGATGCACTAAGCTGTAATAACTATAGAGGGATAAAGTTGATCAGCCACAGCATGAAGTTATGGGAAAGAGTAGTGGAAGCAAGGTCAAGAAAAAGAGGTGAGGTTTAGTGAACAGCAGTGTGGTTAGTTGCATTGTGCCTTTTAATACTTAGAGTAACCATTTGACAGGGTGCTGGAGAGAGGTTGTGGTATTGCATGAGGAAGTCAGGGAGAAGAAGAAGAAGTGTACTAACTTCCCATTAAAAGTTGTTTATTTAAAAAGCTACTAAGCCTAACACATCAAATTTACCACTAAGAAGAGTTGAGCTATAGTCAGTATGCTTCCATTTTCAAGTGTGTCCAAATATGCCATTTTGAATAGTCCATTCATCCATCCAATAGTATGTCCAATACCATAACTACAAATCCCTTCTAGGTTGGTTGGGGGTTCTTGAGAATCATTCAAAGCCTTCATATCCTCTTTAATGAAGTCATGTGAAGATCCTGATTTCCCATTAAGGAAAAACTAAGGTACTGGCCCACTATCTTCTTTAATCACATGGGTTTATTTTAATAGCAATATTAGGGTGGAAGCTAAAAATGACTCATTAGGAAGTCATTAAAAAAATTAATAAAAGAATCTAGAGCTAACATTTTTTTTTTTTTTTGCACTCCTCCCTTAATCACATGTGCATGTGATTATCAGGAGTGGATCTATACCTTTGTGGTCCCTAACAACATGGATCCTCACAGTTAGAAATGGTATTTTCTCCTGAAACATACACCTCCCTTTGATGAATCAGGCTACTGATGGGAGATCTTTGACAGATCAGCAAGCATGTTGTCATGTACATCCTGTCAGGTTTGAATTTCACTGATGCTTCACCCCCGGAATACCACCAGAGGCAGGTGGTGTCATCGTTGTGAGGGAGCAGGTGGTAGTCATCCACTTGTACAGGCTGTGATTTTCTTTCCGTCCCCTGCGTGCAGCAGACTGAGGCGGGGTGATGGAGAATCAGCAGGATGTAGCCGGGAGTTAAATTGATTTTGGCGCAAACTTGCCGCTCCAGTAGGCAGACTGCATGCCCTGAAACAGTAGGGGAAGTATGGCCCCTATGCAACACCACCACACAGCCTTAGAACCCTATTTACCATCTGCCTCGCACAACTATCTAGCAGCAAATATGGTGGAGTACAGTACAAAATGTACATCTGCACTGAGATTACCCAGTGGAAAAAAAATTAAAGAGTTAAATCTTGTTTAAAAAAAAAAAATAAATAATAATTAATCTAAGTTAAAGGAGGCTAATGCAGTTTGCTTGTTTACTTAGTCTCAAGCAAGTCATAGCTCTAATGGTTGAAAATATACTGTACCTAAATAAAGAAAAGGTTTAAAAGCTTTAAGTGGTGCAATAAATAAATGCATAGATAAACACTTTAACACTCCCAGTTTTGTTAATTTTCTAAGTGAAAATAAACACACATCCCCTTCAGGGAATTTAAAATGGCATTTTGCAGAGATGGCAAGTAGCCAAGTACAAATGCTGCATATCTAATAGTTTCCATTGTCAGGTATCTGTACTTTACTTGACTAACTGATTTTATTTTTCTGTAAACTTTCTCATTTTACTCCACTTCATTTAAACACACACAGCTGTAGTTTCTAGTGGATGATGCCATGTGAGCAACAGCAATAGTGAATCCTGTACTTGGTGCAATACAGCATCAGTACAGACATTGTATAAAGCAGCAACAATGAAGTGCAGAGTGCAAGGATTAAATACTCAGATAATAACAAATACTTGTGCAAAACCAGTAACATGAGGTAACTAAATATGTATATGTGTGCAGAGCATGTAGATGAGTGAGTCAGTTCTGGTTCAGAAGTCAGAAGTAGTGGCATGAATGAAAGTGAAGAAATGCAGTTATGTTCAGTATGTTCTTTGTGATCTGTAGATTGATTTTATCATTGGAATTTAAACTGAGTTTATAAAAACTATTTCAATATGGTATTGTGTTCATTTTGCACTAAAGAGACCTTTTAAAAGGTTTTTACTTTTATACTCTGAGTACATTTGTCAGATTTAGGTAATAAAACAAAAACTGTGCATTACAATGTGCAGTAGTGCAGAGGATGTGTTGTTATCTCAAATTAGAAAATCAATTAAACAGTAATTTGCCCAGGGGTCCCCAAACTTCTGAATCTACTTTACAGGAGGCAGTCATTATAGGTCACAGTAGAAATGCCCCGTCTTTTTTCTGGTAGTTACATCACTCTATATGTGTGTGAAAATTATTCACAGAGCATTTCCATTGAATTCTTACCCTCATATCACCCCATATGAGTGCATCTGTGCTTGCACACAAATATTGTTGTAATGTTGTCATCATCTCTCCGAGCATTAAAGCATGTCTCTGCAGTGAATGCCTGATTCTAACCCTCCTGTTCTCAAATGCTCATAGTCTGTCAGTTTCTCACTGAAGAAATTCTGGCTATTTGTGGAAAATCTAGGCTTGTGATAAAAGTCTAAAACATTTGCGGAGCTGTATGGGACTCCCAGAGAAGTTCAGCTCCTTACTGTGTTCAGCCTGTGCATCTAATGCACCAGGGGAATTCTCCCCCAGTGCCTC
Organism: Hepsetus odoe; assembly: GCA_017165825.1. Classification (NCBI taxonomy): domain Eukaryota; kingdom Metazoa; phylum Chordata; class Actinopteri; order Characiformes; family Hepsetidae; genus Hepsetus; species Hepsetus odoe. The sequence goes on from CM029383.1 coordinate 16,470,300, forward strand.
ATATTGGATTTGTGACTCTGGTGACAGAGTTTTAAATATACAGTCACTGGCCTGTGAAATCTCCCTTTCAGAAAGCTACACGTGACTCAGCCAAGCGTCCCGCTCATTTATTTAAATGAATATTAGTTCAGAAGCTAGCTTACAGCTTAGGCTAAAGTTCCCCTTAGTCAGGCAGAGATAAGGGTGAAAAAAGCTTCAATCAGTCTTCCTTTGGCTTGGCAGTGATGAGCTATAAAATTGTTTTGGTTGTCCAGTCATGCCCACTGGATTAATTCCAAATAATGCAGCCGAATACATTGCATTGATTTTTGTTCTCAGTTAGATAATCTCATTAATACATGACCATAGGTGGTTTGTTGACTATAGAATGATATTCTAGATGCGTTCCTTGTGAAGTATATGCTTTTTAAAACATGGTAAGCATTCTCTCCATGCTTTTTTCCAATGTGGTTAATGTATCTATAAAGAAAGTCATACTAACCTGGTAACCATAGACACCTTGTAGGAATAGCACAATATCACAATAATACAATTAGTACTGCAAATCAGCAGTTATGGGTAGAGCATGGAAACATTAGTTGCATTTTATGTTAATGTAACCATAATCCCTGACTATTTGACAGAATGACCTGATTGCTACAAGGATTTATTTAAAGCAAGCACACATTCTGTGTGCAGTGATCACAGTCATACCACGAAAATGCTAAAGTTAACAATTAAGTTTGGCTAGAGTCAGACAATTAAGTGTAGGCCACTGCCTGGTTGTTTGGCAAGCTTACCTTTAAATCTGTTTGACAAACGGGTGAGATGGACAGCTGCTGTGATTTTGCCAGACTGACAGACAGCGAGTCCAACAGAAATCCCACAGACAGGACACAATGCATTTGGCTCCTGAGTTTGTCAAACACAACTGAAACGTTGCCTCATGGGAGTCCTATGAAGCCTCAGAGGCTGACCTGTCGTCCTTCATTCTTAGCAGACCAGTGCACCTGGCTGACTCTTTGGACATGGATAGACAGCCTGATAGGCCTCTGCGATGCTGAGCCAAACCACAAAGGATCTTCATTCAGTTCTCCTCCAGGCCATCTTGTGAATGATTGATAAATGAACCCTCTTACCTCTTAAGTTTTATTTTTGTGCCTTAGTTTACATACAGCCCACAAGTCTAGCATCTCACCAGCAGAGAAAACTCCCGGTCTGGGCCCAGGTTCTTTCTGTGCGGAGTTTGCATGTTCTCCTTGTGTGTTGCACAGAATTTCTCTGTGGACTCTGGTTTCCTACAACAGTGCAAAGACATGCAGGTGGATTGGAGATGCTAGAATTTCTCCTAATCTCTTCCCTCCACACCCAAACACATCCATAACCCCTGCAACCAAGGATAAGAGCTTAAGATAATGGAGTGATGGATGTTTGAATGTAAAGAACCTTTAAAGGAAGTTTTAAAAACATCTACATGGTATAAACATTTAACACAAATATCTAAGTAATTAACATCAAATTAATAAACAAATATTGATTTGAATATTGAATAGGATTATTAATCCTGCAGATGTTTGCAGTATTGCACCAGTCCTGACAAAAGCTTCCCTTTAAACGATTTTTGCTGCAAAGGAATAGTGCGTCTTAAGCCTTGCTTTCTTCTATTCGAACGGTCTTGGTATCCTACTTCTAAAACTCTTAGCTTCTTCTCCACATTTCTGCCATATGTTCATATCTGGCCTCACAGAGAAGCCATCATTTCTACTTTAGATTGACAACACAGTATAAAAAGCCCATCACAGAGTTATTATATACAGGTCCCCTAGTGGATAGCTACTGTATCTTGTGTAATACATGCATACTAAACATTAAAAATAAATTATTAAACATGGTTCGTAACACTCTGCCGCAGAGGCGTCACATAGCATACAGTACTGAGGGAAAATGATGAAGCACTTCCTATAGTTAATATGCATAGCTTGTCCGTTTTGCAGCCTTTGGAACTCATTTCAGAGGCGTGGAAACCTCTTTGCATTTCTGATCAATGTTACTGTGCAACACAGTGATTCCCAGCAGGCTGACTGAAAATGTCAAAATTCATTTTGTATCGGAAGATCATCAATCTAGCGTTACGTTAGGATAATCTGTGGCTAGAATAAGTTTCATTTCCTGGCTAATAGGTTTGAATGACATGTGGTGGTAATTATGACCCACAATGCTGATTATGATACACATTCCCACCATGAATATTTGATCTGTTTCTTCTGTTGTTATAAAGCTTATACATATTTCCATAATCAGAATAATAAAGATTTAAGAAGAACTGACAGGCTAATTAAAAGATTCTCAGTTTTAGGCATTTAAAAGGCTAAATCATGTTTTGGCTATATCATGTTTTATCATGTTTATCTCAAAATGAGAATCTTCTTCTTTCAGCTGCATGTCCTCTATCATCACATCCATAAACCTCCTCCTTGGCCTTCTTCTTTTCCTCTTTCCTTGCAGCTCCATCCTCAGCAACCTTATCTCAAAATGAGAATATTGAGCATGAATTTAAATAAGAATTTAGCCCTCATAGTTTCTCCCCACCACTGGTATCACCAAAAATGAACAAAACCATTACCACCAAATGAACAAAAGAATTATCTGAATACAGGCCTTAAGAGGGCTGCTTTTAGTAAGTTATATTTGGCCATTTGTACAGGTTCAAACAGAGTCAGAAACTGTGAGACTGCAGTGTGCTCATTCATTGCTTTTTAGCAAGAACACGTATTATCCTGCATACACTGCATGAGCCATTTAATATGCAGAAAAATCAGCTTGAATCTGTAAAATATCTCTATGTGCAGTCACACTCTCACCCCAGGTATATCTGTAATGGGGCGGCGGGGAATAAGGACAAAGGATTGTGTGCTTTAACATGTTTATGGCCCATCGAGAGCTCACTGCATCAGGCTGTGTCACTGTATCCTCTCCTGCTGCTTATCTTATCTGCAGAGATGGGCTTTGACCTTCTGTCTCCTCACCAATGCTGCTGCACAGGAGTTCAAAGCCTTACAGACAGCCCAGAAAACAGCATCAACATCGGCAGAAAGTGAGTGAAATAGAGAAAGGAGGGTGTAGTAGCTGAAGAAAGGAGGGTATAGCAACTTAACCATTTTAGACTTGCATGAATGCATTTCTTTGTCACAATACCATTTGTATTATTTCACCATTTTGCATTTTTGAAAGGACATCAATTATTACAGCTATCACCTATAGCTATCAGATTCAGCATGAGGTGTGGTCAGTTAAAGAGCACACATATAGATTACAAAAGTAGACTTTAGTTCAAAAATTGAGCCTAAAAAATGTATATATATGGCTGTTCCTGTTAGGGGTCGCCACTGCAGATCATCCATCTCCATTTCTTTCAGTCTCAAACCAACCAACTGCATCTCTTCTCTCACACCACATCAGTAAACCTGGTTTTCCTCTTTTCCTCTTGCCAGGCAGCTTCCTCTTCAACATCCTTCTCCCAATATAATCCCCATCTCTCCTCTGAACATGTCCAAACCAACACAATCTCTCCTCTCTGACTTTGTCTCCACATTGTCCAACCTCTAATAAACTGTGTAATAAACTGTCCCACTAATAAACTTGTTCCCAATCCTGTCCGTCCTCGTCACACCCAACGAAAATCTCTGAATCTTTAACTCTGACACCTCCAGCTCTGCCTCCTGTCTTTTCGTCAGCGCCACCGTCTCCAACCCGTACAACATAGCTGGTCTCACTACTGTCCTGTAAACTTACCTTTTACTCTTGCTGGTACGCATCTGTCACAAATCACTCCAGCCACACTTCTCCACCCATTCCAACCTGCCTGCACTCTCTTCTTCACCTCTCTTCCACACTCGCCGTTACACTGAACTGTTGATCCCAAGTTTCGAAATTCCTCTACCTTTGTCACCTCTACTCCCTCACTCCTTTAAGTACTCTCTTACTTAAAAAGAGCAATGGATTCTAATAATAATGATCTAATAATTAATAGAGATATTTAAAAACATGGTCACTCTTACAAAAATCCAAAATACTGTACTAAAAAAATAAAAAATAGAACAATTTTGGATTCTTATAGTATGTTAAGACATATAATTCTCATATTAAGGCAGGAAGTTATCGCAGCGTGTGCGCTGTGTACTAAAGGGGGTGGATCATGTAGTCTGCAAGACTGCAGCTGGACCCTTTTCCTTTTCAGAGAAATATCGCATTTCCGCAGATTCAGCTCAATTTACTTTTTCAATTTGTAGATAATTCATAAATCCAGAAGTTAAAGCCTATTCAGTAATTAACTGTAATTAAATTCGAGAAGATTACAGGTAATCGACTAAAACTATGGTAAAACTATGATACACAAAGAAAATTAAACACAGGAAGTAAGTTTTCAGTTACATCCTAGTGTCTAAATCTCATCTAAGTGATAGCAAATGGAACTGGCTATGAATAAATGAAATAGAAACTTATTTATAGAAAATCATCAACTTTTTTCATAAGTATTGTACATTTCTATGTATTTTTAAGCAGCTCTAAACATAATAAGGGTTATGATTGTCGGTGATAGAGTAAAATGATAGAGCAAGCACAAACATAAGGCTTCACTACAAAACTCTGTTTTCTGCATGCACACTTGACAGAGCTGGAAAAACATGGTCTTCACTGGCAAAGTGGGACCTGCTCGTTGGCCCATGATATGTTGAGTGGAAGTAGAAAAACTCCATTTCATTCTTTTAAGACTAGTGAAGTTCAAAAACAGTTTCAACTGAAAGGGTTAATGCAAACACACATGCTCATACATACATGCAACGAATGGTCACTCCTTTACAAAACTTTACAACTTTACAAAACACTGGGACCTCACCTCAGGATCCGTTCTCTGGAGACGGCATCAAACACTTTAATTTAATTACACTTACCCAAGCCATGCAATGTTGCTTTAATTATCTCCCTCAGGATGAATCCCACTCCACTGTGGAAATATTTACACATTTGAATGAGCAATACTTGTCGTGAATTATCAGATATTTGTGCCCATGTCATGTCTTCTTTATAGACCAGTGAAGGATAAAATGAATAATCTGATCAAATGTTTCAATGGTTTTGAAAAAAAAAACAAAACTGGTCTGTTTAGCTAGAAACAGATAATCTATTCAAAGATGTCATGGTATTTTTTTTTTTTTTTAGCATTTTACAATATTTTTTAATTAATACTTAATAACATATAAGTGTTACTGTCAAACTGCAAGAGATATTCATAGCATATTAAAATATGTATAGCTATAAACCTTTTCTAGCATGCTCTCCTTCACTCTGGCCAGTTTCACTTCACTTTCACAATAGAAGTGAACTCCTGTTATGCCCATTTGTTTGGGTGTCACAGGTATGACTGTGTGTGAGTGTGTTAGTGCTATTATTACCCTGTGATGAACTGGCAACCAGTTATCTGCCTTTTATCCTATGTGTTTTGCATAGGCTCCACTCAGGAACGAATAACTGATAGCAGCCAAATATAACAGTCTTCTGTACAGTCAGGAGAAAAATATTACAAAGGTGCAGGTTGTGGGCCCTTTAAAGGAGCTGTTTTCCTGGCACCTGTCGTAACAAGGTGTTGGTGTGACCCATGATATGGTTCATAATCCATGTAATATCCCTTTAATATGTTGTCATGTGGTGATCCCTCAAAGCTTGTCCTGGGTCAGTAATGATGATTAGCCCATTCATTCAATCGTAATGCAAGGTCAGTAATTCAGGGAGCCCTCATTCTTCTCTGCCACCATGTAAAGGTCATCACGCTTACAGTCAGTTCGGTTCAATCCGATTTCACCGAGTTACCACAAAATAACCTCCTACTGCCATGCTCCATCCAGTTAAAACGGGTCATACATCAGGCTATTACAGTGATACCAGTGACCTCATTTAGAATATAATCTTGGCCTATAGATTATCTCAAGGCAGCCACAAGAAGTGGCACATAGAAAGGCAGACCCCAATTGGCCAATGATGACAGGAAATTAAAACAAAGATCAAAAATCCTTTATCAGGAACTATTACTTTGGCTTTTATAGATGCATTGTTTTTTGCCAGCTTCAGCAAAATGCTTAAAGCAATATGGCATTGGTCTATGTAGGCCACAGAAGATTAGTCAATTGCTGCATAATGATCTTAGCTAATGCATACAAAAATATTTAACATAGGAAGTACTCTGCATTTTTCTCCTGGATATTCCTTGTGAAAAATAATCTTTCATTTGAGACTGCTGCCATGCTCAAACAATACATTTCAAACAAGAAAGAGAAAACAGGCTGTAAGTTATGACCTATGACATAAGTAATTTGGAAGAGGTATACAAACTAAAATCTCTAATGTAAAAGCACAACATAAAAAGCAAAACATCATTTCTACTTGTCAGTACAGACACATTTTGCTGAGGCCTTCTTCAGTGGATGCAGGTATACAATGAACTCCACCTTTTAAAGTCTGACATAATCTGATATGATCTCACGACATTTAAGAAAAACTGGTTGTCAGTTGCAGCTTTCATGCTGTCTTTTGTATCTCATAAACCAAATCATGCCGCTCAAACCTACATTAACAAATGCCAAGGATATTTTTCAAAAGTGGGGGTGTATTATGTAATTATTTCACAGACATGGTAAATTGAAAGGGTGCTAATACAGGTGTTGTTGCGGGTATTTAAAAGGCTGGATTCATTGCATGTCTGCAAATGCAAGAAAAAAACCTATGTCAAATAACAAATCCATTACGATATGTTGCAATGGAAACTTATATAGTGCAGGTTTAACCTGTATACATGACCTGCAGATCAAAACAATTAGACTGATTACTGGTTTGTCACATATATTTCAAGATGAAGGCCAGAAAACACCCACTTATCATGTCTCAATAGGAGCACAGCCATAGTATGGAAAGTTGGATTTTACTCCCTTTTTGAAATAAGATTTTCATTTGGTATGTAAACATTGGTTACATTTCTAAATGAACTGTTCAATCCCTCTACAGTTCATGAGGAACAGCCCGTTTTCAGTTAATTGTATTCATAATCTTAAATCGCCATTCATTGATATCACTAACTTAACATGTTTCACCTCTTCTTTCTTTTTGAATGAGGCACAACACAGAGCAACTAAACAGAACAAAGGCAATGTACATATGTCAGTCTTAAAAGCACAGTAAAAAAAAGGGAAAAAAGAGGTAAAAAATAACCAGACTAGGACAGATTTTGGAGTTGAGGGACAATAAAATACATTAAAGGTGTATGATATAGAGTAGAGTAGAGTAGAGTGATCTTTTATTATCCCACGAATGGGAAATTTGGGCGTTACAGGGCTCTTATAAAAAAAAAGACAGGTGTACAGAAAGAAAAGAAAAAATATATAAAGATATAGAGAGAGAACAGGAACAAGTACAGGAGAAGTACAGGAGAAAATATGGGTATATATCTTAAATATAGAATATACCACCAAGAAAGCAGGCCACTGAAATACATCTCTCTCTCTCTCTCTCTCTCTCTCTCTCTCGGGGAGGTGTGTTTGACAGTTAGAGACTGGTGTGGATGCCTGCAGTGAGGTCACAGCCTCAGCCTGCCAGACAGATTTGACATTCACTCAAGATATAGAAAAGTAGCCAGTGGCTAAATTATAACCACCGGGAGATCGCAGTAGAACAGTGTATTGGCAGAAAAAGGTGTGCACTTCCTTCATCTTTCTGTTTGCCAGACTGAAAGGCTCGGCTCACCTGACAAATAGCTTCCTCTACAAATGTGAAAGTCCACTTATCCAGGGGAGAGAGAGCCATATTTGGTCAGAGTTGAATGGGTATCTCTTTTTTTCTATTGTCTATTTTGCTTTCACTGAAAAAATCAGTTGGAATAAGGAGTATTTCTGCCATTTATGACAGATATGATCACAAAAATTGGTACTGGTCTAGTACTTACCTATGGACAAAGTGGTCGCAGGTTCAAATCCCACCTCCAGCACCAACATTTGGTTCCTGAGCAAAGTCCTCAACCCCAAGTTGCTCCAGGGGGTCTGTCCCTCTAATCAGGAATTGTATGTCACTCTGGATAAGAGCATTTGCTAAATGCCATAAATCTAAAAAAAACTGATTTTTTGACAAAGGAATATTTAAAGCACATGCAACCATTTATTTATATTAAAAAAAACAATAATAATTCCTTTTAATTGGATATTTAGCATTGTTCAAAAAATAAGAGAGAGCCATTTTGTGGGCTCATGGGGTCAAGTGCCTAACCACTTGGCCACCGCTGGCACATGCTGAGTGGATGGAGTTTTGGCACAGAGTTCATGCTGAAACATTCTTTATTACTTCATTGGGAATGGCAGAGATAAACTTTTTGATATCACAAATATAATAAACATATATGCAAAGGTTTTAGGCAGGAAAAAATGCTGTAAACAAAGAATGCGTTCAAAAATGGAAGTGTTAATCATTTATTTTCATCAATCAACAAAATGCAGTGAATGAACAAAAGAGAAATCTAAATCAAATCAATATTTGGTGTGACCACCCTTTGCCTTCATATATACATGTACAACTACACCTTTTTAAGAAAGTACTGCTATTGCAATCACCATTGGAAGTCACTGAGCGAAACACAAATTTTATTATACACATTTATCTTCAAGGAAAGCATGGCAGATTGGAAAGATGTGGGTTAGCTTAAAGGCCTGGTACTGGTTCTTCTAGTGTTTACAACAAAGTCCTTACACTCTCACCAGCCTCTCCCGCAAAACTGCTGGGAAATTGAATCAGCTCGTGTAATATTTGGCCAATTATCTCACCAGCAGCTCGACAGAGCAATTTCCTGTAGGTTGGGAATCATGTAGGTTTAGCATTCTGAGAGAGCATCTTCCAAGCAGCATCTTGTGAGGCCGAGGAGAGGGATTAAAGCTGGGTTTATTCCTTGCGATCAGCAGAGGCGACGTGTGCTGTTCAAGCACAAAGCTCAGTGTAGGGAAAGCCTCATCTGCTCCTGGATGTCTCAGTAAGACAGACTCAAGCTGTGCCTCTGATCCATTCCGCTGCAACATGCAAGACTCTGTATACATCCTAATGTCAGTGTACTTCTGGATTCAGATACTTGAGCTCAGATTGAGTGAGAAGGAAATGCAAGAGATTGGCTCAAAATTCTTCCAACAGGTTTAAAGTTTACAAAGCTGCTTAAATCTGGAGGTAATTTAGGCCAATCCTGAGGTCCAGGGAGTGTCTTAATGAAATGAGAAATATCTTAATGGTGTGCAGTTCCAAATTTGTAAAGCAAGTGCATCACGGCATCAGCCCTGAAGACTGAAGTATGTCTTGATGATGTGGTTGAAGTGTTTTCTCAGGTGACAGCAATGCCACAACCAATCAGAACATGTGTTCTGTACATACGGTCCTAAAGCAGATTAAAAAAACAAGTGTGATCAGTTCTGTGTGTCTAATGATCATGTGTTAAATGATTGTAAAATGAATAACAACTGCTTTTGGCACACCAGAATTGCACGTGAACACCCGAGGAATAAAAAATCAATGTGCGTGTTCATTTAATTGAACATTTACTGTGTTGCAAATCAAAAATGTCAGACTGTTTCATCACATCCAGGCCTGTCCATACCTTCAATAATATGCTGAAATGATGAAACACAAGTAAATGGCAAAATAAAATTGCGTCTGAGCATCATGATGATTGTGGTGAATCAGCTGCAGTGAGTTTCAATCTTAGGATTAGTTATAGTTGATTTAATTGACTTAATCATTTCATTTATCCATCCATGCTCTTCTCGTATATACATTTCCTGTTGCAAAATGTATTTTATAAGAATTTAATTTGGGTCAAAAATGAAACCTGCTATGATGTTAAATAAGCACTGTAGAAAAATGCAAGTGAAATGTATCAAGCAGTTTTCCTCTCTACACACTAATGAACCTTTCAGCGTGGGCGATGGGCCCAGTTGTTGCACTAGAACACTATCCCGTTTTCAGACACCAAATTATTTTTGTACTTCATTTAAAAGTGAGTCTCTTTTTTCTTGCACACTTCACGCATGCATTTCCAGCATGCCTAGTTTGGTTTAGCCCAGCTGGTTAAACTAGAATTTTAAACTGCAAGCTCCATTACATGTGGCAACTCAAAAAAAAAAAAGAAAACTACTGTTTCTCTTTACATCAAATAGGATTTTTGCCTGTCACTGTCTTTTAAGACACACTTTTTTAGTGTGTCTTAAAAGATAATTATGAATCGTTAAAAAAAAAATTGGATTGAACTGAATTACAGCTAAATCTGAGTTTTTATGAAAAACTGAATTGTTTTCTAAGCAATCATGATCAGTATTAAGGTAAAGATTTACATCCCCTGTCACAACAAATAACAGTGTATCAAAAGAGCCAGTGAGTGAACCTATAAAGTGTGCAGTGTGGGCAGATTTTGCTGCATTAAGTATCACACAGTAGAAGAGTGGCCTCTGTGTGTGTGTTTTTTTTTATTCATCTGAGTAAGGGAAGCACGGCTTGGTAGGCTGCAGAGCCCCTGGCTGTGTGTGTGAGAACGGCCCAGGCAGCTCCACTGCCTGTTTCCATGGCAATGTTAAGCGCAGGTCCTCGATGCTGAGCCATGATTTTCTGCCAGTGATCCCCCCATTAAAGTGAACTGTTAAAATTTCATCTACACACATACAGTCGGTAAAAACAGATTTCTTGTAGCCTAACTGGTCTTGTTTTTACTGCTCAGAGCAGATAGGTAGCATCACCAATCATTAATATCATTAATCACCTTAATATAGGAGAGACCACAATCAGAGGCCATTATTTTACATTCATGAATCAAAAGTCGTTACATTGTGCCAGGGGCAAATGTAATTTCATGTAAACTGTACTCTCAAATATTCACCTAAACTCAACACTAAAATAGAGTAGAGTAATCTTTTATTATCCCACTGTAACGGTGGCGGGGTACCGGAAGGACGCCAGTGTGGAGCCAGGAGTTCGGAGCACTGTTTTATTGACCACAGTTCACAAATACAAGACACAAGGGCTGCAGTTCGAAGCAGAACCTGAGAACAGCAGCCTAAACCAAGTTATCCAAATCCAAAAACCAAAACCAGAACCACCCTTACACATAGGCATAGCCTATCTAATGAGCCGCGTTCTGCTCTGACTCATCAGGGCTTAAATAGTCAGCCCCAATGATGCACACCTGTGCCTGCTTGGGCTCAGGTGTGTTCAGTCAGAGCAGAGCGCCCTCTAGCGTGCCCAAAACACCCCACATGTGACAGAACCCCCGCCCCAAAGGCGCGGCTCCCGAAGCGCCAAGACTTCAACAAGAACAACAAAACTACACAAAAACAGAAGTCCCTTGTGGGGACACACGGTCAGGTCCACAAAAAAACACAAAAAGGACCTCCGACCAGTCATGTCAGGCAGCTGGTGATGGTGAGGGGAATCCCAGCAAATCCGTCCACCCTTTTGACTGGTGCCTGAACTCGGCTCTGAAGTCCCTGGAGGCATCGCCTGACTCCGTGGAACGCCTGGACTTGACTGAACCTGAAAGAGCTAAACAGAGACGTTACAGGGTTCAAAGAGGAAGTCTCTCAACGAGTCCAAACTCTGCTTCCAATCCCTGTCATACTTGTTCCGCACGTCTCTCCTCCCCAAATCTACAGTGCCGAAGTCCTCGTTTGTTTCCTTGAACTGATTATTGCTGGTGTCTTTTGCCTTTTTCTTAGTCGTACTTCCTGGTTGCTTGGGGCCCGGCGACGCAGTGTCCCAGCTCCTGGTTCCACTATGAGAAGTTCCACTTGGCTCCCTGTTCTGGGTTTGCTGAATTGTGAGGGGGAGCCAACGGTAGGGGGTCTGAAGGCAGCTGCTCCCTCTCTGAAATCGTTACCTGTTTCTCCGCTGGGCTGTTCTCCAGATGCTCTGTTTTGGCTTTTACCCTCTGGGTTTCAGCAGGCACTGTTGTCAGGGAAGTGAGTTGAGATTCGATGAGTGCCAATTTCACTTCCATACCTCTGACCTGTTTCTCTAGCTCGGTGAGCTTGCTGGCCTCATAACGGGCCTCTCTCAGGTCAGCCTGCAGAGCGATGTTGTGGTCCTGCACCCGTCTCAGCTCTGCCCTGCTGCAACTGCCCTTCCATAGTGGCTATTTTAGCCTCCAGTTTCTCCCGAGTGGTTGGAGTCTCAACTCTCCTTGTTATCTGGCATACGATCTGGTTTCTCTGTTCATGTGTTCTCCTCAGTCCCTCTCTTTGGAAAACCATCACAGCTTGTATCTCTAATCTGGAGACCTCTGTCCTCTCTGAATTGGCTGCTCCTTCCATGACGCTCACCTTTGTCTTGAGCCAAAGTCTCCTCTTTTTCCTTCTCCCTGTCCTTCGAGACCGAGGCATTCACCTGTGGCATGGGGGCTCTTTCGGTCAGCTGCTGGTAGAGTCCTGCCAGCAACTCCTCCCGTTCTGCAAACCGAACATTTCCGCAGCTGATCTGCTCACCTCCGAGGTGGGACTGGATTGTCCTCGCCTCTCTGCGCCGCACGGCCAGATCCCTCACCGGCTCCTCTCTGAATGACTTCTGCAAGCAAATCGCAGCATGTTTACACATCTGATACCTCGGTCCTTGTTGAAGTCCCGGTCTCCACCTTCCAAACCTTCTCTGACTACCACCTGTTGCCCAGCGCGGCCTCTTGAAGACAGATCCCCGCTGGTGCACTCTCATAGCAGCCTGACTAATGACAGCAGCTTTGTTCATAGCATCAACATTTTTTCGCACCAAATAACCTCTAAAAGCTGCCTGGATGCATATCGCAGACCTTCTCAACACCTAGAATCTTTCATGTTCACTTTTGCCCCTAATGTAGGACCTATAATATCTTTGAATGAAGATGGCTGACCTCCTTATGGCCTGGTACTTTACTACCTCCCTGTGTCTTCTGAACGCAGCCTGAATCAGGGAAGCTGTCTGATGGTGCAGGATCACCGCCTTTCTGACCCTCTGACCTCTGAAGCAGGCTTGCAGGAACATTGCAGCAGAATTTCAAAAATTCCTCTCTCGGTTTTCTGGCATCACGTGTGGAACGATACCTCAGCTGGATTGCAACAACAGTCTGTTTGATGTATAAGTATCGTGCCCGAGCACAGTGCGCCCTGTAAGCACTTAGTATCGCAGTGGCAGCCTGGTGCTTCAGTTTCAGAGTCTGTCTGGTCTTCATCCCTCGGAATGCAGCTTGTAGAACAACGGCAGCCCTTTTTTTCTCCTTCAAAGACTTCATTACTCATACTCTTGCTAGCTCTATAATATCGCTGAACAGTCTTGGCTGCCCATCGTAGCCTCAGGTAGTACTTTCTGTTTGTGTTTCCTTACCTGCACCTGAAGGGTTACTGCAGCCTCATGTTCGATTTTCCTCTGTGCCCAAACTTTCCTCCTCTTCGGTGCAGCGGACTGGTTCGTGGTGCTGGGTTTGGGGGTCGACTCCGTGGTGCCTCTCTCGCTGCTGCGAAGGGCCTTCTTGGTCGACCTCCCTGGTTGCCAGATGCCGGAAGTGTTTTTTTCCACTATGTTGCTGCTACTCACTCTGGTTGTGTTCTCACGTTCAAGGTGCCAAGCCTGCTTCTCCTGAAGTTCCCCCTTTACTGAAGCTAGCTCCTCCTGAAGGGAACGTATTTGAGATTGGTGACTCACCTGCAGCTGGTGTGTCACAGCCTGAAGAGAGGCGTTGTCCTCCTCAAATTTTTCACACTTCGTTTGCAAGATTCAGACTTCGTGTACTGATTTCTTGATTCTTGGTGAGGAGCTCCGCCTCCATTTCCTGGAGCTGCTCGACTAACATGTTTTTGTTCTGTCTTTCTGCGCCCAGAACAGACAGCCAGACCTTCTGAGATTCCTGTAGATCGTGTTCTAAATCCTGGATTCTTGCAGTTAATTCTCCTGCCTGAAATGGCTCCTCTGAGCCGGGAGAATTCTTTACCGTAGCTTCCTTGTCGGGCACCACCTTCGCCGCTGGGGCGCTGTGATTGGAGCAGAGTGCTGTCTTCGCGAATGGGGCGCTGTGATTGGTGAATGCAGCGGGTTCCACCGATTTCCAGCGTTGTGGTTGGTAGAGAGCAGGAGCCGGAAAAGAAAGGGGCGCGAACGAAGCCTCTTCCTCGAGGAATCGCCCCTTTTTTCTTTGTTTTCGCCTTCTTCTGACCATGTTTCACATAGGGCGGGGTCTCCGCGGACGGATCGCTGTGATTGGTGCACAGCGCTGTCTCCGCGGACGGACCGCTGTGATTGGTGAAGGAGGTGGGTCCCGTCGACACCCAGCGTTGTGGTTGGTGGAGAGCAGGTAAAGAAAGGGGCGCGAACGAAGCCTCCTCCTCGAGGGATTGCCCCAATAACATTACCTCCATAATGGCGAGTACGGCTTTCTCCGTTCGGCCGTACTCCTCCAGCCGTTCTCTGGCCTCCAGAGAGGGAGCGAGCTGGATTGAGCAACTCAGCAGGTTCAGGCGTCGCGAGAGCTCAGTGGCGGTGACTCTCTGTACTCCCCCGCTCTGCTCGCCACACCCCAGCTGCCGCAATGGCAGCGCTGCTCGGAGGTCCTCAACCATGGCTCCCAGGGCACGCTCGCACTCCTCACACCAACTCTCGAGGCTCCTGACGTCCCGGTTTTGGCGGCTCATTTCTGTAACAGTGGCGGGGTACCGGAAGGACGCCAGTGTGGAGCCAGGAGTTCGGAGCACTGTTTTATTGACCACAGTTCACAAATACAAGACACAAGGGCTGCAGTTCGAAGCAGAACCTGAGAACAGCAGCCTAAACCAAGTTATCCAAAACCAGAACCACCCTTACACATAGGCATGGCCTATCTAATGAGCCACGCTGTGCTCTGACTCATCAGGGCTTAAATAGTCAGCCCCAATGATGCACACCTGTGCCTGCTTGGGCTCAGGTGTGCTCAGTCAGAGCAGAGCGCCCTCTAGCGTGCCCAAAACACCCCACATGTGACACCCACGAATGGGAAATTTGGGTGTTACAGGGCTCTTATGAAAGTGACAGGTGTAAAAAGAATAGAAAAGATATATAAAAAAAATAAAAATATAAAGATGTAAAGAAAGAGGAAGAGGAACAAGTACAGTAGAAAGTAAGTACAGGAGCTATAAATACTAGTTAATAAATTATCTATCTATCTATCTATCTATCTATATATATATATATATATATATATATATATATACACATATACATATCTACAGGGAGAATTAGGTGACCATATATACAGTACACAGTAATAAATAACTTTTAAATAAATTATAGATATAATTAAACAAGCAGCATAAATATAAATGTAATTATAATACTAATAATGAATGTAATAATAATATATAATATATACAATACAATAACAATATACATTAATTAATATACATTAATAATAATATATAATATATATATATATAATAATTTATAATATAGCATACTATATAATGATAAACAAGTGATGTAATGTTATGATGATGAGTTGTGGAGTCTTATTGCTGCAGGTAGGAATGACCTGCGGTAGCATTCTGTATAAGCATGTATTAGTCAGCCACATTATAAGCACTGACAGGTGATCTGGTTATCTTGGTACAATGGAAGGGGGGCTACATCAGTCAGAAAGTGAATGGTCAGTCTGTAAAGCTGATGTGTTCAATAAAAGAAACATGGCCAAGCTTTAGCATCTGAGTGACTTTAACAAGGACCAAATTGTAATAACTAGAAGACTGAAAGTGACTTATTGTCATTGTGAAACAGGGCAAAGCACATAAAGAAACACAATGAAATGCGACCTCTGCTTTTCACCCATACACACCATGCATTAGGGGGCAGCTATTTAAAGCCCCCAGGGAGCAGTAAAGAGAGCAGTACCTTGCTCAAGGGTACCTCAGGGCGATCTGTTGGTCTGGGATTCAAACCCACAACCTAATCCCAGGGCCTACTCCCTAACCACTAGGCCAACGCTGCCCCAGTGGTTAAGAACATCACCAAAAATCCCTCAAGTGAACCAAGGAAGGATATCTGGTGACAGGATATTGGGCTCACAGATTTGCAATAAAGGTCTGGTCTAATGGTAAGCTTAAAAAATACACAATGAGGTATTTAGACATTAAGTGGCCAATGAGCATATATTGTTGTGAGATTGAGGAATTTATTGAAAAAAAATATTATACACCCTTAAACATTAACCATAACTTGTATTGTAATTTGACATAGATACTTTTTTTTAATATAGCCTAATAACTGAATATGACAAAGAGTCTGGATGTGACTCATTACTTCAGAGAAGGCATTGATTCATATGACTCTAAAAGATATTTTTGTGCTATGTAGACATTCATGTATGACACATTCTCCAGTTGTAAGCCAGTCACATTACAAAGACACCCTGAAATGATGCCTCGGAGGACTCATTTGGTGTACTGGAAAAGAAGCTGAACTGAGACCGGGCTGCTGAGCCTTTGAAGCTGAAGGCAAACTTAATCACCTCCACAATCCAGAGAGACAAAGCCTAGGCCTGAAACATTCCCTCATCACAGTTGGTATTCAAACCAGGACAAGAATAATAACTTGTTCTATTTTTAGTCTTTATGTGATAGGTTGAATTGAATAGACATATTGGTAGTAAATCTGGCTTTTTTTGATGTCCAGATGTTCAGCTCTGCTTCTGCGTTTTTCTTTTACTTAAAAAATCCATTGCAGCTGTGGAGTTTGTGAGTAATTGGCCTTTACATTTCTAGTGGAAGTTTCTCAAACAGGTGGTATCCTGGGTGGTAGCGGCTGGTAGTCTTCTTTCCCTGCTTCTAAATCATGGATTTGTGCAGAAATCCTGCAGAGAGGATATATTTACAGTCGATATATTTTTTTCTGCAGACTTAACAACATGCTGGAGTTTGCCCTTGGAACGGACAACTTCACAGCATTTCATCTCTGGCACTTTTATGCCCATCTTAAGTGCCTGATTCTTACAGTCCTTTTTTAGGGTCTGAGTTTATGTCTGTCTAGAAGTCTGCTCTGTCCTTCATAATTCCTTCCATTTTGGGTGGTGGAATGGAAAACTCAGCAATGATCGTTCAGTTAAACAAGTAAGTAAGAAGCTGAATTCGGCTTCACAGCTATCTATGTGATAAATTACTTTATTTTCGTTTATTTTTCACCTTTTTGTGTTTCAGAATAAAACACATTCAAGAAGTAAATGCACAATGAGATGCAGAAAAAACATTTCTGTGCCCTAAAGTAAGCTTGTGATGCTTCAAATAAATACATACATACATACATTCATATACATAGAACTGGAGGTTCAGATCACACACTGGAGCAAATAAAGTTCACACTTAAAAAATGGGAAGCAAAAACTCAAAATTTTACTTAACAATTTCATAGACCTTACCAGTTATCAGTGTATCATGAAATGCTCACATTTAGTGATACAGCTCCTCTGCTGGCAAAATGTATGAAAAAACGAAGCTTATTAAACTTGTATTGCACTGATTTTCACATCGCTGTTAAAGCTGAAACATCAGAGATGCCTCAAATCATATCTGAATCAAAAGATTGGCATACCAGTACAGCAAGTTTGATGAGGCTGATGTTAAAACTAGGTACTCCTACTCTCAGAACCACAAACCTGTTTGTGTGGTGACTTCTGGCAGTGGGTGAAACCTCTGCCACCACGTCCTAGTTCGAAAGTGACCATTCAAAAGAACCTTTGGCATCAAAAATCCAAAAATTGAACTCAATGTTGCTCCGCTGGCCTCAACCTGGCCGTACTATTTTCCATAATAAAGAATGGCAAGCAATCCCAATTAATGATTCAATTTGTCAAAATAAATGGGTAAATGAACAGATGAATCACAACTAAGAGGACCATAAATGAAATGAAAGGGTACATTCATAAATAACACAATTCTTCTATTTTCTTCAATATCTGTCAATAAAATGGCATCTAAATCAGCTTAATAATGATGCATTATTTATCCTTACTGAACTACAGTACTGAACACATGAAATGTGAAACTAAACATTGTTCTTTAAGTATAATGTTGTAAAATGAGTATCTTGAAAATACATAAGATATAGTCTGTCAAATGCTATTTGGGCCAGACCTACTTGATATGATATCAGAAAAACAAAGCAGTGCTATTACTCATGCCTAGCGTAGAGATCTCAGCAATAGGATTTTAATTAAGTCTTATTAAAGGGATTCGTATTTATGAGGACTTGTCTGAAAAATGGCTGTGCTCTGATTTTTGTAATATTGCTCTCTGCAGAGCATTCACAAAACAATCACCAGACACAACATATCTTTATATCCAAGTATCTTTACAGAACCCATATATTCATTTAAATTCTACAGTCTGTATGTTTGTTATCAGGATATGTAATCTCAATCTCTCTGAACATGGTTGATCTCTGTTCTTGACCTTTTTGAGTTCTCCTGCTGTGCACTACATCTTAGAACTATCTGGTTCTCTAACTCATAATGGCTGCAGTCTTTATTGTGTCAGTTTATAACTTAAGGTTGGCTTTGGAGCTTCTGTGACTTTGTGAGTCCTTCAGCTGTTGGGTATTAAAGCCAACGGGGCTGTACCTATCACTCACTGTCTTTTAGCCATGTGTCTCCATGTATCATCCTATTGTACCATGTCCTGTGTAAGTGAATTTGGGCCACCGTGCTGTGTATGACGATTCTGTGAAGGTTCGTTCCTTAATGGCTTATCCTTCAACCCTTCAAGAAGACATATCAATTGGCTCTTTCCTCTATTTGTCTTCGGCAGAATAACACTCAGCTTTGACATTTCTGAAAAAAAGGTCACAGGGAAAATGACAAAAAGGACAGGATGTCCTTTTGTGTGGTTTGATGTAACTTATATAAGAGCTGGACAGGGGGAATGTGTAGACGTCCTTCAACTTAACTGTTACACATAAGAGCTTCCGAACAGCCCAAATGAATTCTACAAAAGTGTCAGAGAAAATGTACTCAAAAGCCAAAACTGAAATAGTTTAATTGGAAAGTTGTCCCACAAACTGTAAAACTTAATGCTTTAAATTGAGATTTGAATTTGATTGACTGAGACATTTTAGTTGCTGAAAGCCATTATATATATTTATCCTAAAAAAACAATTACATTTCATTCACTTTAAAACAGGGTGATGGTTGTCTAGTGATAGGATACTCATCTAGATCTCAAGAGATTGCAGCTTCAAATCCCACTCCCAGCAACAGCACTGGGTTCCTGAGCAAAACCAGCAGCTCCAAGTTGCTCCAGGGGAACTTTCCCTGCACTCAGGAATTGGAAGTCACTCTGGATAAGAGCATCTGCTAAATGCCTTAAATGGAATATTGATGAAACTGTCTATTTTATCATTTTAAGTCTCAAATATTCCATTGAGTGTGCCCAAACCTTCCACTGGCAGTGTTGGGCAACCTAATAAACTAGGAAACTAGTGCATATAAGAACAGTTAATTTTATACTACTTCTCAATAAAGTCTCTGTAAACTTACCGCAATCATACTACAGTTCCTCACCTTTTAAATATTCATAACATATTTAAACAGATAATGGAAGGATGACCTAGGCCCGGTAATTGGTTTCAGAATGAGAAGGGGTCTACTCTTGCATGGCAGAATGGAAAGATTATTGTTTCTGGCATGAGCAGGAACGTGTCAGGTCTACAGATCCGTGTAAGAGACTCAGCCTGGCCATCGCTCCCATGCAATTATTCCTGATAGACTTTTCAAACCTCTTTTCTTCCAGGAAAATGTATTGGTACCTAATGGATTGCCTGTAGACTTCCTCCATGAGACTTTAATGTGTTTTGTGCCTTGGTTCACAAGGACTCTTTGATCACGTGGGCTACTCCCTGTGACTAAAACGGTTTGCAATGCAACAAAAAATATAAATTGATGAGTCATTTTTTCAGCTGGGGACATAAAACTCATTTCTAAAATGAAGATGACATTGGAAAGTTCAGACCTGGGTTCAATGTGCCAACACACTTGAAGCTTCAAAACTGTACAGGGTTGGATTCAATGTACAAAAATCATTCAACGGTCACAACAAATGGCTCAGAATTGCTGCATGTATGGGACATTTTTAATTGTAGCTCTTTTCTGGTTTTTAAAAACTTGTGACAAAGAATAATCTTTATTTCATATCTGGACATTTTTGTTGGATTTAGGTCAGGGATTTATCTGGGACAGTCTATGATATCCGCCCTTTTCTGTTCCCAAGCTTCAGTTGTGTAACTACTGGTTTGATATAATGCTGAAACAGAAAGTACACTTCAGTTTGCTTGCAGGGGAGCTGTGAGTTTATTCACTCATTAATTTTACTCACTGGTCCTTGGTGATGATAAATGTCCCAACTGCATTGCACTGTCACAAGCATGCCTCACTGTGTGGATGGTGCTGGTTTTGGTTTAACTGTTCTGAATTAAGGCCACTTCAATTACAGTCCCATCAGAAGAAAACAAAACAAAAATATTTGGCCACCTGTCAGATTTATTTTCTTAATTGTCCTGCTAACACATTCCTAGCTATGGAGGGCCTTGGTCCTCTTAACTACAAATTAATCTTCTGTGCAGCAAACATAAAAGAAAAACTGAACCAACTGAAGGTATCTGTGACTGCGTGATGTTAGACCAGATCTTCAAAATATGATTGAAATATGAAGAGGAATTGTAAGGCTGGATGAGAAGAGAGAAGTCTATATGAACGTGGGCAGAAGGAGTGGGCAGCTTCTACTAAATGCTGGAAGGCTGGACGCCCTGTAATAAACAGATGGCTAAGGAGCAGGGAGAAGAGTTGTCAAAACTCCACTACAGGAAGCAAGACGTAGAGATGGTTAGTCATGGTGAAGGTGAATCAGATACTAGTGTTAAGTGTGGTCTTTCCCCAAAATGTCAAGTATTTCATTGATTGAATACTAAGAGAATAATGTCTTTTTATTGCAGTTGGTCATTTTGTGCTGCATTCATTGTTGAAATGTTCAGGGATGGTAGGATTTAGGTGTGCACTTATTGTTTGATTCGTCTGATGTTGTCTCCACATACTGCTGAATGTCTTACTCACAATCTTACAATATGCTTTTTGTAAAAATCATGAAAAACACTTCTTTTGAGTGCCATAATTTGTTTTCTTTGTATATGCATTCAATGGATATTTCATCAAAAGCACCCTGAATATAATAAGCACACATTGTGGATGCATAGTTATTCACTGTAGTCCGTCTGTTTGTAACATTTTATCAGCTGTACGGCAGATGTTGTAAATAGTTTATCAGAGAAAAACATGCAGCCAGCAGTGGTCCTGTGTTCAGAAACTGACCACTGACGCAAGAAGGGATAGAAGACAACAGAATATATGCATGGAAAAAGATGAACCATAGTCATTAACTGTACGTTTACAAGGTATACCAAGATAGACAGATAAAATGTCCAAAAGTTTTAAGTCAGTCAGTAATTATTCAAAGTGTAGCAAAATACTCAGTGCACCTGATTAAACGGCCAATGGGGTGAAAGCAGTTAATAAATCTAGTTAATCAGTTGCTGTTTTCTGACCCTCACATTGTTAGTTTGCTCCCAGCTAGGTCACGCTCTTCTAACCTTATTCAAGACAGTATGAGCCTCAAGTGAAACTTTCTCTAACAGTCTCTTTATTTCTGCAGTCCATTCCTGCTTTACTCATTATTCCAGTTCCAGGGAAGAAATGTCCTATGGCTTGACTCTGTGCTAATGTTGAATACGTAAGAAGCTCATGTTTTCAGTGTTTGGGTCTCCAATTACATCTAATTGGTGAAATACATCAAATTAACACACGGGGCAGAAGAATTCATTAGATGAGATTGAGCCCTTCCAACTTCTCTTTCAGTGTTGCTTGTCATTAAGTTCAGGCCCTGGAGGAGATAAAGAGGAGAGGAGCTGAATTCTTAATGCCAGACTTCACATATCATGAGGAGGGCCATCTATCCCATATACAAATAGCATCTCCCAGCAGAGTATTATAGGCTAATTGTATCTCCGGAGCCCATATTTGTCCTCTTCAGCTGCAGTGCCTCACCTTACGCACTGCAGCAGCAGAAGCGCAAGACTGAGAAGAGCCATTGTGGGTCACTGTGACCAAAGATTTAAAAACACTACAGCAACAGTGAATGACCCATGCATGTTGTAGCGAGACAACCTATCAACCTATAGCAAAGCTGGCCTCACTGCTCAAGCTCTAAATGATAGAAAACTTGGCAATAAAAAACATTATCTAAATAGCTTTATCTGCAATCCATGGAGGATTGTCACTCATTTTCAAAGCTGCTGGTCCTAATTAAGGACTCTCACAGGACGAAAGGCAGGGATGCAACCTGGACAGGTCAGCAGTCCATCATAAAGCAGAAACACAGACAGACACTCACACCTAAGGGGACAATTTAGCATCTCCAATCCACCTGACCTGCATGTCTTTGAGAGGAAACCAGAGCAAACCCACGCAAACAAGGGGAGAACATGCAAACAGAATAGACCCAGATTGCCCGCCTAGGAATCGAATCCAGGACCCACCTATCCACTGCACTGTTTCCACTGGAAAAATGTGCAGTGCGATAATTTGCCAATACATTCCTTTAATGCAATGGGATCCTCCCACTTGCACAGCACATATAATAACAAGTGCAGCATATAAAGTTTATATTAACCAAGATGTTTCTAACCTGACTGGTGGCCTTTCACCCTGAAATCTGCTGATTGTCAGGCTTCATCAACTCACACAACTCTGTTTAAGATAAATGGCTGAGATAATGGATTGATGGAGGCAAAATTAAGCGTATCAGTGTATATCGGTGATCTTTTTTGGAGGGTGTTTGTGTACTTAAGCTCATTTGTGAACCCTCCCCCCACAAAAAAATATCATACATGACAGATTTACCAAAAAGTTCTTTACTCTTCTGCTGGCAGAAGGCACCTTTAGGAAGTACAATTCCATAGAACTGCAAAGACAAACATCCTTATCTGCTTTAGAAATATCAACACACAACAATGTTAAAGGCAGTTTGTTATCTCTGTCTGTGATGCTCTGAGATAATGCTACATCTTCTCAAATCTCTTCATTTACATCAGTATATTGCTGTGCATGCCTGACAGTGATTTTGGCCTGGATGCATTACAGCACTACTTATCTCACACCTGAACACAGGCTGCCATTGTAGGTCAATATTCCCAGAGGTCACACACAGTTTTTTGGATTTCATTAGGTTCTGTATCACTCTGAGAAAGGTCTTAAGACTTTGAGACTAATGAGTCCCTTGAAGACAGAGAGAGCGAGAGAAGGGCGAAAAAAAACTCCATATTCAATAATTCAAATACTGAGTTGAATTTTATACATGAAGGTAACAATGGTAGATTGCTATTACCATGTAATAATGCTTAAAATGAAAAAGCTTCAACTGGACAACAATCACAGGTTTAAAATCTGGCTCTACCATTAGCCAAAAGGAGCTTCAGAAATAAAATACATTAATTTGCCGTGAAGACAACACAAAGTGTAGATTACATTAAAGTAAGCTCCCAAAGGATGTCACTGATCCAAATGATCAGGTCAATGAATTCAATAATCAAAAATGCTGACCACATTGATTTAAACACGAGATTTCTAATGATTAAATTAAGGCTTACAATTTGTGCAAACTTTACATTATGCACTCTTCCAGCTAGAATACAGTGATTCTAGTCAAGCTTCGTTGTTAAAAGCCAAAGAAACCAAGTAGCAACAATCAGACGTTTTCCAAATTCTTTGTTAAAAAATAAAGAAAAAAGTAAAATGCATCTCTCTTTCTCCAAAAGTTGTTAACATATCCTTTGGTAACAGAATACCACATATTTACTCTATTTACATGGCACAGCTTGATGACTTGTGCTTTAAAAGGGATACAAACTGTCTTCAATAAAACAAATGACCATGTAAATGGGGACAGACTTTTACAAATGTTTAAGGACATCAATATTCCATAGGGGTAGCCAGGCCTCTTCTCTCCCTGAGTATTTTTGCCTCTGCACTTGAAAAGGAACATGCTATGAACCAGGTTGAAAAAAAAACATAGACTAACAGATATATGGTCTAACTTTTTTGCACATATAAAAGCATAATTATTATTACATCCTGAAAATGTTTATATATGTGAGGATTCAGGAAAGCGAAAAGAAACCTAGCCGACTCCTTATTTCCAATGTCAGGCTAAATCACCCAAAAGCTATGTGCCCTTCAAAAACTTGCCTGAAAGACATAAAACCACCCCATACTAAATGGTCTTGAATTTATGACTTAGAATATTGGAAATTTGACACTTTGTGTGATTAACAGTCAGCACTATCAAAGGACTACATAGCAGAATGGGCTTTAGTCTTCTACGTGACATTAGGACAGAATTAAACCACAATTTGAGGACTTTATTTGCTTTCACTAACTACAACAGGCAAAAATCTGCTACCTTACCTTCATTTTCTGTTTTACCGGTCAGATTTGTATATTTAATCAGTACCAATATTCTTGTTATAGGATAATCGGGACATGGTATGATAACTGGCACCAGCATCCTTAATCTAATATCTGGGTTTAGATGCCAGAGTTATTTTAGTACAATATGCCCCACTGTGCAATGTGCTCAGCTGGGTGCTAAGGTGAGCATACATTAAGCTCCTTCTCCAAGTGTATGCGCTTACTCAATATAGCCCTCTTGTGGTAACCTCTAAATCCATAAAACAACTTTCAAGGTCTCACAAATCTTTGCACAAAGAAAATATTTTAGGATTACTTGCTTTTATACATGCATAAAAGAAGAAAGACTAATTCTGCACAAACTGAGCAGCGCTGACCAGAAGGTTGTTGTAATGACACTAAGCAATGACTAGAAGCTTTTCTTTGTCTTTTGCCATGCGTCCTTCAGTCAATGAAATTTAAAAAAGTTGAATATTTTCACATGATTGAAACCATTTGATATCCTCTGTTGAACTGTTGGGAAGTGACGTCCTATTGGCTGATGGGCAATTCGGATGGGCAGTGACTCCACGTTGAGGGAGATGGACTATATAGGTGAACTCATACCGTCCTAGGGGGTAGCTGAAGTTTGTATGTGCCCGCCAGAGCCTTGGCAGCACTGTAGATCATCTGTCTGCGGGACATGCCAGTAAAGGCCTGGTGCCAGTCAGTACGGCTAACGTTGGGCACGTTCCTCTCCAACACCTCTCCCACGGTCACAAGCAGGCCAGACCAGCGCAGGCTGTAATCAGGAGGAGTGAGAGACTGCGCCTACATGATCATAATGAACGGACACAAAAAAACTATTTGTGAGGACAGGAATTGCAAGAGGGCATTATGTGTTTTTCTGTAAAACATGTATGAGGGAAGCTTTCATACCCTTTCATGTTTTCTGGTTTATGTTTCAGACTATGTTTTCAGATTCTGGATACAATTTATTTCTCATCAATATAAATCACCATACTCTAAAATGGCAAACAAATACTATTTTGTTTAGTCAGTTAGTACCTGTTTAAAGCCCATAGGGTAGCAATGATACCTTCTAGAACTTAATGACTAAAAGTATTTCCCACTTTTTGGCACAATCATGTAAAATGTGAATGAAATGTGAAACACTGATGGGACAGGTGATGGGAAAGCAGGATGAAAGGTCACAGGTTTCTGAATTTTTAATTCTACAGACATGCACAGCAGGACAGAGCAAATGTTAAAACAGCTCTTCAGAGCTAATACAGGAGTATATTCCTCCATGAACTGCAGTCTTATCATGGGTCCTGTGGTGCATGCATGTAATATCATCGGAATTTGTTCATGGCTTACTCAATTACCTTATGGAAACACTAATGATGTTTTAAACTAACTTTGTGTTTCAAATCAAATGAAATGTTCAAATTGAAAAACATTAAAGACGTAGGATAATGATACATACACGGTTTAGGCAGGAATAATCACTGCACCAAAAAAGTATGTAAAATTAGAATATTCATAACTTGTTGAGATTAAGCTTATCAAATGTCTATATATTTTTTATAACTGTACTTATTTAAATTTGTCTTTTTATTTACTTATTTTTACTAATGTGTCCTTTTTACTTTTTATGATCTTTATTCAGGTTCCTTATAACTCTTTTATGGCTGAACAGACATTTATTTTCTACCTCCTCAAATTTCAAAGTTAATATATTTAAATTTCATCTGCTCCTAAACTGTACTTTCTGAAACATTATCAAAAGCCACGTTTTATAAAACAAATGTGTGTGTGTGTGTGTGTGTGTGTATGTATATATATATAAAAATAAATCTTGTAGGAGCATGTAGTCAATGCTGGCAAAAAAAGAATGTCTATGTAAAGTAATTCAGTGATGTTACATTAATTAATCTCTCACTACCTCTACTGTCAAGGAGATTTAAGTGCTTGACAAAGACAAAATGCTTTTTAATTGCTAAGTCACAGGATGGTTTGGCAGGCAGAGTTCCAAACAAAATGAATGAAACAAGGCTACTTGGCAGGTCAAACGAATGATATAATACTAACTACTCAGGCACAAAGAGCTATCAGGGACAAAGCTGTGGCCAGCATCACTACTCAACATGACAAGCCTGTGATGTTCCTGGGCATGCAATTTACCATATTTATACTGTGTCAAACAGATTGTGGGTAATGTATGGTTTAATTAAATAAAGTCACCCAAAGTGAAGAGCTAGATGCATGAGGAACGTCTCCTACCTGCTGTACGTGTTCCAGAGCCACAGGAGTAGCCTGGGTGAAAGTCTCGATATGAATACCATTTCCAGGGTCATCCAGAATTAGACAGCCAATGTCAAACCACCTAGCACAGACCATTGCAATTAAATCAAAACATGAGCATAATTGAATTCATTAGAGCAAAACACTGATAACTAAATACAAAGTTCCAGATGAAGATGTGGAGCAAACACTACAACCATGGTAAATTTAATTGATTGGTACTGCATACAATGGCTAAATGAACATTTATTTAAAGTATTTATTTTAATTATATTATATTAAGTATTTCTGTGAAGCTGCTTTTCCTTGCAACCTGCCTTCAGGCTCGACTGAATAGCAGAAGCCAAACACAAAAGCTGATGGTTTGTTGTTTGCTCAGGCTTTAATTAAGGCAGGCCTCTGGGAAACACCACTGAATGTGGTCATTCAACTTTATACTGCTACAGTAATTGGAATTAGAGAAACAGGGACAGTCATGGTCTCCCAGGCTTTCTCCAATTCAAAGGACCCAGCCTTGATTTAAAATAGTCAATCTGTGTGGTGCTGTTCTAGCAAATAGTGGAATTCTGCTCTTTGGAGATAAGAGGCTAGATCGAGCCAGGTCGGGGTTGTCTGATCTTGGCCTTGCTTACCACATCTCTTTTTAATGCTACTCGCATCCTAAGACCTTGTATTAGTATTCTCCCAACATTTCAGAGCGACAGCAACACCACCTGAGATACTAGAAAACTGCACTACAATCTTCCACTTCCAGCTAAGCATGGACTTCAGATTCTTGGATGTGGTAGAAGTTTTGTCATTTGAAAAGTGAACAAGTGAAAGTGACTATTCGTCATTGCAAGGTCACAGCACAGCACAACACACAGTGAACCACAACAAAATTGGACCTCTGCATTTAACCCATGCACACCGTGCAGCAGGGGGAAGCTATGAAAGCGCCCAGGGAGCAGTGAGAGGGATGATACCCTGCTCAAGGGTACCTCAGGGCAACCTACTGGTAAGGGGTTTGAACCAACAGTCTTCTAAGAGACTAAGATTTAAGACATCAAACTATTTTTCAAGGAAAAATATGAATTAATTTTTGTAGGCAAAAGTGATTGTCAAGTCACTTTCTGCAAGGATCACAGGCGACAGTTAAAACATCACCCAAAGGTGTTACCACATAAACAACACGGAAACATACCATATAATACATTAACAACAAAGCTAATGAACACATGAAATTTGATCAATTGTATCCAATACCTAAACAAGAACCTGGAAAATATTAGAGAATTTTTCTCACTTACTTGTCTGGAAAGAGCTCTGCTATGAAATTCTCCACAGACACCACAGGCTGCTTCTCATGAATTATGGCAGCACGCCGCAGACTGTCAATGCGTTCCTGGGCTCCCTGAAGATGAAGAAATATACATTCAACTAAACCATATAGTCATACGAAAACAACAAAATTACACCACAATGCAGACCTGTGCAAACAATGTTTTTCACTAACATCACACACAGCAAGGCAACCAATTCTAGTTCAGCAAGACTAATAATGCTCTCTTTGTAAAGAAACATGCAGTCGGTCAGTGTTCTTTAATTACTGACGATATCACTATACAGTAATGTAGTTTAACACCATGAATTACCATATTGCCCAGACATAGCTAAAAAAGGTCAAATAATAAGACACTAATGAGAAAGGCTTGAACGTCATTTTACCCCTTCATGAATTACATAGCGTTGCAGTAATCTTCTATAATCTGCTGGCTACATTATAAAACCTGTTATTAAACAGCATGTATGTAAAAATCACTGGTGTATCTGTAATTTATTATTTAATATAAAAAATGTACAGTACTTATAACTACAGTATAAGTCATTATTTAATAGCTTGGTGTTTAAGATTTGAAGAAATACAGAAGTAGCACATCACCTTCACTCCTGCTGCATAACCCACTGGCTGAGGAGCGATGTTTGACTGGCTTGCTTCTCCTGTCACCATGGCCATGCCAAACATTTCCTGGAAAGCATCACGTACTGCTCCCACTTTAACTTCTTTATCAGACGTCACCACAATATCTAGATCACCTCCTGATTCTATCACAGCCACACAGACAGATTCACATTCAGAACACACCACAACTGTAATAAGAATAGCTTTAACTTGGAAGCGTTAAGAAATTACCCACTTATGTATGGAGCCATTCCAGGATCTAGTGTAGTGATCATGGACTCCACAGAATGCTTAGTCTTATCCAAGACTGTCTTCAACATGGGGTTCCCCGCCACACCCTAAAATAAAATTACAATTGTTTGACTGTCAAAATTCTGCAGAAACACTGCATCTTAAATAAATGAGCATTAATTAGAATTAATTCCTCATAATCTGAACATGCCAGTAGTAGTAGTAGTTTCAAGCTATAAATTGAATTAATTTTTCAGCACTTAAATCAGGGAGACTTTTCACATCTAAAACTGGCCTGTTACCTTGAAGAAGCCCCATATTCCTCCACCAGAGCCATTGTCTGGGGTGATTCTGGGATCCTCATGGTCCTCTGGAAATGTAATGGGGGAGCCCACATCCAACCCACCTGACATCACTGGCTGTTGCATCATTGGGTTGGTAACAACACCTAAAGACCAGTGAAAAGAAAATCATTTACATCAGGAGGAGCAAAAAGGCATTTCTGCAGTTATTTATTATTATCTACAAATGTTATAGACAAGATAACCATTTATCGGACAATTCCATTGTGACCTTGCAAGTAGCTTTAATCAAATGCTTCACAAAAGTTTTAAAAGTCCTTCACCTTAAAGCTCTCCATGATTATTTGCTTCAATGTTTCTCTCCAGTAGCACATGAATAAATTGCTGGCATTTCAGAGAAGGAGAGGAGGCCAGCAGCTCTCTGCTCTGCTGATGAGAGTGCCTCAGAGCTGACAGCTACAGCTTGGTTGAAATTGGTATGTTTAGTTCTACTGCCCTCCACTCAGTCATTCAGACAATAGCCTCCAATTTAGCTCTCTTGACCTTTTCCCCAGGCACCATCACAAATGAAAAATAACATCTTCTGCTTGTGACATCAAATCCCCTGTTTTCACTCCACTTGTTTAAATAGATATTGAGTGAAAATGCATACTACAGTATACACTACAGAGTATCAGTATTGCTGCATCTGTTTCATTTACACTGATGGAAAATGGATGCTTACCCCATCACATCGGTCTATGATATACAGTGGCTATTTTTTTTTTTAACAACCTAATTAAAAATGCGGACTTTCACTGAACAAAGCCACAATATTTAATGTATATTAATCAGTTGAATTTTAACATACAAAAGGTCCCAGCAGTATAAAAACATGACATTCATACCTGGCATGGGGGCAGCACTAGAGAAACTGGGCATCAGCGGTGTTTGTGGAGTGCGGCCAGCATGTCCACGTGTGATGTCATAGCCTGCAGCCACAGAGAAGCCGGTGGTGGGCGGTCCCATGGGTGGGGCAGAGAGAATGGGGCCTGGAGGAGGCACAGTAGAGCTGACAGGAGGTGGCACAGTGGCAGAGGTGAAGGGAGCCATAGGGCTGCTGTAAGGCACTCCCCCACTCAGTGATGGAGCAGGTACTGGGGAGGTTGTGGACAGAGGGTTCATGGGGCTGAGGGTAAATGGAGGAGGAGCAGAGGACTGGATGGGAGGCAGAGTAGAGGTCATCGCTATGGGCCGTACTGGAGTGGAAAAGCCCTCTGGGACAAAGCTGGAGATGCGTGTGGTGCCAGGAAGGGTCAGGGGACTAGTTGGACCTAAAAGAAAACAACAAAAGAAATGATAAATAAAGTGCAAGCCATAAGTACCATAAACAATCTGTTATTGTGAGTAAAAAAAAAAAAAAAAAAAAAAAACTGATTTTTTTTGAAAAACAAAAATTTATTGGGGCAAAAAAGGCCAGCCAATAGTTCTTTAAAAAAACAAATTTGTGAGTGTAGAGACATTTCAAAATTTTAATGAGCCACCACCCAATGTGAAACTTCGAAACAAAGTAAAGAAAAGGAACATCTAAACCACAGATTATGTTAAAAATAAAGAGTACATCTAGTGCAGGTCTGTGTGCTTTGCTGCTGTTTGTGGAGAACAATTTATTAACAGGCTTTACATTTTCACCCCTAATTCTGTGTTATTCACTCTTATCTCTACTCTACTGCTCTTGTTTTGGGGTCACCACAGCGGATCATCCATTTCCTTTTCTTCCAGCCCTCTGCGTCTTCTTTCATTCCAAGTCTGCATGTTCTCTCATCGCATCCATACACCTCTTTGTCCTTCTTCTTCTCTTGCCAGGCAGCTTCATCCTCAACATCCGTCTGCCAATGTAATCCTTGTCTCTCCTCTGTACATGTCCAAACCAACACAATCTCTCCTCTCTGAATTTGTCTCTAAATCGTCAAACCTGGCTGTCCCTCTAGTATACTCTAATATACTGTACATCCTCATCACTCCTAATGCTAATCTCAGCATTTTTAACTCTGTCACCTCCAGCTCTGTCTGCTGTTTTTTCATCAGCACCACTGTCCCACTAAAAGTCTGTTGCACTATACTGGTTGGAGACCAGTATAGGTGGCACTGAAAAGTTTATATTACAATTTCAGAAGACCTACACATCAAACACTATGCTAAACCATACAAATCTGTGCTTGTCGTTTTCAATATATCTATTTGTGCAGGAACATGAAGACATTGGAAAAATCAATAATAAAAAAATAAATAAAAAAATAAAAATACAGCTTAACCTTAAAAGGTTAAGTCAGCCTGCTGTTCTATCTCAGCTAGGCTCTACTGATGACTTTCTAAAGCATTAGGAGTCTTATTAATAAATGGGTGCAGGCAATAATTAAAAAAAAAATTAATTAAGATATTATGGCCATTGAGATGACATTGTGGGAGTAAATAACAATGCTGTGACTATGGCTTGTGCCACAGTGAAACATCAGTTGCAAATATTTCACCCAAAGCTACAATCATTCCTTTGAGAGATGCTGCTGTGAAGGTCTCCTCAAAGTTAGTCTGATAATTATGAGCCTCAAGACAAACACTCCCTGCACTATGGTGTAATTCCACTGGGATGCTTGAGTCCTATAACAGCTGGACATCTATTAACTACCATAAAAATTCTCTTCAGAAATGGAGGAGAAATGCATAAAACAGCATTCAGAAGATAACTAAACCAACCTTTTAATCAAGGTAATATTTCTGAGAATACATGAAGGTATAGGTGTACATGGCTAGTATATATTCTACAGGTTTAAAAAAAAAAAAAAAAGAAAATTATACCCCTAAACGGGATCAGCCGAAAGAAAGAGAAAAAGAATGAAATTCCTTGTGCTGAACAGTGAATCTGTCCTGTGTTTTTACCCATCCAAACACACCAGTTGTGAACACACACAGCAGGAGCAATGGACTGCAATCCCTGCACTTGGATACCTCAGGACAACATAATGACCCGGGTCTCGAACCCACTACCTTTGGATCATGGAGTCTAGTCCATAACCACTAGACCACCACTCCCAATGTAAGAAAGAAAATAAATAACCACACATAAAATACATCACTGTGTACACTGCCATCTTCAATGCAGTTAAAAACTACAAAAATGAAAATATCTGGGGAGGAAAAAGGGAACAAAAAGAAAAACAAACCAGTCTGAAAGCCTGGAGCTATTTTGTTCAAAGCTC
This sequence comes from Hepsetus odoe, assembly GCA_017165825.1. Lineage (NCBI taxonomy): Eukaryota > Metazoa > Chordata > Actinopteri > Characiformes > Hepsetidae > Hepsetus > Hepsetus odoe. Next base: position 16,502,829 of record CM029383.1, read on the forward strand.
TTTCACCTGATGTCCAGTTGTACAAGGGCTAAGATGCATCTTTCCACAAACCCAGAAGGGGTTTTGTCAAATATATAAATTGTGATTTTGTGATCTGAGAATGTCTTAAATTGTACACCATATACAAAGCTTTCTCCATAGGCACCGCACAACCCAACGCATTTAATCAGGACAGTTTAAAAGGTGTAGCAAGGAATTTCAAGAATTTTGTTTTAACAGGATCTCACTACACCCACACGTTTAAAAGGTCAATTATTAAAAGGCATTTTCTACAGTAGCTCAGTTAACCCTCACTGGGCACTGGCCTAGTGAACAACAGTTTCTATTGTGGCGCAAAAAAAAAAAAAAAAAAACCCTAGAAGGTGCTCCAATATAAATCTTAGCAACAAAGTGAGCACCACCTCAGCACAGGTCTTACCCACTGTGAGTGGAGGTGGGCTGACTGTGGTGGCTGTACTGGGAGGAGGTGGAGGAGTGGTTGGTGGTGTAGTCTCTATTCCACTCTCTTCCATCATCTTTCCACAACTTCACCTGTGGAGGTAAAGGGAAAAAAAGCAATTCAGCTTTTGCCAAGTGTGCTGCTGATGTACAACCAGCACTGCTCCCTACACCTTTGCTCTTTTGAGTCACAGCGTCCACAATTCCATCCCATCAGCAAGAACTGTCCCAATTTGAGAATGCAAAACTTAGAAATACTCTTCAAATGCAAAATTTAAAAATACATATTTACTTTCATACAGAACATGTTACAAGCAATTTTTCAGATGACATAATAAATGCTCAAAAAGGCTGTTGAAGGAAACAGAACATCCTAACCTGTCACATGATATGATCGTTATACTGCTACACGTTATATTAGCTGATGTGTTCAACTGTGAGAATTATAAGTTGGATCTTAAAGAAGTAAGAGAGTAACAACATAAATAAAGCAGTGGCCTAGTGGTTAGGGAGGATCTGAAGGTCATGGGTTCAAATCCCAGACCAGGAGGTTGCCCTGAGGTACCCTTGAGCAAGGTCCCGGCTCCTTCACTGTTCCCCGGGTGCTCTAAATAGCTGCCCTGGCTGCACGGTGTGTACTGACAAGTCAGTCATTACCTTCGCTTGAAACCATTATCATGAAAATTATAACAGTAACTACACGTTTAGTATCTCAGCATAGTTTTGCACATATTTTAACTATTCTTTTGAATAAGAAACACACTTCGACACTAAATCAGCATCACTCAATGACTCAATAACCATTAAGTAAATTCTTACATAATTTAAAACTGACTGGTTGCCTTTAAAATAACCCCACTGATAAAAACTTTTCAACATGATGCGACTTCAACACCAAACATGCACTGTAAAAAAACCTGTCTGACCAAAGGAACCCTTGTATGTGAACCTGCAGCTTGAAGAGGTTTTGCAAAACAGTCTTTTGATCATTTTATTTTGTCCAGCCAAGACATTAAAGACAAAACATGTCAAAGTTCATCATTACACTAATAATAAGTCACTCTAAAGAGATGCAGATCACAGAGAGTCTGTGCTTTATATTTACAAACGCACACACTCACCCTAAAACCTACAGCCTGCACTTCTCAAACAAGTGATGATGATTATGTGGAAAGACCTGCGCGGTCTTTATTGAAAGGTCACTGTCGGTCATGGTCTGTGCTTTCCTGTAACAGGGTCACTGGACCCCTCTTACTCCTTCCAGCTGGCGTGTGTTGAGGAAGAAGCAGTTTCTCTCGCTGGAGCAGCTACAGGTCAGCCCTGTGTGCCACGTCTCCACAGGTCTGATCAGACACTGACTCGGCGCAGAGGGATCACCAGGGATTAGGTGCTCCACAGGCTCTGCTGCACCTTCTGCGCGCAGCCAGTAAAACAGCGTGTTGTTCAAGCGGACAGTGAAGTTTAACGGACGAGCGGCCTGAAATGCTAGCTGGTTATCAAACATCAGCACCGACACAGAGAGCGCGCTCGGCGAGGCCTCAGTAACGGCGGAGGAGACTCGGAACAGCACGCCAGAGTGGAACAGAGCTCCTAAAGTCAGAGCGCAGCTCTAAACCTGTGAGAAAACCGGTATCACGCAGCGGTGGAGTTAGCATGTTAGCTAAGAGTTGGGCTCCCTCCCACTGAGCAGCGAGCTGGCCTTTCAGCAACAGGCTCCGAGCAGATTAGTCCCAGTGTGGGCGAAGACGAGGCGGCTTAGAAAGGAAGATGAAACTCTCCTACCTGGCACTTCTGTATTCTCAAGTAAAACAGGACAGAAGACGAAATTTCATTCGGCAGCCCCCCAACTCTCCGCGGACCCTGCTTCGAAAAATGGCCGAATGACGTCACGGATTGCCACGTCTGAAGTTGAGGTGGGCGGGGTGGCGAGTGGATGCTGCAACCTGATTGGTGGAAAAATAATACCAGCGAAACCTTCTATAATTTCTAAGAGACTCTTAAATCTATCTATCTATCTGTCTGTCTATCGATCTGTCTGTCTATCTTCGTCTGTCCGTCTGTCTCTGTCCACTTATTTTTCCATCTATGAGTCTATCTATCCATCCATACACCTATTCACCTCTCTCTCTCCACTGATTTATCCATCTGTGTAAATATCCACCCATCCTCTCCATCTCCCCATCTCCCCTCCACCCCTCTATCTATCTATCTATCTATCTATCTATCTATCTATCTATCTATCTATGCCAAAATCAAAAAGTCAAGTCAAATCGTTTATATTTTGTAAATTCTTGGTGTAGACAGACAAAAAATTAGTGTAAAACATTTGTAAAAAAAAAAAAAGGAAAAGTACAGCTGGGGGTCTGGAGGACATAACACACCAGATCTGCATATACAGTGATAATAATACATATAGAGCTGAACAGCTCAAATAAGATGGAAGAAGATGTAGTTCAGAAGATGTAGAAGATGTCTTTTGCACTTTTGGAGCCAGCAGGGGCCTAGTGTTTAGGGATTTGGGCCCAGGATCTGAAGGTCATGGGTTTGAATCCCATGAGCAAGGAAACTCTGAAACTCTTGAGCAAGGTACTGTCCCCATCACTGCTCCCTTGACTTGATAAGATGTAACCAACATAAGACCGAAACTCGCTGTTGATTATTGTAATTAATAATCCGATTGAGGTAAGAAATGTAAATTGAATCAAGGGGTGTGTTTATGTAATCCTCTGAGTGATGAGGTAGACAAACATGATTAAATAATTCAGTGTGTTGAAGCTGTGCAGCAGGTGTAAGCACATATATCTATAGATGAAGCATCCCATGCGCTGTATGTCTGGTGCATCCACACAAAGCATAACATAATAACACTTCAAAATATCTAGAAATATGTCTTTTTATTGTAAAGCAAAATTGCTCATACAGTACATATACGCTAGTGGAAAATAAAATACAAGCATGTGAGAAAGGTGGTAGTACTTGGCAAACATCATCGTATTGGGTGTTCTTTGGGGAAGAAAATGACAATTGTGCAATTTCATTTCATTCTTACAAAAAAACACAACATAGGGGCAAATAAAGATGCCATAGATATATACAGAAACACACTTATTCTATACCCTTCCAGTTCAGTCAAAACACAAATCTGCACTGGCCTTTTGGAACCAAGTGGTATTGTTGTTTGGAGCAATGAGCAAAAGAACGTGTTACAAAGGTTTATACACAAATCCATTGTGAATCATTTAGGCTGGCCATTTTCTTCTAAACTGTTGTTGTGTTAAAGATGTATTTACAGATTTATCTGCTCGTAAAATGATGGAACTGTAAAGCCTAGATTAGCAAATAGTGCCAATGAAAGAGGTGGAAGTGACTCAAGGACTAAATAAGAATTTACTAACAGGGAATGTGACTAATGTGACTGAAAGTATTCCAGGGCTCCCCAGCTCCTGTCCTGGAGGGCTGGTGTCCAGCACAGTTTGGTGATTTCTCTGTTCAAAAACACAATTCACCTGTTAAACACGAGGTTTAGTGATTGTATTTGAGGAGGTCAACTATCAAACTATGCTGCCAAGGCAGGAGTTGGGCATTCCTTGTGTATGCTGTTGCAGTACCAGAAGTAGTCCTGATACATACAGCAGATCCAGACCGGGCCTTTAAACTATCATGATTGGTCCTCAAATAAGAATAAGACAGTAATTCAGAAAAACTTTTCAACATTATAAAAGGCAGACGTAGTGCTGAGTGTTTTTTTGCACTCAGTCCCCATACATTATGATCTATGATTTTCTTTTAAACATACAGCAGCTATATACAATTATACAAATGTAATATCTGGCTCAGAGTAATTTGAGACCGGAGACTGTCTTTGTACCATTCAACAAAAACATATAAAAGTCCTAAATATTCTAATAGGGTATCTGTGTCCAAACCTAACAAAAATGGGCTGATTTATTGTTTTCTGTCACACTACACTGCAAAAGACCAGCTTAAGCATTCTTTCTCTCATTTTAATTTGCTTCACTAACCACTTTGGGTTTATCACCAGCCTGGGTTGAATTATTAGGTAATAATGAATTATTATTATTTTTATCAACCACATTTGAAGTGTATACATTTTAAATATTCCACAGCCAAGGACACTATGGAAGGGTCAAAGCGAAGCATGTTCATGTGTCTGAGGTCAAACCTTTGTCTAAATTCTATTTTATCATTAGTGATAAGTGCAAATCCAGGGCTGTGAAGAACAGAACTGCAGGATGGTCGTCCTAAATAAATACAATTACCAAAAGAGCCATTATAGATTAAAAAACAAAGCATTATTATGGCACTCTGACCTTTGGTTAAACTTAGTATGGATAAAACACTAGAAGACAATAAACATCTTCCTAAAACAACAGTGATACTGTGACAATGTACAGATGATACAGGTTCTGGACACAGGCATTGGTAATAACTCACCTAAATACAAAAAAAAAACCCAAACAGATCAAAAAGAAAAAAAAGAAACACATTCCAGCCTCCTGTCCAATATCTAATACTGAGTAAGTCTTGAAACATTTCATCGTTACAAAAATAAATTGAGGTTTGCTTTGTATTTGCACTCTACAATATAAAGGCAAGTGATATGTCATCAGCGATGAATGGAATGATTCAATGAAGTTACTGAGTAAATCTGCTACAAAATATCACCTCCTTGGTTTAATCACTCCCTATTTTTTTTCCACCCTGCGTGTGAATAGGGGCAGCTGGGATTACTGTAAAAATGTCTTAAAATATTTTCTTGTAAGAAAAGAACACAATTAAGAAAAATTGTCATGGCAATATAAAAGACAGAAATAAACCATTAACATGCTGAAGTGGAAATATCCAGAAACTCTCTTTCAAGCCAACAATGGGCATGAAGAAACCAAAGAAGGCCGGGAGATGGCAGTGGGAACGGGATGTTTTTGTTCAAGTCTCTAAGAGCTCATTCACTCTCGAGCTCTTTAGTGGGGGATGGGGGGCTGTCCCGTGTGGGCAGCAGGTCGTAATGACAAGGGATGTGGCTGTTCTTTGGTAGGTCGTAGGGGTCCTGGCCAAATGGTCCATTGCAGTTGTTGTTGGCAGATGTATAGACAGAACTTACTGTTGGCTCTGGAAAGAGAAAGAAAGAAAAACACACAACAAGGTCATGTGGTGGAATTTGCAACCAACAAAGGGGCTACATGTGTTACTAGACAACACAACCTTGCTCTGAATGAACTTTCAAACATAACAAGCCTTCTTTAGCCTTTCACAACAGCTGATATCCTTTTAACTAATTAAATAAAGTGAACATTGAGCCTATATAAAGATTAAATTGGAGGATCTTTCCTTCTTCTTATCAAATCCTTACCATCAATTCATTCCTTTTTTTAAATTTCATTTGAAAACAGCAGCTGCCATTTCTATCAAAGGAACAATTCATGGTGAATGGATTAATAATTACAGTGCAACATGACTTGGTGGTGTCTTGTTGTATTACTGTATGAAAATGCTTTCTTTTTTCCTTGTACATCTGAGAGAAACCAAATGAGACATTTAAAATGTGCTTACCGACTTCGTAAACATTTTTGTTTGCAGGGCTGGAGTTGTGTATCTCTGCGTATGGAGAGTCTCTCTGTGCAGGTGACTTCATCTCTACATAGCCACACTCAGTGTTCTTGGGCAACAGTAGAGGAGGATCTTTAATGGTGGCGTAGGGGTTCTCTGAGCTGTTCAGAGAGCAAGAGCTGGCATGGTAGGGCAGACCTTTCACCAGATCTAGAAGACAAAGTACAGTATAGCTGAGAATGACACTTCATGCATCTTGTTCCTTTTAAAGTAAGTAGTTTATGTAATATCCATGACATGACTTTATTACATCATAACAATTCAGAAAGAATGACAAAACTTATGAATTAAGTAACATTTTTTCAGCATGAAAGGACCATTTTGGGACATATGTGCTTTATGTTATATTTTATGCTGGGTGTTTGTTCAGAAAACCCAAGGAAAACCCTATTGTAGTCTGTACAACAAAGGACAGAATATATTTTCTGAGAAGCAATTTCTTATAGTCATATTCTAAATGACAACCTTCTTTTGTTATTCCTCTTTATGAATAATTAAGTTCAGCTTAAAATATTCATCATGCTGGATGAATGTGTTCTTGTGCCTTATTTGACTTTTGTAATGGCCCTTTAGAGAGGGGTTGTGCCATTGCAGCCTTCTTCTTCTTTTTCTTCTTCTTCCACCGTCACCACAGGGGATCATCCGTCTCCATTTTTTTGGTCGGTCCTCTGCATCTTCTTCTTTCACACCAGCTGCCTGCATGTCTTCTCTCATCTCATCCATAAATGTCTTCTCTCATCTCATCTCATCCTGGCAGAGTATCCTCAACATCCTTCTCCCAATACACTCCTGACCTCTTCTCTGCATATGTCCATACTATCTCAATCTCGTTTGGTTAGCTTCTCCTTCTCACTATTAGTGGACCAACTGCATCTGTTAAAAACTAGGTTAAAAAAAGCTAGGGACTAGGTTTTCTCCAGCAACCAGATCATCAGATTGGACTGGCAACAGTATAGTTTTGGTTATGGACTAGAAAGTGCTAGTAATAAATCTTACTAAGTTCTTACATTATTTTGTGTTTAGTAGGCCCAAATAAAAGTCACAGTATGAGTCTTTTAGTCCATTGCAGCTAATCTGTGAGTTGATGAGCTGCATGTGCTGAATCAAGGAGTATTTAAAACTGTGCAGTACCATGGGCTGCCAGGAGGAGGATTGAGAAACACTGGTTTAAAAAATTTCCACATCCACAGCAAACATTCCTTACCTCTGAGAGATTTTCCCATGTAGCGCCTGTCAACTCCATAAGCTCCTAACCAAACAGGGAGACAGAAAGAGAAACAGAGAGAAGTTATAAAAAGAGCTATTAAAAGCATGATGTCCTTATTATTACTAGACCAGCTGTAGGCATATTCATGTGTGTGTGTATGTGTGTGTGTGTGTGTGTGTGAAAGAGAGACAGTTACATTCATAAATACATCAGTCTCTGATGTTAGGATGCTACTGTATAGGTTGATTGTATAGGTTAATTAACTGCTCTACACACTGATGAGAGAATCTGATTTGTTTCTTAATGCTACATGTGATACAGTCAGATTAGTATGCTTAGGCTGTACAGCAGATAGTATGAAAACTGACAAAACAAACAAGATTTATGAGAGTAAATCTTAGATAATCACTAATATTCAGACATAGACTATGAGCTGAAATCTTCAGTGAAAGCCTCAGTTAATCTGAGAGGCTAAGTTATTTGGTAAACTGGGTTAATTAGGTGTCATGGTCACATGGTGTTTGGAAGGTGTTGGAAAAGCACTAAAATCCCTTTTAACACCCTCTACTCACCAAGCTCATTGAAGCAGCTGCCCTGTTTCCAATCAGCAGGCAGAGTTGCTGTGTGCTCCATCAGGGATGGTCTCTTTCGCTGCTCCATGTTTTTCAAGTTAACAAACAGTTGGTTGTTTTTTGTCTGCCATATTATAAAGTGCAGTTATACTTAAATACAGTGCAAATGAAATAGTTAATTCATATCGACATGAACTTTTTATTATAGTGTATAAATACGATATGTAAATCCAGTGGCCAAGCAAATAAAAATTAGAGCATGTTAGTAGCTTAATATTTTTTATATAAATGAAGAATCCAATGTAGTTGTTAGTATTTGTCTGAACATGTTAGCAAGATTAGTTTTAGCATTCAGTTTTGCCATGCAGTTTAACACAATATGCAGTTTACTTCAGTAAGGCAGGCCACACAGGCTGCTTTGATTTTATAGTACGACTTTAAGGGCTCGGTACCACTCTGAACAGGAGGGACCTCCCTTAGAATCTGTAGGCTCACCTTTCCATAAGGCAGGTTATTGACATGAGGTGGGCTGGTACACTGGGTCAGTGTATGGTAGCTGGGGTTGGAGAAATAGTTGCTGTTTGGAGGAACTTCGTTTGTCTGCGGTAGTGCATCTGAGAAGGATTACAGGAATGCATCAGGTTCAAGAATAACAATGCATAGATTAATCTTATTGGGTCGGTACCCTAAATTGTCCCTGCAATCTCTGTGGTTTTATTCAACGAAAGCAGTCATTTGTTTTTAAATTATTTCAATTAATTTGAATAAATTAAAATGTTAATTTTTAAACAGTTATTTTTCAACCAGCTTTCTATCTAAGAATTAAGCTGGCTTTGTACAAGTGTACCTAGAAGAACTGATGCTGGTTTGAAGGCAAAAGGTAGTAACATCAATATTGATTTGATTTAGATTTTTCTTTTGTTCGCTCACTTTGCATTTTGTCAATTGATACAAATACGCAATCATTATTTATATTTATATATTTATTTATATATTATATTATATTTTTTCACACCTGCCTAAAACTTTTGCACAGTACAGTATGTAAATTACTTTTTCATGGAGAGTATGTGCTTTTTGTACTACATCAACCTCTTATATTTAAATGAAGTGGCTTTCCATTATTTGGGCCATTAAGGCCCTTTAAGGCTTAGATTTCAGTATAAATTATCTGGATAACAACAGTAAACCTATTAAAATGTGAGTTGTATGGAGCCACTATAGACCGAACCATTTAAATGTTAATACTCAGTACTGACCTGCAATGGCGTAATCTGTATTGACCCGCATGGCCGGGGTGTAAGTGACTGCAGGCATGGCAGGTTCCTTGCCCTTCTGCTTTTTTCGGTAGATGATAAAGAGGAGCAGCAGGAAGAGCACCAGCAGCACCAACACAATAATGCCTGCAATGGCTCCAATCTGATAGGAATCAACTGGCACTGCTGTACTGGTCAGGCTGTTTAGGTTGCCCACAACAATTACACCAGCTAAATACAGAAAAGAAAAAAAAAACAAGTCCATTTGGTTGCACAATAAAAAACGCAGAAGCTTATTTGAAGAATTTGGATAATAATAGTGTACAATAGCGTTTTTATTCATCTGACCTGTTTATAATCCACTTTTACAGTGTTACAGTTAAAAAATACACACATATGGTCATGCAGTCACTTTTATATTTCCATGTATCTTCATTTTTTTCTTCTAAGATCCACTTATGATACTTGGTTTTATGTAGAATAAAACCATATAGAATATATATCTAGAATAGTCATAATTTATATTTACATGACCATTTTGCTGACACTTAATATTCTTCAGAGATTGTTGTATGTAAATGAGCTCTAATTTAACTAGCTGAGAAGAGACCAGGTTTATATAATATCTGATTATCAAAATTTTGGTCTTCAAATGCTGCCATTAGAGGATGCAGTCCTTGAAATTAGAGACAGCGATAGGCTTCTATTACTTTTTGACAACATCAGCATTAGGCTTAAACTGTAAAACTAGAGAAGCAACTTTAAGGCATCCAACATTTTCAAGGCAGCATCTTTAAACAGTATAGTGCACAAATGAAAAACTCTATTAGCAAACTCCTGAATATGAACTGGCTCATAATTAAATCATGCAGTTCAGTCATTCCAACTGCTTACCTTGGTCACACCGTGCGCCCTTCCAGCCTGGGTTGCAGTAGCAGATCCCAGTCATGTGATCACAGGTGGAGTTATTAAGGCAATCACACACCTGCCGACAGCCAAAGCCATAGGTACCAGGTGGACATTCTGAGAGTACAAACAGAGTGGTGGGTTACTTTGTCACCTTCATTGCAGAGCGCAGAGTGAGCTACATCATCATTCAGGATTAAAATGCAAAGTCATTTTATCCCCATAACACCATTGGCTCTATTCACTGTGATCACATGATTCCAGGCCCCGCTCACTCACTTTGTTCACAGTGTCGTCCCATGAAGCCTCTGCGGCAGGTACACTGCCCAGAGATGTGGTCACAGTCTGCACCATTCTGACACTGACAGGTCTGGGAACAGTCTTTACCATAGAAACCTAACGGACAGCCTGCAATGCGTACACATCCACTGATCATATGTATTGAAGACACAGTTAGATACTAACTGTTGGCATTGCACACAGGATTTTTTCATTTGATATCCATTCCCATACAATTTACAGTTCAATGAACAAACAACAACAACAAAAGACAACAACAACAACAACAACAACAAAAGACAAAAAGTGTAGCAACTCATAGTGAATACTGCTTATGACATAGGAACTCTAACTGGATAAAATAATTTGTTAATTTAAGACATAGTAATCCAAATATAAGCACAATTTAAAAAAGAAAAAGTGCAATGAGTTAGCATAAATTTCTGATGTACGGAATACTAAGATTAAGAGAAATACTAATACTAAGATTAAGTCTTTTCATATGTCATGACTCGGAATAATAAAAAAAGCACATGCACAAATCTGTATCTTAAAGAGCCCATTTCCTAAATTGAACCTGTATTATATTTTTGTCCATGAGGTCCTCTTGTAACATTTATAAAATTATTTATTTTTTCAAGACAATTTTCCAACCTTTCTTTTTTCCTGTATACTTGAAAGTGTACAGTTAAAAATATACACATACCTCCACTGTCGATGAATCTCAGTTTCAGGTTTAAACCTTAAATGACCCTTATCCTGTATTTTCTAATAACTTTACCTATATCCTCTAACATCCACTCATGATGTTTTCTTTGTTTTATGTACAATTTCACAATCACACTATATCCTTTAGAATTGATTGTTGCCTATAAATGTAAAAAATCAACTGTTTTGATGGGCTGGTTAGCTCTGTCCCTCATTCAAAAAGTATTCTGAGTCTTAATACTCTTAATCCTCTTAATACACATTGCTTTTTTGCAAAGTAAGTGGAATCAATTCAACATGATTTACAATACATAGTTTATATTACAGAATAAAAGGATGGCATACGTTTTGTCCTATTTTTCACAGTTATTACGATTATAAGCAGTTATTTCAGTATGACTTTTTACACCACACATTATGGCATTATCATTATCTGAAGGTTAGAGACTCACGCTGTGTGCAGTAAAGGCCTGTCCACCCAGGGGTACATTTGCATTCACCATCATACGCGCTGCAATAGGCTCCATTATGACAGTTACACGTGTGGATGCAGTTTGGGCCCCAGTGACCAGGAGGGCAAGCTACAACACCAAACACATGTACATGATCACCGGTGAATATACACTAAGTGTCCAAAAGTATCCAGATATTCCTAGTTCCTTAATCAGTGAATATATCGACCTTTATGGTGCAGCTGTTGATGATACTCTTTATAAAATCTCCAAAGAAAAGCCTTGACAGTAGAATAGGAGGCAGTGGAGTGGCTGCACATAGAGCCTTAGATTACTATGTCTACTTCCATGCGCTGGCTAGAAGGGTATAGAGCCCTCCAGAACTGGGGTGAGGAGAGGTGAAACCATGTTTTTATCGAGTGATGGAGGCTTCATCTATTGTCTTTTGGATAACCTGCGGTGGTGTTTATGGTCCACAATTAATCATCCTACATCAGCATCTGACCTAATGCTTTTGTGGCTCAATGAATTTACAGAAGCACAGAAGGGTGGAAGCTCTTACTGCAGTAAAGGGGGTATAAGCTCTCCACAAATATACCTAATTTAAGAAAAACAGTATCTGCTTACACTTGGACACAATGTGTTCAAGGTGCAAAACAATGATTAATGGAATATTAATCTTGTATTTCTTAATTTTTTTACTTGAAATTTAGCAGCAGTTAAGATTGGATCTTTAAAGATATAGTCAACAGGGGGCACCAGATGCATTTAGTTGGCAGCACTAACACAGTCAGCCTGAAATAATATGTGGCACTTCTAATCTCAGAATAGTGGAACTACATGCAAAATTGACACACTGAGGTTGACAGAAAACAAGGGAGAACTTTATAAAACTTAAAAGCAGTGAAAATCTCCTTGCCCACACTACAATGTATTAACTATCAGCACATGTTGGATTTCCTCAAATGTGTGTTAAAAGTAGCTCAAAATGTGTTATAAAAAACTTAAAATGAAAGCATAATGTCTTGTTTTGTTTTTTTCACGTAAAACTCACATTTATAGTGTGCTGAGCCTTCTTTACTGTTTTCAAAGCAATGTGAACTATCAATGTAAGGCTAACAGGTTATAAATCAAGGGACTGCCACAGGGATCATGAAGTCAGAGAGAACACATGTCTTTAGGGAGACAAAAGTAATTGTGGAGCACCTGTTTCTTTCTGCAGGGCTACATCACAGACGCATATGCTGAAAGATGTTGCACAACTGATGTAATTTGTACGCTCTTGGGGGCACTCTCTGTTTCATTGTTTCATAAGTGCACACAGGGTCATTCCACTTTGCTCTGGACCTCCATCAATGGGTTTTAAGCCCCTGGGTCTTCTGAAGCCATTTTAGGAAGTGGTGATGGAAAAAAAGTAGTTTTTTTTAAGTGAAAGTGTGTGCCTGTGAGTAACTCACGCTGGGAACAGTCACTGCCGATCCAGCCAGGGTAGCACTGGCAAGAGCCATCAATGGGGTTGCATGTGCCGTTGTTAGTGCAGGTACATGTCCAGGCACAATTCTTCCCAAACCTGCCACTGGGACACACTGTCCAGAGAATAAAAAATTATTTCAGCAACAGAGCTAGAGCTCATAGTGTGAGAAATGCGAATGCTTCTATTTTCCCGTTTACAGTTAGAGTAGAAACCCTGAGTCCTGGAGTCCATATATTGTGTTGATTTTTTTCAAGCAGGGATGAAATGGGATTGAAACTGACAGTTTGAGAAAAACAAGCCCATGACAATTGGTAAGTGTTCTTTATAGCGCCCATACTGACAGGTATACAGTTGTATGCAAAAGTTGGGGCACACTTGTTCATATGACATGTGACAATGAGAACAGACCCTTAACAAATGCCGATTTCTTCTACAAGCCTATTCTGCCAAGAGACACTGATCATGAACTGTTGCTGTTGTTTTCTTCACTTTGCACACGGTACATGTTTTTTTAAAATTATATTTTCTTCCCTTTTACATGTTTGTTTGTTTTCTTTTATTCTTTTTTGACAAACGTTGGTGACGCTAGGCAAACTGGCTTGTATAACAGACAAATAAGGATGAAAGGAAAAAATGTGATCCCCACAGTGCAGACTCACCTTCATTGCAAAGAGCACCTTTAAAACCAGGAAGACAATCACACTGGCCAGTCACATGGTGACAGGGGCCATTGCTATGGACACAATGTGGACATGTCTGACTGCAACGGTGACCAAAGTAACCTGGTGAGCAGACTGTAATGGTATTGAGACAACATCAGTACAACAGCTGGAAAACTTTAAGAAATGTAAAATAGAATAAAATCTTGTTACACGAACATATACTGTATATTTTCTTCCCTTTCATGCAAGAGACCAATTTTTTCAGACTATTTTCTGTTACAGCAGCAACATTCAAATTACATTAAATAGAAAATGAGCCTAGTGATCCTAATTAACATAACTGATTGTAACATCCCAGCAATCAGCCACTCTTCTTTCTTCTTCTTTCTCTTTCGGCTGCTCCTGTTTAGGGGTCGCCACAGCGAATCAACTGTCTCCATTTCTTCCGGTGCTCTGCATCTTCCTGCTTTAAATCAACCACCTGCATGTCCTCTCTCACCATGTCCATAAACCTCCTCTTTGGCCTTCCTCTTCTCCTCTTTCCTGGCAGCTCCATCTTCAACATCCTCCTCCCAATATAATCCTCATCTCTCCTCTGCACATGTCCAAACCAACGCAACCTTGCTTCTCTAACTTTGTCTCCAAGGCGTCTAACCTGAGCTGTCCCTCTAATATACTCATTTCTAATCCTGTCCATCCTCGTCACACCCAACGAAAATCTCAGCATCTTTAACTTCGACACCTCCAGCTCCGCCTCCTGTCTTTTCGTCAGTGCCACCATCTCCAACCCATACAACATAGCTGGTCTCACTACTGTCCTGTAAACCTTACCTTTTACTCTAGCTGGTACCTGTATGTCACAAATCACCCCAACCTGCCTGCACTCTCTTCTTCACCTCTCTTCCACACTCACCATTACTCTGAATTGTTGATCCCAAGTATTTAAACTCCTCCACCTTTGTCACCTCTTCTCCCTGCATCCTAACCACTTTCCTCCCTTTCATTCACACTCATGTATTCTGTCTTTGCCCTACTCACTTTCATTCCTCTTCTCTCTAGAGCAGATCTCCATCTCTCCAGGTTCTCCTCAAGCTGCTCCCTAATCTCACTGCAGATCACAATATCATCAGCAAATATCATCGTCCACAGAGACTCCTGTCTAACCTCGTCTGTCAGCCTGTCCATTACTATTGCAAACAAGAATGGGCTCAGTGCTGATCTTTGATGTAATCCAACCTCTACCTTAAATGCATCCGTCACTTCCACTGCAGATCTCACCACTGTTACACTGCCATCATACATATCCTGAACTACTCTCACATACTTCTCTGTAACACCAGACTTCCTCATACAAAACAAACACCTCTCTAGGTACCCTGTCATATGCTTTCTCCAAGTCCACAAAGGCACAATTCTGACCTTCTGACCTTCTCTGTACTTCTCCATCAACACCCTCAGAGCAAACATTGCGTCTGTAGTGCTCTTTCTCGGCATAAAACCATACTGATGTTCACTAATCCTCACCTCTTTTCTTAACCTCACTTCCACTACTCTTTTCCATAACTTCATGGTGTTGCTGATCAACTTTATCCCTCTATAGTTACTACAGCTCTGTACATCACCCTTATTCTTGAAAATCGGTACCAGTACACTTCATCTCCACTCCTCAAGCATCCTCTCACTTTCCAAGATTGTGTTAAACAATCTGGTCAGAAACTCAACTGCCATCTCCCCTAAACACCTCCATGCTTCCACTGGTATGTCATCTGGTCCAACAGCCTTTCCATTCTTCATTCTCTTCATCACTGCCCTTACTTCCATCTTGTTTATTTGCTGCACTTCCTGGTTCACTCTCCTCACATCATCCAATCTTCTCTCTCTCTCATTTACTTCATTCATCAGCTCCTCAAAGTCCTTCCATCTGCTCAACACGCTCTGTTCACCTGTGAGTATGTTTCCATTTCTATCTTTAATCACCCTGACCTGCTGCACATCTTTCCCAGATCTTTCTCTCTGTCTGGCCAATCGGTATAGGTCCTTTTCTCCCTCTTTAATGTCCAATCTCTCATACAATTCACCAAACACCTTATCTTTGGCCTTCGCCACTGCTTTCTTCGCCCTGCGGTTCATCTCCTTGTACACCTGTCTACTTTCTTCATCTCTCTGACTGTCCCAGTGTCTTCTTTGCCTCCCTCTTCTTTTGAATACACTCCTGTACTTCTTGGTTCCACCACCAGGTTTCCTTATCCTCCTTCTTCTTTCCAGTCAAACGAAGTACATTTCTAGCTGTCTGCCTTATCACTTCTGCAGTAATTTCCCAGCAATCCGGTAGCTCTTCAACACCTCCCAGTGCCTGTGTTAACTCCTGCCTGAATTCCACCTTCAGTCCTCCTCCTTCAGCTTCCACCACTTGATCCCCGGCTCTGCCCTCACTTTCCTCCTCTTCTTGACCTCCAAGATCATCCTACAGACCACCATCCCATGCTGTTTAGCTACACTCTCCCCTGTCACTAATTTGCAGTCTCCAATCGCCTTCAGACTGACCCTCCTGCAAAGGATATAATCCACCTGTGAGCATCTTCCTCCACTCTTATACGTCACCCTGTGCTCCTCCCTCTTCTTAAAATAAGTATTAACTACAGCCATTTCAATTCTTTTTGCAAAATCTACAACCATCTGACCTTCCTCTCCTTGAAACCATGCCTACCCATCACCTCCTCATCACCTCTGTTCCCTTCACCAAAATGACTATTAAAGTCTCTCCCCTGGGTACACTCTCTATCACTTCATCTAACTCACTCCAGAATTCTTCTTTCTCTTCCATCTCACAACCAACTTGTGGGGCATAAGCACTAACAACATTCATTATCACACCTTCAACTTCCAGGTTCAAACTCATCACCCTCCCTGACACCCTCTTCACTTCCAAAACACTCTTCATATACTCTTGCTTCAGGATAACACTCTCCCCATTCCTCCTTCCATCCACACCATGGCAGAACAGTTTAAACCCTCCTCCAATACACCTGGCCTTACTACCCTTCCATCTTGTCTCTTGCACACACAAAATGTCAACCTATCTTCTCTCCATCATATCAGCTAATTCTCTACCTTTACCAGTCATGCTGCCAACATTCAAAGTCCCTACCCTCACTTCCACTCTCCTCCCCTTCTTTCTCTTCTCCTCCCTCTGGACATGCCTTCCTCCTCTTCTTCTTCTTCTCCTTTGGCCAACAGTAGTCCAATTTCCACCAGCACCCTGCAGGCTAACATGACTGGTGGCGGTCGTTCTTATCCCGGGCCTCGACCGATCCGGTCTGGAAGTCTGTTTTGTTGTCCTCATATTGATTTAGCAAAATTTTACACCGGATGCCCTTCCTGATGTAACCCTCCCCATTTATCCGGGCTTGGGACGAAGAAATACACTGGTTTGTGTATCCCCAGTGGCTGGGTTCCAGCAATCAGCCACTGTCACAGAAAATACTCACTCCGTTGGCAGGTGGCACCTCTAAAGCCAGGAGCACATTCACAGGTCCCTTCATCAGGTGAGCAGGATGCTCCATTCTTACAGTTGCAAGGCAGGGAGCAGTTTGGCCCCCAGCGGCCCTCAGCACACACACTGTCACAGTGAATCCCTGAGATGGAAAGAAATCAGACTAAACCAGTCAGCATCTTAATGTAAGTGATTAAAAGAAGTACACAAAACCACACACACACACACACACACACACACACACACACACACACGGTATTCCAATAAAGTGTCCTTTATTGGAAAGCAGCTGCTGTTTACCATTGTACTCACAGTAAGTGAAGTATCTACAACTTCCATGAGGCCTAGCTTGACAATTAAAAAAGTTACTTCCAAATTACACTAATTGTTAATCTGATTTATAATTTCATACCAGTGCCAAACAATGGTACATGCTCAGCTATAGCTAAGGAAAACTCAGTAATGAAATACAAGTAGTACTACAGTCACATTTAACATACAAACATGTTTCTATTGAAATAAAATGAACTACAAATTACAGACATAAACATTTTCAGTTCAGAGTATTCTCCTCTGCTTGCTGGCTTTGTAGCTGCAGTGAAACACTTTATGCCTTGACTGATCAGTTACATTTAGATATGGGTAAAATGAACTTAGGATGGGGGTAAGTCAAGTAGAATAGAAGACGAGTAACGAACATTTTAAGTGCTCTTTAGTACTAGAGCTTTAGCCTTATGTCTTTTTTCTGATAAATCTACTGATTTGCTTAATTTATTTTCTGATTGTTTGACTGATCTATTTTTTAGTGGGTCTAAGCCACAGAGTTGGCTTCCCAGGCAAAATCTGAAGCCAGACAGAGCTTACGCCAGCCATCAGTATACATCAGCCTGTCAGAAGATTGAAACAACAGCAAAGGTTTACTACATGCTCTGTTTGGTTTTCAACAAATCATTTTAAGATGGCAAAAGAAACTGAGTCAGAGTTTTTTGGTTGCAAAAGTCAGAGTGATAAAATATCCCAGTTTCGGCACACATGAGGGAGTTTAAGGGAAAAAAAGAGAAGCAACATGTAGAAATTTACAATCTGAGATGAAAAGGCTCATACTGGAAGAGATTTGATTATTTTAATGTGAAAATAAAATCCTGCTGGGGTGCTTTGTTTTTCTCAAATGCACTTTATTGCAGAATTGTTAGTAAGTTAGAGGAAATAAATTCATATGAGATATGCCATATTCAACACAGGAGGACCCTTCTCAGCCATGAAGACTTTAACATGGTCAGATGTACAGAAACTCCCCCAAATTATAATCTCTTTCTGTTTTTGGGGTGTATGTCTCAGTCTTTCCTCCCCTGAAGCTGTGTGGCGATAAGGAGCATTGTGATAGAGCACCATGCCAAACCTCAGGACAAAGGCTCCTTTGAGGGTCTGTGTTCGTTGCTAGGCGATGAAGGAATGCTGGCGATAAACTCAGGCTAAGCAGCTCTGGAGAAACGCCTGGGTTTTTACAGGGCCGGCACTTTGAGGCAAAATCATCAGTATGTTGCCCGCATAGTGTACGTCCCAGTAGAAGAGAGGAGGGCAGAACAGAGATACAAAGGGGAAATAGGAGGACAGAAGAGGAGAGGAGACGAGAGGAGAGAACTGTAGGGGGGGATGTGTACCAGAAATAAGGCTTCAAATTTCCCCAAGAGTCATCTGCATAATAATATGTTTTGCCTTGCCAAAAATGTAAATTTACTAAACATCCTGTTTACCTTCTAATATGTCCACTTTATGTTTTTCCAATCCATTTACATGTTTTACTGTGCTGTACATGTAAAAAACAGTAATATATGTAAATAGTAAAAAACAAATGCCTATACATCACTAGTTGGCATAACGCCAATCACATGCCTAAATCTTCCCACGCTTATCAGAAAAGACATAAGCTCAAACAGACTTTTTTTTACATAGTTTCTGGCAATGTTTGACATACAGTAATGTGCAAAAGGCCCTTGTTTACTGTGGGGAAAAGCATGTTTCTACATGTTCCAGTAACATTGTTAGAATTCATTCAAATAAAGATAAATTAAATGTAACAGCATGGAGTGTACTCACCAGTCCAGCCTGCAAGGCAGCGGCAGTAGCCAGTGGCAGGATGACAGCCATCAGCATGACTGCAGTCACAGCGCTCTCGACAGTCCATCCCATAGGTCCCATCCTTGAGAAGTCACATGTTACAGTTTAAGTTAAGATACATTAAGGTTTATTATGAAAGAATTCAATTAACCATCCATCCATTATCTGCCGCTTGTCCCAAATGGGGTCGCGGGGGAGTGCTGGTGTCCAACCCAGCGCACACAGGGCGAGGACGGGGGACGCACCCTGGACAGGTCGCCAGCCCATCGCAGGGAGGAGCGTGACGGGGACGGCACCTTGCTCAAAGGTACCTCAGGGCAACCCATTGGGAAGGGGTTCGAACCCCCAACCCTCCAATCATGGGGCCGACGCCCTAACCACTAGGCCACCGCTGCCCCCAATTAACCAGTCAATTAACCAGTTTGGTCTAATTCAATTAGACCATTTTGGACTGCAAATCTATTCTGTTGAGTAAAACCTGGAAACACCTCTGTGCTGCCTCTTTCATGAGCTAAAATAAGCTAAAGATTGAGGTGTACCTCAATAATCTATTTACAGAGAAATATTAATAGTTCAACAGTGCTTATTATGTAAAGAAAGTCCGTTAGTCTTTAGGAGCATTAAAACGTCCATACCACAGATTTTGGTGTTGAACTGCATGTTTAGAAGGATTTAAGCACATTCTTGCTTGTGTTAACAATATTGTACTACTGTGCTTGGTTTCAAATGTTCCACAAATGTATAACCTTGGAACTTCAGCATTTTCAAGGAACTGCTTTCATCCACAAAGTTTGGACCTTCTGATAAACAGATTTCTGGAAGCTGACTTTGTATGGTAATTAACACATGCTGCAAGTTTATGCCTTGCTTCATTTGGAGTATGTGATATCTTTGGGCTAAACTCAAGATTAGCAGTTCAAGTCCATACAAAGCTTGCCTTCACACAAGCCTTCACACTCATTAAAAGTTACCTCCATAAGTTGATTTTTGACACAGAAAAAAGACATTTAGTTGACTAACTAGCATTAATATGTTACATGACGTTTTCTACTGTTGAAACATCTTTAACACGGGTATGACCCTGATCTAAGAGGAGAACAGACACAACAAAAACAAGCTTTGAATGTACTTGGATTAAGTATACATTAGTTCAACGACAATATGATACACAACAAATGCAAATATTTTGCCAAAAGTAAGTAAACTGTACAGTACAATATAGAGCTGTAAAACAACTGAGGTTGCAAAAGGCAATATGCAAATGAGCCCTGTAACCAAACTCATGACAATTTATTGAGTGTTATGAGTAGCATAATAAAAGACACTCCTTTGGTAAAGTCTCAGACACTCCTTCTGTTTGTGATTGAACTTCCAGGCACTCCAGGCACAATTAAAGACAGCTTATAATTATTAACAACAACGTGTGCCTACAAAAACCTACAAAAATTAATTCTAACAAATAATGGATGGTGGGGAATTCCATCATTTTACCCCCTTTTTCTGCTTATATGATTTATTTCATGAAATTATAAAACAAGACAAATGGTGCCATTGATGCAAAACATCACATTTCATAAACACTAAAAACTAACATAGTGAAACCAGTGACACACCCTGGTAAACCAGTGAGTGAATGAGTGACAGGTCAGTCCATAAGGTGTTTGACATATAAATTCTATCTGATCAAACTAAAAGCGACACACTGACTTACAAAATATATTGCTATTGCACATGTATCAAGAATTGCGAATGCTGTTAACTAAGAACTATTGCCATGTTGCATTGATTCTCATATCGTCTAACTTTCCCAAGTATGTGTGTGTGTATTTGTGAAAGTGACAACCCTTGTCATTGTGAAGTCAAAGCACAGCAGACAATGAACCACAACGAAATTGGACCTCTGCATTTAACCCATGCACACTCAAACACCGTGCAGCAGTGGGCAGCTATCAAAAGCACCCAGGGAGCAGTGATGGGGACGGTACCTCAGGTCAACCTATTGGGAAGGGGTTCAAACCCCCGATCCTCCAATCGTGTGGCCAATTCCCTAACCACTAGGCCACCGCTGTGTGTGTGTGTGTGTGTGTGTGTGTGTGTGTGTGTGTGTGTGTGTTGTGTGTGTGTGTGTGTGTGTGTGTGTGTGTGTGTGTGTGTGTGTGTGTGTGTGTGTGTGTGTGTGTGTGTGTGTGTGTGTGTGTGTGTGTGTGTGTGTGTGAGAGCAAGCAAATATGCACCCACCTGACAGTGTAATTCACATCGCTCTCCCCTCCAGCCTGAAGCACAGGTGCAGCGGCCATTCAGAGCATTGCAAGCCGCTCCGTTTCCGCACATACAGGTGTGATTACAGCCCAGCCCCCAGGTGCCACTGGGACAGTTTATAGAGCAGTGCACTCCGTGCCAACCTGAGGGTTAGAAGTGCAGTGGGAGCAAATGTCTGGACAGCTGGTATGATGATAAACAATGTGACTTTCATAACATTCATAAGTAATCTTTGTGACAAATGGTTTAGAAGAAGAATTAGTGCTTTTGGAACTGAATTACATGCAAACAAATTTGAACTCCTTTCATCTGAGATCCCATACATCAAGAGATTCAGTCCAGATTAAAAAAAACTGGATAAAATTAATGGCCATTCTAAAATCGGCTTGATTCAAACAAATCACCACCACTGTATAATCCAGTCCATGTGAGTAAGCCCTATTTGCCAAAAAGCCCTAAAAACCATCTAGCTTCACGTTGACCTATCATGGAAAAAAAAATCTTTTAATTTGAACTGAAAGTAACAGAAAACATCTTTTGGTTTATATGACATCATTTTTCTGACATGCTGTTTGTAGATGGGGCACGCTAAGCTAAAAGGCTCACATTGAAACAATTTACAAAGCTGTAGCCTCCTCTGGCAGGATAAAAGCACAGAGCATCTTAAAACAAAACAGCATTAATTACCTGCTTTGCATGTGCAGGATCCATCTACAGGAGAACACATGGCTCCATTCTTACAAGTGCATGTGGAGGAGCAGTTTACTCCATACATCCCAGCAAGACATGGGACAGAACAGTTGACACCCTGAAAAACAATTTGTCACCAAATTAACAATCAACACATACAGTCCTTGAACTGTCTCAGTAAGTGTTCCCCTAACAACCTGGAAACTAATGATGGAGTGAGATATTAGAAATATTATATATTTGCTTTTGTTTAAACATGAAAAGATTGATGTTATGCTTCACCTAGATGCTTTATTACTCAAAGGTTTGGATCATGCATTCTGCATTATCACACATGAGTTACACTGTTCATGAGTCATGCATCCTTTATGATCCGAATACTTTCTAAGCTGCTGAATTTTTTTTTATTCAGGTAAATGTTTTGCTTTAAATATTTTTTTAGTTCTTAATAAATTTTCCAAGGTCCAGAACTCTTGTCCTCATAGCTGGCTACAGCCCAGTTTATTCTGTATACTCACATGATTGATAACATTTATTACTGAAACTGTACCCTAAAAAACTATCTAAAAAATAATCAAATAAATAACTAAATAAATTATATACATACAGTACTGTGCAAAAGATTTAGGCAGGTGTAAAAAAAATGCTGTAAACAAAGAATGCTTTCAGAAATATAAATAATGATTGTTTATTTTGATCAATTTACAAAATGCAAAGTGAGCGAACAAAAGAAAAATCTAAATCAAATCAATATTTGGTGTTACTACCTTTTGCCTTCAAACCAGCATCAGTTCTTCTAGGTACACTTGCACAAAGTCAGGGATTCTGTAGGATTATAGTCGGTGTATGATCAACCAGTTTTACCAAACAGGTGCTGATGATCATCAACGTCACACGGAGGTTGAAACACAGTCATGTTTGGAACAACCGACCAGCCGAGTTCCTTCAGAAACTGTGTGCAAGTGCACCTAGAAGAACTGATGCTGTTTTGAAGGCAAAAGGTGGTCACACTGATTTGATTTAGATTTCTCTTTTGTTCATTCACTGCATTTTGTTGATTGATGAAAATAAATAATTAACACTTCCATTTTTGAAAGCATTCTTTGTTTACATCAATTTTTTTTTCACACCTGCCTAAAATTAATTAACCTAATTAATGGTTCTAAAATGCTGAACAATAGTGTTAATGAACAGCAGAAGAGCAAACGCATGTTTACCTTGAATCCTGGTGCACAGATACACTCTCCTGTCACACTATGGCAATCCGCACCGTTCTGGCAATGACACACTTGCTGGCATTCTTCACCATAAAACCCAGGAGCACACGTCTCATTACAATAGACACCTGACCAACCGTGCTCACACAGGCACTCGCCTGACATAGGGTGACAACTTAGAGAGAGAGAGAGAGAGAGAGAGAGAGAGAGAGAGAGAGAGAGAGAGAGAAAATTTTTAATCATTTGCTAATTTTCAACTCTTAAAAAAACTCTACATTTTGATTTGAATCCACCATACATCCACCTCAAATCCCCACATTTTAGATTTTGTTGATAAATGTTCAATCATTTTTCACTCATAGTTCATAACTTTCAGGCTGATTTTGGACAAACCATTCTGTGCTTATACTCGTTAATTCTAACTACAGTCATTAGGTTGTACAAACCTTTTAATGTTAATCTAATCATCTATTCATCGTAGAGCATCTGATATCAAACAAACCCAAAATGTTATATAATAATAATGTAACAGTGTAACTAGAATGAAAAATGTAACGTAATTATAATAACAACTCTGACATTTTAACCTCTATGAAATCAGATGTTTCATACGATAAAACTGAACATATTTATTTCGCACCTGTGTAAATTTATCCCAGTAGAACAATTTATCCCAGTAGAACAATTTCCTCCACTATGATATGTTGAGTGGTCAGTAACACTGTATATTGCTGCCAGCGACAATCCATATCTGTTTAGGCCTCAGATTTGCAGATATGGGTCAATCCTTACATTTGATATTCATGTAAACCTCTAGGCTTCATAAAATCTCATCATACAAACTGAGAGGAAGAGTAGATTCAACATTAAAATTATGATTTTTGCATCAGCCTTAAACAGATAATGTGCCCCTAAAGATGACTTTGTGTGTCTTGTACATTTCTTTAAGCTTTTGCCACATCATGGTCAGTACCTGTTGGTAAGGCAGCTGGCAGTACCTGAAACAGCAGCTCCATTGAGCCAGAGCATGGCAGCTGTCCTTACACACAACACATGCAGCCAGTCAGCTGTGCCAGCCTGTCTGATCCACAGGCCAGGAACACAATGGGAAACTGTGTGTGTGGCTCTAAACACATAAACACATACGCTCAACCCCCACCGACTGTCATTAAACACTAAACCCATTACCCCCCTGTACCTACACACCCTGCCAACTTGCTACTTTCCATTTTCTTACTTTTTCTCTTTCTCCCTCCCTTCACTCTTACTCAGTTACTCTCACACAAACTCTCACACAGGCACTGGTTGGGGGGGGGGGTCTTTTGAAAAAACAAAAAATGTTGCCATAATCGAAAGATGATTCAGTAAGAACGTTCAGTAAAAACGTTCATGAGTAATACGGATGTGAATTTAAAGGTGGTATTCCAAGTATTTCTGAACTGTTTGTAATTACACTGCAAGAGCTGCTGCCATTTTCAAAGGTAATGAAAGGTAAAAGATTCGGCTTTTAAAGCAAACTTTGTTTCTACCGGTGGCATGTTGTAATCTGTACGGTATAATAATAACATAAAAAATATTGATCACGTACTTTATTATTATGACGATCAACCTTACCTGCGTGTGTTTGGACTGTGGCAGGGACACCTCTTATCACACTTGAGACCGTAGACGCCCTCTGAACAGATGCGTGTCTCACAGCGCTCGCCTGTGTACCCTGGCTCACAGAGACACGCCCCGCTGATGTGGTAGCACTTGGCTCCATTCTCACAACGACAGGTTTGGCTGCAGCTTACGCCATACTTGCCAACCGGGCAATCGTCCTGGCATCTGCCAGGATACACATGCACACGCACACACACACACACACACACACACACACACACACACAGGCTATCAGTTTGAAGAGTATTTGAGTGGGGGAGTGTGCTGCTACTGATGCTGACCATACGGCACACATGCTGCTGCATCAGGTTACAGATGCCTGCTGAAATCAGAAGAGAGGTAAACCTTCAAAGGAGGTCTAATGATTTTGGGAACTAAAACATTTCTGTAGTACATTTAAATGAATTGTTATTTAAAAGAATTGTGCTGACTGTAATTAAAGTTATACTGTTTTGATTGTTTTGGTTGAAAATAAAAGGGTTAAAATCTTGTAATGCCTGTAAATTTGTCAGACAAGGGTAAGATGGACAAAAGGTATTACTTGGAAGCTGTGGTGAACATGGAAGAATGATTTGAACTTCCAGTTGTAGGACCAAGTTTTATAAGAAAAAATACGACTTCTGGAAATCCTAGATGTGTCACTGACGGTGAACACAACCGCCTGCCCAACCGCTGGGTTTCTGTCAGCTGCTGAAAATTGAAAACAGGGTGGGTAGTTCTATGTTGGGCTTTTTTTACTGAAGGAATGTAAAACTTGGCCACAGGGTAAAAAATATGTGCGATCACATTCAGATAAATTGCATAGAATGTTTTTTACAAGTTCCAGAAGTGTGATCTACAGCAATCGCTGTTTATGTACACCATCTTAGTGCTAGCATAGTATTTAATTGCAGTAGGCTAAATAAATGCATATATGTAAATTGCAATATTTTCTGATATTGTGAAAACAGGGATTTCAAAATGGCCTGTTTAGCACTTTCATTTCTGTTACTTTATGAAACAAGGGTTTAAATGCCAGTAAAAAAATAGACATAAAGACATTATTTTTAAATTATTATATCATTTTTTAAAGGTTCAAAATAGCCTGAGAATTATATTTTGCTCCAAAAAATGAGTGCATGAGTGAGAACTATATCTGCCTCTTTTATTTCAACACTGACAGAGTTAAATAGCCACCAGAACATGCAATTTTATGTTTCTAATAATCACATTACTGTATTGTAGCAGGCAACTGTGTGAGGGCTGGAGCTCATCATTGTTGTTGCTGATGGCTTCCGCCTCCAGATGATCAATCTCTCTGGAGGCAAGGCAGCTTTACAGCAATATAGCAAAGCAGTTCCATGAAGCTTGTGATAGAGGAGATAGTGGTTTTGATGAATGAGTGTGTCAGGAGTGAAAAATGTGAGCCGTGTCATTGGACATGGCTATCTTCCCCATTAGCTGTGCAGATGGGCTCTGGTTAAGCTGTTCCCAAAACTCCGCTCTGCAGAATCACCCCACACCCCCTCAAACGGATGCACTTGTGGGGAAACACATGGACGTTGTCCAGCAATACAGTATTTTCCCCACACTGAACCATACACATGTCCTTAGACATCTTCCGAACAAAAACATTCACCAGAAAGATGCCTGTGATACTCTGGATAAGAGCCTTTCTGACATTGGCTTGAGAGAACACACTTGTTCCTGTACAGGAAACACATTCATGCCATCGAAATAAAATATTAGACATGTTCTCAGATTTGTCTTACTTAGTTTTTCACATTATCTATCATGCATACTGTCTCTCATGTTCTATCTTTCTCTGTCTGTGATTCTCACTTTCCCTTCTTTCTTCAGTTCACATCACTGACTCTCTCCCCTCTCGCTCTCTCATTTCTCTGTCTCTGTTGCTTTCTTATCCTACTCTCTCTTTCATTGATTCTTGATATATTGCTTCTCTATGGCCCTCTGTCCCTGTTTCATCCCCTCTATCTATCGCATTTCCTTGCTTTCTCCCTCCTCCATTCTTTTTCTCTCTCTTTTTCTAGCTCCCCTTGCTAAATAACTTTTCTTTTCCTTTTCTTCTCCTTCTTCTTTCTTTCTCTCTCTTGCTCTCTCTCTCTCTCTCTCTCATACACACACACACACACACACACACACACACACACACACACACACACACACACACACACACACACACACACAAACACACACACACACACACACACACAAACACATACATATGTTCTCTCTGAGGCTTTGTTGATTATTTTCCAGCCCATAGGGTGTGGTAGGCACTCTGTGACGTCTTGCTCAGCCAAAGCTCTTATTAACTCATAAAAATGTACTTGTGGCGCTATTCCTGTCGCTTCCTGGCCTGCTTAAGTATATGGTATGCTCCCTCTGATACCAGTAATTATGGCCACTAGGCTATGCTACCCAGTCTCAGACTCATTTCTAATATAGGCCCCAATTTCTGCTCCCAATCAGTGCACCCTCAATGATGCTACCTACACAAACATCTACAGAAAGTCAACAGACTAAAAAAAGCTTGCAGTGAGTGTAGTTGATTCAAATGTGTACATCTTTTTTTCATTTGACCCTACCATGATGGTGTCTGTAATTCAAACAAACAGAAGTATTAACCATTTGACCGTCAGAATTGGGTCAAAGTGAACTGATGTTTTTCATGGTTTTGCGATAAATAGTACAGCCACACTAAAATCTTATAAAACACCACAAGAAGAGACAATGAACTTCATAGTAAAACAAGAACAAGAGTTCATAGTTCAAGGTCAAACAGTCGAATTTATAGAAAAACTAGGCAGGTTTCATTGTGAATTCTGACAGTGCATGTTTTCCTGAGCATAGTATCACTCATTTGTTCTACATGCTTCCTCTCAGCCTGTCCCTCTTCCTGAGTGCAGGCTTTGGGCACAGTTGTTTCTGGCACTGTGGTGCCGTCCTCCTGACCCAGTGCTGCTGTGCTCTTTCTGAACAGCACCACATCAACCACTCATTCTTTCACACAGAGATTTGAGCCACGCTATGCTTCCCTTTGGAGCAGAAGCCATGGGATGTCTAATAAAGGCCTTCTTAGCCCTTTTAGACTTTTTGAAGGGAATGGGCATTCAGACTTGTGCTCTGTCACCTAGTGCCATGAACCACTGTAAAACCTCACCGTCAAATCTACTGGTCAGTGAGCATAACCTTGTTTTAGAAAGGGACACACACAAAGGCTAGTTTTAGGTTGTGGGGTCATATATCCCATAAATAATACAACTGTATTTGTGTAATAAGAATTTTCAGAGCAAAAGCAGAAAAAGATAAACCCTAAAATCAGAGATAGGTTTTCTGTGTCGGTTTTGAAAATGACACATTTGCCATTTTGTTGGGCCTGACATTATAGGTTAGCCCTCTGTTTTGTCTTGTTTGTCTAAAAAAGCCAAATAAACAACCAAAGAGACACACACGTACACTTGGGTGACATGTGGACTCTGCTGGGCCCAGACAGGACCAGTGCTGGGGTTTATTCCACAGCTGGGAAAGGCACATAGTTTCACACGGTACCATTCCACAACCTAGATTCAGCCCATCCTTAGCCTCTTTCTGTCTCCTCTCTTCTTTTCTCTTGTTCTCTTTCACCATCTTTTCTACTTTCTTCTCAGTTCCTCATTTCAAGTCTTTTTCTGCTCCTGTCCCTTGGTTCGTTTTGTTTACTTTTCTTCTTCTTCTCCTGTTCTCTTCTTTTCTCTTTTCCTGCTATCTGTCTTTTTCCCTTCTCTTTATGTCTTTCCCTTCTTTCATCTTTTCTCTTAGTCTCTTTTGTTCTTTTCCATGTAGTTTCTTCTTCCCTCTCCTCTGTTCTGTTGCATTCTCTTTCTCTGTTGCATTTCTTTCGTTCTTTCTTTTCTTTACATTCTTTCCTGTCTTCCATTGCTAGCCTCTTGTCTCATTTGTCCTCTTTTCTCCCCTTGGTTTTTCCTCTTCACCCCTGTGCTCTATTGTCTTTTATCCTCTTCTAACATCCCTCTTAAGTCCTCTGCCTTCTTCTCTTATGCAATTTTCTGTCTCCTATGACTGCTATACTTTTAATGTTTTTCCTTTCCTCTGCTGCTTTTCTACTGCCTTTCTGTTTTTTCTTTCCCAGTCCTTTCTTTTCTTTATGCCGTTCTTTTCTCATTTTCCCTCCTCTCTTCTGTTTACTGTGCCACTGTGACACTGGCCTCATTGGAATGAATGAAAGGACTGTGGTTTAAACCCACACAGGACAGAGGCCTAAGCTTATTCTGGAAGCATGTTTTTGTTTGTGGGCTAAGGGAGCTTTCTGAATGTAAATGGCCGAGGCAAAGTTTCACCAAATTTGTCCAGTTTTGTCCATAAATAGTTTTGTGTTTTAGTCATCATGTAGAAAAACTGAATGATTTAATGTAGTAGCTTGGAGTTCTACATCCTTTTGATATTTTTAAACTATTTTAAACTATTTTTTATCTTTTATAGCTTAATAGAAACATATAGCTACAATGATTGCTATTTACTGTTCAAATAATCTTTGTACCTCCATGTAAACTAAAGGAAGTGATTCAAACAGCAAAATGTATGTGAAAGCCTTAGTGGCGATAATAAAGTTTTCAAATTCTGTATTTTCTAACAGACATATGCTAAAATACCATGTGCGAGCAGGTGACTGATTGTGAAAAGAGAAGTTCTTACATATTTGTCTTTAAATCTTACTGCACTGTAGAAATGAGAATTTGGTGCCTTGAATGCTTGAAAAACTGCCCTTAGAATCTGTGAAATTCTAAGGTTTATTTTTAACACTTTAACTAGGCATCATAGCTTCTATGAGGAAAAAGATTGCATTTGCAAGATTGCAAGTCAGATCAGTATGTGTCAGGTTTGTAATAACAACCCTACATTTGTTTTTCTTCCACACAAGCCAATAGAATATGAGTTCAAATACTAATTACAGTTTAGGGGGCTGTTCACTGATAATCCTACCACAGTAGGGCTGTATATATTCGCACGTGCTTACAGAGCCAATTAAGAACAGATGACTTCACCGCTTAATTATCATGTGACCTTGATGTGGGTCATTTTGCTATAGATCCTGCATCCAAACAAACATATTGTCTCTGACCTAGTCTACATACACCCATCTATACCAATTATCACTGCCCAACAAACACTGTCAATATGCTCAGATGTTCTATTTTAAAGTCCCTGACAAAAAGTGACAAGAGTAGATGTAAAAATGTAATATCAAAATAGCACATTGAATGAGACAATTTAGGCCAAATGAATAAGTCAAGCATAACAAAGCCAGCTTTGCAAAGCTCGTCAAGAAGACTAGAGAACTATTCCTAAAGAAAAACTTAAGGAAACTACAAGAAAGCCTGCCAAAGAGAGGTGAAGCTGTGTTAAATTACAGTGGTCAAACCAAACATTGTCTCCTTTTTAAAAACTTTAACACAGTACGTTACACGGCATCATTTTCTTTCAGTCATTCAAATGAAAAAGTTAATTATTTACTTTCACTATATTATCATGTTCCTCTGTTTCATTCTACCCTTTATGCAGAGTCTATGAAAAAAATGAAAAGTGTAAGTTACTAAAGTGCAGAGTGCTCATATCTCACCTCTCTCCAGTGTAACCTGGGCTGCAGATACACTCGCCTGTCGATGAGGAGCAGGTTCCTCCATTGTGACACTGACATTCCTGAGAGCAGTTCCTACCAAAACGACCCTGAGGACAGGGCTGTCCACACACTGTCCCCTGAGGACACACAAATACAAGCAGCTATTTATCGGCCTGTTTTAACCTGATAGTTTAAAGTGTAGTTTTGGCTGAAAATCTTATTTTCCCATTGCCTATTGCCATAAAAATTCATTATTTTCCCATTAATCCCAAACGTGGTCAACAAAGACATCTTTGTTTTTAAAAGAGCAGACAAAATACAGACTTCAGTGATCTTAGTCATGCAATGGCATTTTGTTGAAAACACACGCTAATGGCTGGCTCACACTACTGGATTGGTTCACACATAATGATAGATTTCACTGATTGTTCTCTTTACTTGCCCTTCAGCCATAAAAGCACCTCAACACTATAAAAATTACAAAGAACAAAAGACCACACACTTTAAGGTCACGCTCACAATATAGCAGGCCGATCAACAACCTCATTTAAGGATCAGAATTCAGCATCAGCATCGCAGGTGGGACAAGGCAACAAGGCTGGGATTGCTGTACTACTTATGCATGTGTTTAGTTACATAAAAGTGAAAACACATAAAACTTACATAATAAGTAGACTGAAAAAAAAAGATTTTTACACTTTTCCTCAGCTCTCTCTAGTCATTACAGGGTTTCCTTTAAGAGAAACAGTGTTCCCGTCCACAATGCTAGGTCATAAATATTTACCCTGTTAAAGGCTACTGACTTGCCCATCACAAATTGGAAGTAACAAGAGCAGAAGGATAACGATTGGTTTATATGCACTCCAAATCAAAGAATAATCTGTAAAGATATCCATCCATCCATTATCTGCCGCTTGTCCCAAACGGGGTCGCGCTGGTGTCCAACCCAGCGCACACAGGGCGAGGACGGGGGACGCACCCTGGACAGGTCGCCAGCCCATCGCAGGGAGGAGCGGGACGGGGACGGCACCTTGCTCAAGGGAACCTCAAGGCAACCCATTGGGAAG
This sequence comes from Hepsetus odoe, assembly GCA_017165825.1. Taxonomy (NCBI): domain Eukaryota; kingdom Metazoa; phylum Chordata; class Actinopteri; order Characiformes; family Hepsetidae; genus Hepsetus; species Hepsetus odoe. The sequence goes on from CM029383.1 coordinate 16,534,537, forward strand.
GGGTTTGAACCCCTGACCCGCCGATCATGTGGCCAACACCCTACCCACTAGGCCACCGCTGCCCCTCTGTAAAGATAATCTTCCCAAATGTGGGACACATTTAACAAGTGTAAGGAAGTTTAAATCAGCTTCAGAATCCCTAAAAATTAAAATGATCTAAAAAATCCAAACAATACAGCAGTGTAGATAGGGGGAATATATCTAATCAATATTACTTCACAGTTGTGCAGTTTACATTATGCTAACCTGGTAACTATAAGTTTCCATTACTTTACTTTAGGGCCAAAATTTATGCACTAAATGTGAGTTTTGGAAACAATCTTGTAAATTAGATTTTTAGGAGGATTCATGATACACTGAAGTTATGCAGTACAGCAATGCCTTTTTAGCTCCAGGGTCTTATAAGTGATTTTAATTGGTGCGTCCCAGGGCGTACAAAATTTTGGGTAAAACTCCTAAGTACTCCTACTGTTTAAGCACAAACAGCACAATACCATCCAGCCAGCAGGACAGGAGCACTCTCCAGTCACGTGATGACACACGCCGCCGTTCTGACAGGGGCAGCGTTCTTCACATTGCTGCCCATGTTTGCCTGGAGGACACAGATCTTCACAACTGCAGAAGAAAACAACAATGTTATAGTGAGAACACGTAAGGACATATGGGTCTTTCATTAACCCAAAGATAAAACAAAGTGAGAATTCAGAGGTAGTTGAGGTTTGGCCTTCTGTCATGCTCTAAAGTCACCTTTATCACTAGTGTTAACAGAGGAGCTCAAGTGTAGAGGTGTTATTTATTGTAAACAGTTTGATTACTTGTTATTCATTCTTGATCAACAAACACATTTTTAGTCTATAAGCTATAACATCCTGTTCAGTTTTGTAATAGTTTGGTCTTTTTGTCAAAATAGAAGAGAATGTATATAAAAATAAGAATGAACTGCAAATGCAAAAAAGCTGAACCAAATTAAAATTAAAATTGTACCATATAATTACATTTTAAAGTGCAACAAAATTACACTAATGGCTCCAAGTATCTATGAACATGCAGTGTCTGACTACACTTTGTGTTTTTTGTGCATGTTTATGCAACTCACAATGCTCCGGTGTATCCGGGGCTGCAAGTGCATTCTCCTGTGATGTGATGGCACGTGGCATTATTCTGGCACAGGCATTTCTGCTGGCAGCTGTTTCCGTAGGTGCTTGCATCACAGAGCTCCTCACAGCGCCATCCGCGGTATCCAGGCGTGCAGATACAGGCACCCGTGATGGGGTTACACAGTGCACCGTTTTTACACTGACAGCGGTTGCTGCAGTGAGGACCCCAGTGGCTGCTGTCACATGCTGCACAGAAGAAAAGCACATTCAGTGTCATCAAATCAGTCAGTCAGTCAGTCAGTGTCTGCCGCTTTGTCCCAAACGGGGTCGCGCTGGTGTCCAACCCAGCGCACACAGGGCGAGGACGGGGGACACACCCTGGACAGGTCACCAGCCCATCGCAGGGAGGAGCGAGACGGGGACGGCACCTTGCTCCGATCATGCGGCCAACGCCCAAACCACTTGGCCACCACTGCCCCTGTCATCAAATCAATGATGTGAATTATTTAGGACTTTGTAACATTTAAAAAAACGTACAAAGTGTATCTTAATAGTTCTGCTATACCGGTTCCAAAATATCATGTGTTAAATAATCAGGTGCCTCATTTGAGCAGATATTTCATTCAAGTTGTTTAAAAATGAAACAGATTATTAAGTTAAGATATACACATGCCAGTTTGGGCCATTAAAAAGGAAATAATGTGAGACTGTTATTTCATACCTGAGCACTGGAGCAAAATTCCCAAACAATAAAAAATGCCCTGTAGCTCCAGGTCAATAATGGTGTGCCAGAATGAACATATCAGCAAGCTGCCTAAGCAACGACCTCTTAGGAGCCAGTACACCTGCTATTTTCAACTTTACCACTAGCTCCCCTTCTAGTGAGCTCCTGATGCACAATCCAAGATCACAGCTTCTCTACATGGAGCTCATTCAGTCACCCAGCCCAGCAGTGAGGTTTCTCTCACAAACACACAGGAGCGCCCCATACACCCCACACCACATGTTTATTCTAGTACTGCTTTCATCTTCCAGAAAGCACTTTTTCTGACATCAGCATGGAGGAAAAAGTGGATTAGAAGAGCTTTGTGGTTCTCTAACCATTCATTAGGTTTCTGAGGTTTCAGGTTAAATGGCCTGTGAGTTTTACTGAATGAGAGCACCGGGGAGTCTGTTAAAGGGGTTACAAAGACCGTTTCTGCTGTTAATAAACACTTGTGATGAAAGAGAGCATAAAAATCTGACATGACAAACAGCCACATTTTGGCAGGGTCTTTAATGTATGACCCTTTCAGATAAGATTAACACATTTCCAGAAACCTTACAATTTATGAGCACAAAAAGACAAAATGAACAAACCAATAATGAATTATGTTTAGGTTGTTATGAAACAAGATATTGATCTTTTGATGTTTCAACCACAACAGGCTTTCATTTCAACTATTGCTAGGTTGGGCATGCTTTAAACAGAATTCTGTGAAAACTCTTAACTTAATGAAAAGTTGTATCACACAACACTTTTCTCGTCAAAATACCTGCATTTTGAGTCTGTTATTCATTTTGAATGGCATTTGTTTTGTGTGTGTGCACAGAAATATTATCTGGGCTTCCATCCATGAATTTTATGGGTATTTTGGCTTGTGAAATAAAACAGACTTGAAGGAAATGACAAAAATGGATAAAAACCCAGCAGTAAAATAGCACTACCTTGCCAGTGTGCCTTCTCTTTGTGCACGTAGGATGTAAAATACAGTCATAAAACTAAACCAAAAAAGCAATGAGAAGTTGTTCAATCTTAAACATTTCTTTCTCAATCTTAAAACTTTCTTTGATTCTTCCCATGTTTCTCAGAAATGCTTTTACAGGCGTGATCTAGAGAGTTTTGCTCTCTGATGGAAACGTGGTCTCATATTTTTATATTTTGCACCATTTCAGTTGACAGGTAATGTTATCAAAATTAAAAGTCAATAAAAAATGCTGCACTTTAATTGGCTATAAAATGTTGGTCAGCTCAGTAGCTTTAGCTGGAAACATAATAGCTTAAGTAATTAACCTGGGTTTTGTTCAGTTTTTGTGATTTCAAGTTTTGTAATAAAAAGGTCTTTTACTTTTCTATAAAGATTTCCTGTTATGGGGCAGCAGTGGCCTAGTGGTTAGGGTGTTGGCTACATGATCGGAGGATCAGGGGTTCCCAATAGGTTGCCCTGAGGTACCCTTGAGCAAGGTGCCATCCCCATCACGCTCCTCTCTGCGATGGGCTGGCGACCTGTCCCCCGTCCTTCGACCCTGTGTGAGCTGGGATGGACTCCAGCACTCCCCCGTGACCCCGCTTGGGACAAGCGGCAGAAAATGACTGACTGACTGATTTCCTGTTATGCAAAGCTTGCTCCACCTGACAGCAGTTGCTACTAAAAATCACATTGTATGGAAGCACAAACAAATATATAAATTCTCCTAGACTGGCCATAGCATAAAAACAATTCAAATCCACTGTAATTTTTTTTTACATTGAGCATATCTATTGCTTTCAATTTGGAAAAAATTTAAAGGAAAGACTGCATCAAAATCAATGCAAATGTTTCATCTGGAAGTGCATGACAGATGTATGTTGTGATGCATGTTTGCTAGACTTATAAAGTTCATATTAAAGCCCCATCCTACCCCTAATACATACTGCAGTCTGAGCAGAGCCTTTAGGCATCACTGACCACACACATAACAGCCTCTCTGATTAAAGCAGGTTCCATGATGATGAGAGGACGTGAGTGCACACCACAAGCCATAAAGTCTTCCATAAATCCCCCTGAAGAGGCAAACCCAGTGACTGATGCCTTCACACGTACTAGTGCATTTAACACGTGTGCTGATGTCACCAACCTCTGAGGTTAAATGACCTGGAAAGACTTTTTTTCTCCCCTCTTTCTTCTCACATTTGCTGATTTTGCTGACCTGCCCTGACCCTTAGCTTCGTTTTACGAGATGAGTTAAACATGGCAGTGCTGCCGCGGAAAGCTAGCAGCTGTCCAGTCCTGCACTATTTACAGAGCAGTAAAGTTCAGTAAAAACTTTCTAAACAGAAAGAGAAAGCAGTTGGAGGAACTGTGAAACATACTGAATTTTTCAAAGCTGTATAAAAATGATCACTTTTTGAACAAAAGCTAATCATCTGAAATCACCAGCTGTCCTTTTAACAGAACTGTTCATTAATTTATTAGATATATATAAGTTTTCATCAGTTATGAATTATCATTGCTTTCTACTCTTTACTCTTGCCTGGCTGAAAACAAGCATTAGCAGCAAAATATCTACTGTGCAGCATTTTAAAGCATCAGAGTTATCAATGTCTGATATTCCTTAAGGCTTTTTAAGAAATGAAAAGGCGCCAGTCATACACAAAGCTACTGACTTTGAGAAGTGACCTCAGCCTCCAAAAGTGCCTGAAATGTTTATCATATTAGAGCAGAGGCTTACTTTTGTCTGCAATGTGTTGTCTGCAATGAGCGAGTAGGAACCATGTGTCCTTTATTTCCAGGGACAGTTTTAGCTTTATTTTGGGTGTCTGGATATATTCTCAGGGACTGTCTATGGGTCTTATAATTTAGATTTCTTCTTAGCTGGTAAACACCTGGGAATATGCATTGTCCATACTGTAGTACTGATGTATACACTAACTAGTAATCAAAATGTTTTTGTAAGGACATTGCTGAAATCCATCCTGTGCCCTTTGCACTGTATATGGTTAGATGCACCCTCAACGTGGCTACAAGCTTGGAGTTTATGCAGCAATATAGTAACTCAATGTTTTAAAAGCATGTCTGTTCAGTCTTTGTATGTGGCAATCTCACTTTATTTCCCTCTCTTGATGTCTTTGCGCACTCAGGGTGCTGTGGAATTGTTGACTTGGTACATAATATTCCTGGGTTTGCATGACATGTCATGGAAATAGACGTTTCTACATGCATGGCAACTTAGGCCCTGGATACATTTTCATTTTTTGCTAAATGTAGTTAAAGCACAGAACATTAGACCTCAAAATAAAACCACTGTGTACCTTTATCTAAAGAAAAACATCATGAGACTAAAAAAACTGCATAGCAACAAAACATAAGCCGTTCCTCTGTATTCTAAGAGAATTAATCACTGTGTTCTATGTCCCATTAGCTGGCATTGTGCAGAGCGTGCGTTAGTGTTTTCTGGCCCTGGTGAAAAGTCCATAGCATTTCCGCAGGGCAACAACAGATCAGCTCGGAAGGGCCTGTACGGACAAAACCTCCTCCTTTTTAAAGAACTACGTTTGTGAGACCTGACCTAGTTAAAGCAATGGACCTGGAGGCCTCACCATCCTTTAGCCTGCACACTAACAACCCCCCCCCAACACTACCCCCTATTGTCCCACTCAATAAGAGACTAAATGCCCTGGAGAGGAAAGAAACGCTGAGAATAAGCTTCAGGATCACAGAGAGGAATTAATCTGGACTCATAGTTTTAACTAAACAAAAAAATATATATATTTTTATATAAAGTTTGTTATTTAATTGTTTTTAATAATCTCTTATTCTTATTTAGTCCTATGTTCAAGGACAATGATCAGCCTGAGCCTGTAACTGCGTGCAGAGGCATAGTTCAGTTTGGTGGGAATATTGCTGGAAATATTTGTACCTTGTAATTATCTAATGTTTAAAAAATAAAGCTAACTTGCAGCCAAGATGGGGAGTACTGAGGTATCCATCTTAACATATATAAGCGCAATATAACTCCATCTGAAATTGATGCATTTATGTTAATTACATGTGGGTCATTTAAAACAAAGTATAAATGGAAGTATCCCCAAAGTAAATTGCAGACTGGAATTATTAACACTACAATATCACAAAACTATTTCATGCTACATCTGAGAAGTCCAACACTTTAATTAGCTTCTGGCACCACAATAAACATCTCTAATTCATTTACATGGGTGAAATCTAAATCTCTAGCAGAGATCCAAAATGTGTTGAATACACTCAGTGTGTTTCTGTCACAGTTGTTTCACACATAAACTTACATCAAATTAAACAGATCTACAGCACCCGCTCTGTGGGAGATTTAGAACAACTGGCACTTTGTTGCATTGTTTCTGGCAATCCACAGAAATTCAGAACCTGGATGTCTGACAGACCTCTGCCAGATTAAAAATGTTTTACTTGATGGTGACCAAGGAAATCTTTGGGTGAGACTCTAAAAGTCACCAGCATCAATTACACGATTCAAATTGTGAAAATGCAGGTTAAGAGCAACAGATAAATACATGAATGTAATAGAAAATCTAGTTCAAATTAATTTCGTCAGACCAATCAGCAATGTTCCACATTGAGTTTTACATATTTAAACCTGCTTACGCTGATATGGTACTTGTGTCAAGATTTACTTCTTTCTTTTAACTCCGCAATTTTTTTCCCAGTCTCTGGTTAATTATAATAAAAACACACTATACCTAAGATACCCATGTTGTATGAGCAGTCACGTAGGTCTAAAATACCCTATGCAGTGTCCCTATGCATTTCCTAAAGCCAGATTATGCTCTACCCAAAATTTAGGAAATAGGAATTACAACAATGGTTCATCATTAGCTTTGCGAATTTAGACTTGGATTACAGCCCCTAGTGTTTCTTAATAGACCTGTATTGTGTGGACTCAAGCCTACATCTGTTTTACAAATGCCAACTGCATGTTGCCCCTGCACTCAAAAATCATAGCGGCTGACCAAATAACCAAAAACACTGAAACCATCACAATCAAGGCAAGAAAGGAGGCAACAGCACAGCAAAGTCTTAAAGACCAAACTCATAAAATTTTTCTCCAAAATATGTATTACATGCTTAATGTAAGAGCCCATTATTTCAGTCTTCAATCTGCTGGTCTTTTGTTGACCTTTTAAAATCCAGGCAAGGAGAATGACGCTTGTGGAAAAGTGTCAGTTACTGAAGGCAGAGCAGTGGACGTAACTGATGCTGCCAGTTGCTGAGGCCCAGTTGGACTGCGTCTCTGAACAGCCCTTCCTTCCACTGCCAGACGTAATCACTCACACACAAACACACATACACACACACACACACACACTATTCTTTCTTTCTGAACTCTGCAGGGCTTAAGGGGAGCAAGATTTTTAGAGATTCAGGGAACAAAGCAGCCCAACAAAATAGACAATTAGTACAGTTTCTACACAGCGTGGATCAGATTACAATTGAGCCTATTCTTTGCTGCGGGAATGTATAAGCCACTCTATCATACTTTGTCATCTTGTCAGTTCAGCCAAAACACTTATTAAAGAATGCTTAATGCATTTGTGCAAATCTGACAAGAGCCAGGCTCTTTGGGGAAAACAAAAGGAGCAATGATGATTAATACTGTTGAGTAACTTTCACTTATAATTGTTTTATGGTCTGTGATCAGTTTGCAAAATTCTAAAAAAAAAAAAAAAAAAAAAAGCCACACTAGAGCTCTTTAATTTACTTTAATTAAATTTTTGAATTTTTGTTTGAAGATACGAAACAAATGCATGCAGATTGCAGTGTATTAACCACATAAACTGACAATTCATTACTGGCCTGCATTTGGATTAAATTTACTTTTGTCAGGTGATTTCATCTGATCGTCCACAGAAATACTCTTATAAACTTTGGCTGGTAAAGAAATCAAATTATACAGTTACAAAAGTGATACAGGCTTTTAATAATGGACAAATTCGATTTCAAATATAGTTTCAAATATAGATATCACAATAACAAATTATACATTTTAATGTAACATTTAAAATTGTGACATCTATTATTACAATAATGGAAGCTACAGATTCTTAGAAGGTTTATCATATAATGCCAGGCAAAAGCATTTTGGTCCAATAGCAGTATCTACTGGCTTGGTATGTTAACAACTGATCTTAAGTATACAAACAAAACATATGGAATGAATACAATGCCACAATGCAAATTTAGTTGTTGCTTCTTAGGTGATGCTAAAAATGCTTGATTCTTTATTGAGGGGAGCTCTAAAGAAGCCTAATGCAGTATATAATAGCTTTATGACCAGGTGTGAAGCCAATCACTAAACAATCGTTGCACATACAGAGTGGATGCTCTCAGACATCACTTAAGAATGGATATGGGGTTTCAACAGCCCATTCAAGAAGGTAATAGTATTTTTATTTCTATGGACTGGCTAGAAAGTGGCAACAGTGAAATTCAAAACTCAACAACAGCTGTGGTTTGTTAATCTAAAGGCATTGCTTTCACACGAACTTGGCTGTTTAAGAAATTGTAGAAGTTCACTATTAATGCCAGCCTTTGCTGCATCATTATATCAGGACATCTGAGCAGGATTCCTTAAACCTGAGAACAGTATATTATTCTAAATTGGCAATTAATTAAGTTGAAAAAACATAAGAGGCAATGTGGTTTTGTGTTAAATGGTGGTATCTAGCAACGCCCCAGATATGAAAAAGTGCTGGCTGGCCCTGAGGTCATTTTATACATTTTCAACCCACTATTCTTCTCCGGTTTCTCTGCTCTTTGTGTGTGTCTTAAGAAAATGTTTTTCTCCTTCATTCTTACTCAAACCTGGTAAATTCTACTGGACACATTGTTAAGCTCCTGTGACCTGAAACTGAAAAGCTACCCCCTTTAAATCAGTCTGAGGACCTGAACGTCTTTGGAGGAAATTAATGTCATATTAATGTGGATCTGGGGGGTTCCTTTACATGACCCCCTTTGGAGAAGGGGATCAGAGTCTGCCCCTGAGCCACTGGTCTACGACTGCCACTGAACAGACAAACAGCTTCTCAGAAAGATCCGGAAACACAGCCAGTCTTACAGAAAATCCTTAACTATTCCCATAATGGTGTATCCATGCTCCACCCACAAATGCATTCTTTTACAGTTGCTGCTGCAAGGTTAGACAATCTTTATGGACATTGGCAGGTGTCTCACTAAATCTAACAAAGCATACATGCAATCATGCCGAAAAAAAGCTACATGAAAATGTGACATTTCATTTGTATACAAAATAAGTATCTACTCATGACCAATACAGATATTCTGGCTCAAAACTGAGTTTTAAGCGACAGCTTTTCATATCATTTCAGTTGATTTTGTGAGCATTTTGTAAAACTTGTGTTAATCAAACTAAGTCAGTCTATCATTTTTCTTGTTTGGATTGATCCAATTGAGTCTGAGGCCAAGCAGGTTTTCCACCCAGCCAGAGAAGAAGAACTAACACTTCACTAAAGGCATACACCTTACACAACTTACAAAATTCAACATAGAAATGAATAAAGGCTTATTATAAGAAGACTATTTCACTTAATTTTGATGGTATTTCACCTCAGACGATGTTAACAACTCGCCTGTTAGAGTAATCCTTACACTACAAATACTGGCCTTGGAATATGTACTACTAAAAAATGCCCAAGGTGTCTTTTTATCACCCAAAGTAATATTGATCTTTGTTACTGGGTCATTTCATGTTTATTACAGTAATTAGTAGCTGTGTGTGCATGTATGTGTATATGCCCTCAAGTCAAAATAAACTGAGGGTAGATAAGTAGGAAAACACAAACTCCGGCAACAATCAATCACAGTGCACTTTTTAATTCTGGTACTAACCAGTCTTTAGCTAAAAGTGACAGTTTTTTTTTCCAAAAAAAGAAACAGTCTAATACAAGAGCCTCAAATAACTGAACGCATTGTGTCTTAATTACACTGCTATTGAGATGCTACAGACCCTGTACAATAAATGCTGTTAACCACACCTTTGGCTTATGATAATATCGAAAGCCACACATGTAAATGCGGTGCTTTATGTTTAGCCAGTGAGCTCTTTCATGTGGGCATGTATCCCATTACCTCTATCTTTCAAACAGCACATCCGAGAGCAGTGTTATCAGAGCTCATTTAATCACCCGGTCCAGACTGACCGGCTGAACCTGTTCAACTACTAAGGGACGAGGAGAGGCAGCAGACATAACAAAGACCCCTTTATAAAGACCCTGAAACACAAGAATAGCAGAGGACCCAGACCCCAGCTGATTCATCTGAGCCACTGCTAACCCCCCAGTCAACACACCTGGTCATAAATGGCCAGAGATCAGGGCTGGCTTCAGAGGGTGTTTGAGCAAAGAAAATTAGATAAATAGCAGAGGTGGAGTTCAAATTAGTGTTCACAAAGAAATAAAGACCATACTAGGCATTAAAGTTTGGAATTAACCTGTTCCAATTACTACTCTAGATACTTTGTGATATGCATCTAGAGAAATGAGAAATTTAAAACCTAAAAGAATACATCATCAAGTTTTCAAACTAGTCTCTATACTTTAATTTTGTAGCATGCAGCACTCTTAACACAGGCAATAAGTAGTATGTAGAGTTAAACTGGAAAAATTAATGCATACTTTTAAACACTCCTGTAATTCAAACTAAGAGGCTGATTCTAGACCTCTGCCAGTTGGCTTTTCTAATATTTGCCAACATTTACTAATAAAGCAAGAACATAAGGCACAAGAGCTGCACCATAGTGTCTACTAGTTATGCAAATTAACTATAGTCAGGGTTTAGTTGTAGGTGAGCAAGCAAAAGACTGCAAAAGTGGCACAAAAAATATGAAAGAGTGTGTTCAATTTATTAACCCATTTCCTAAAGAAGTGGGTCTACAGACCACTGTGAAGTTTTTTTCATCACTGAGCAAGGTAAGGTAAAGCAGTCAGAGATGAATGTTAAGATATTAATGAAGAGCATGAGTCCAGAAATTGAGACTATAGGATAGCATGCAGGTGTGGAGTTATGAACTAAGAAACAGGGTAGGGAGGAGCTGGGAGCCCTTGAAGCCTAGAGCTTTGTATCTTATTCTAGCTTCCAAAAAAATCAATAAAATGATCTCAGAAAGGGGATCACAAATGAGAATTTCTAGAAGTTATGGAACAGGCAAACTGAAAGCTCTGTAGAAGAGAAATGAAACGGAGAGAGTGCCATTGATTACAACATGATGGCTAGAGCTTAACCAAGCTGCAGGAAACACTGTGTTCTACAACACCATTCTTCTCTTTTATTAAATGGCTGGAAGAAGTGTAAAAACAGTTGCGTTTAGTAACCAATCATATGTTAATGATGAGGCAGACCGACATTAGGTTGAAAAAGGCCGGAGTGTTCATTTAACGCTTTCAAAAGCGTTAACGCTTTTCAAAAGTTTTCAAAAGTGCCATTTAACAGAGAAACAACACTGGAATTGTTTCTGTGGCCCCAGAGGGTCTACGTTCAGTCTGAGGAACACAGATTTAAGAAGCTGAAGAAATGCCATGAAAAACACTCCATCATTTAACACAGTTCAGCCAATTTTGAGATTAAATTTTACGAGGTAAAGAACAAATAATGAGCAAAATGCTCCTTATAGAAGTGTTAAGAAGTTTGTGCAGAAAAGCCAATACCTTTGGCATAAATTTGGTTGCCTTCTGTTTTGCACTGGTGTGTGTGTATGTGTTTGTTCATGTGTTCTTGGAGCCGTGGGCGTGCAGAAAGATGGACAGCTACAGCTGGAGGACTTACCGCTGGAGCAGTCGGCTCCTCCCCACCCGGGCTCGCACTGACAGGTGTTGGGGGCCACGCAGCGGCCGTGCACACATTTCTCAGCACAGTGGGCTGGAGGGGTGAGGGAGAAGGGGATTCACAGTGGGAGAAGGGAGGAAGAGGGAAAAAGAGAAAGGAAAGTTAGGTCAGATTTCATCCTTTCTAATGCACACAGCCGAAGAGAAGAAGAGCCAGAGGGAAAAACAAACATGGGGTGAAAAAACACACTAATCAGAGCAGCTACTGTGCAGACAAATGGGATCCAGGGTGTGGCAGCAAACAAAGGCAGGATGAAAATTGTTTCAGCTTTTAAAAAGCTATGAAAAGACAGAACCTTTGGTCTTCTGTTGGACTGAGCAATTCTTTTAAGATTGGCCCTGATACTAGCTACTGCTATTCTTCTGCCATTGACACAAGAAAGCAATTACATCTGAATGAGGCTACTAAGGTCTAACACAGTGGATAAACCTTAACTGGGAACGGAACCAAATCCATTAAGCCATGCAGCTTTACGACATTACAGCAGACTTTCCATGATCTGGAACAGGCTGTGTGTTAAAAGCCGACACATCCTTAGCCATGCTATGAATACAGGCCCTCTTAGGAGAAATTGGGGCTAATTGTGATTCAGTGTTGGTAAATAAGAGCTGAGAGTGAAATCTTACTGTGGGCTTGCAGCATGCATTCACTTTAAAGGCCAACTTTAGGTCATAAACAAAGTTCTTTTGCAGGCCACAATGCTGAAATGGTATTTAAAATATCTTTTCCATGCATATAGAAACCATAATCTCAAGCAGTTAACTACCAATTCTAATATGATTTGGACATCATTCTGCAAACCCATTGGTGGAATCAATTAGCAATAAGAATCATATCTCATTGAACTGTTTAGTGTGTTGCATTAGTTTGTTGAATTTTTACAAGAATTAGTTTGTGGCTAGAGTGAGACTACGACAACATAAAGCAGAGCTTTTGTTACAAATTCTGTATTTTTTGAATAATATTGTGAACTTAAAAACACCAGACAGTGTCTCTAAGTGATTTGATGCAGTTTATTTGCTTGTTGGGTTTAGTGAGATGACTTAAGTCAGCTGCCTTGATTTAGTTGTCTTTGCATAATTTAGCTGTGTAAGCTTATCCACTCTAATCAACTCACTATCAATCACTTTAAAAAGAACTGTTTCCCACCAGACAAGAGACAGTATCTCTCTGGAATGATGAGGAAGCGAAGGGCATGCGAAGGCACCATGTGACTGCAGCCAACTGTACAGACAACAAGTCTTTTTTAGGACCCAAAGAAAGTCTTCTTTGAGCAGCAGGTCACATTTTCACATTCACTCTGATAAAAAAAAAAAAAAGCTGATTCATCAGTGACTTTTATCATCCCTTACTCCAGCGCAGACGCATTGCACTTGAATAATCCAAGTGCCTCGGCTCTGCCTCTTCATTTCATGTAATAGAAAAGAAGCCCATCTTGCAGTCCACTGTGCTCTTCAGCATCAAGCATACCTCCCTTCTGCCAGTAATTGTGCTAATTCTGTAGGCTTCTCAGATACCAAACAGTTTAAATAACTTTTGGCCTGGTGTCAGGAGACATGCGGGAGTTACAAGAAGATATGAGGGAGTTACAAGAAAACAACTTCATCATCCATTTAAGTTTGACAGCATAATGGCCCAAATCTCTGGAAAAAAATCTCAAATTTACTGGAAACTATATACTTAAACAATGATAAATATAGAGATATCAAAAAAACATGACCGAAGGAAGAATCTCTGCACTGGATATGGTCAGTCTTCATGTATTTTTTAATAGCGTGCCTCTTATTACAAAGTGCCTGCGGTGCTTACATTCTCATGACATACAGCAATGCATCATACATTTTCTAGGAAAGACTCTGGCAAAACTTTTCACAGCTTTTAAGAGAAAAACACCATGAGTTGTCTGTGATCTGTAGCCTGTAGAGCTTTTTGATAACTCTAAAAAAACACTGAGCAGAAAGAAATACTTACGAACACACATCTCACGGCTCTCATAAAAACCTGGGCAGCACTGAGACTTGCGGCGGTACATGGTTTTCTCTCCCCTCCGGTAGGCCGTCTTGTAGCTCACCCTGAAGGTGGCAGCGAGAAATTTCGAATAATTTGTTTATTAATAAAAAACAATGACTTGTAAATTGCTATGCATTATTTTTTAACAGCTATTTCTTGTTTATATATAAACAACAATAAATCATCTGAAAGAAATCTAACAAGAAATGTTAAAAGTAAAGGTGCTAGCAAGGGATTTTGGACCATGTGATAGAAGAATTGCTAATGGACCCTTTTAATGAAAGTGTGATTTTGGAGGACTACTTTTACAAACAGGATGCATGAACAGGAAGAATCTTATTAAAGTTAAAAGAACTTCCACTTAATATAAAAGTTCAAGAAATAATCCTAAATTATAGAACGCTGACATTGTATGAGGGCTCGTTTCACTTCTGAAAGTTTCTTCAGACTCAAAAATGTCTTTATCACACATAGTTCTTTAAGGAAGTCAAAGGTCTCTTGTGTTTCACTACTCAAAGAACCTTTTTTGTTACATAAAATTTTGATGTAGTAAAACATTTTCCTCAAGTATGGTTAGTGTACATGAAAATAGGGTCAAATCAGTTATCAAGAGTCATCAAGAGTCAGCTCAAGGATCAAGCAACACTGACAACTGCCCTTCCCTAGATATTTGAATAGACTCAACTTAATATAACCATGCCAATTGAGAAAAATGTACTTAAATCTATGTATCTGCTATTTACTGGCTCTCACATTAGCATAAAGACAAATAAACATGTCTGTCATTAACCATTTACTGCTCACCATCTAACGCCTGGCCTGGGTAATCAATACTTCACCTCTACTTTAAACCATTCTCTTGAATGCAAGTTAGATTGCCTTCTCACCTGTGACGTGTGCATTTGAACCACGTGAGGATATCAGTGCAGCTGGTGTAGTAGATCTGATCAAATGGGTGTGCGTAAGACTCCTGCACTGTGACCGAGTAGCTGCAGGACACACACAAACACACACACACACACACACACACACACACACACACACACACACACACACACACACAAACACACACACACACAAAATACACCATACCTATCAGTACTTGTACTCTGTGACCTGTTTAAACAGTGGATGTGTGGTCTCATAACATCAGCTGAAGTGGCTAATAAGTACATATGCGTGCCACAATAAGGGGGGGGGGACACAACAGAGGCAGCTATGTAGCAAAAAAGGATTATATAGTAACCCGCTCATACCCCATGACAGACCCCACTCACTGTGTGTGGGTGGCATTTGGTTCAAATCAGTGTTGCTATTTTTACTAACATTGATGCGGTAAAACTCTCTGAAAAGAAAAAGCTGAAGAAAAAGCTGAATATCTGAAGCTCAACCTCAGTTTATCTGAAGTGGGGCTATAATTCATTAAACATGATGCTGAAGACAACATTAGAATACATTAGGCGTTTTCATTATCATAAAGTCTCTAAAATATGTAGTTTTCCATTTTGGTAGAAATACTAACCATACCCTTTCAGTTAACCTTACCCATGCAGTTGTGTGCAAATGTTTGGGCACTGCAACTAAATTATATCATTTTAAATAGCATTGCTAAATGCTAAATATGCAATTCAAATATAACACATTTCTCCAATGTTAATGCATAATTATTCTTTTTTTCTAAGACAATGGACAAAATCTAACATAAAATATGGCATGTGAATTAGCATTTTTTTTGCCTGTCTAGTAAAGACTTCCTTTGACTTTGCATACCTGCCTACGAGCAGTTTCTTGGTCTTTCAAATCTTGGCTGGGCTTAATCAGTCTCATTAACATCAGTTTCTTAATGCTTTCTTCAGTAAAAATAATGAGGAATTAAGGGGAAGTGCTCATATTTCTTTTTTAGTCTTCCCTTTGTAAGGCTCCCTTATCTCTAGTTTCAGATCCTCAGTCAGCTGTGTAGGTAAGCCCATGGCTTTTGAGCAAAAACCCAACAGTTTGAGATGGTTGAAAGGTTACATAATTTATTATGTTGTAAAATATTATTTAAAAGTGGATCAACTTAAAGTGTAGTCAAAAACGTACATAGTGTAAAAAATTATATATTAGTTTCATGTGTGTTTCCTGTGAGAGCCGTGATAGGCTCCAGCACCCCCACGACCGTAATTACGACAAGCTCCTGTGAGAATGAGTGAATGAGAGTAAATTCAGCAAATAAACAGATCATTTCAGAAATGTTCCACATTTCAGTTTATTCCATAAAGATTCTTTAAGCCTTCTTTGTTATTTGAACTTCTCTATTATTAATCACAGTAATTCATTCAAGCTGCCCGCCATTTGTGATACCACATGCTGATTGAAACCTTCCGCGAAGTCATTCAAAATACCTACAGACATATGTGCTACAAAATGTAAGTAGGATTATAATCCATTTATATAGTGCCTTAACATAATCACACACAGCTTTCCAATTTTTCTTTTCAGATAAGACAAATGTAGGTGCTTATAAGTGCCTCAGACAAACAAATGATTAGTGTGCTTGAGTAAAACACTTGTGATGACAATTGCCCCCTTGTGATCCTAATGGAACAGTTGTGACTTCAGGCTCTTCTGTTGATATGTTTTTGCAAGGCTGCAACTCATTAGAATGAGTTGTGTACAAATGTGAAGAATGCCACTTGAACACTTTTTGAAAGAGAGCCTGTAAGTGAATGGCTGCTTCATTCATCTGAAATAGGAGAACCATTATGGAGCTCTTAGTTACGATCTGATGTTTTAAGAATGATACTGTACAAATGATACAGAGGCAATGAAAGTCCAGCCATTTTTCCTATTTAGCTATCAGAACTCACAATCCAAGGCAGCAACTTGAATCCTCATGTTCCTCAAACCTCCTGAGCAATCTTTGCAGTGATTTGCAGTGACTTTCCTGCTGAAAGAGGCCACTATCATGAGGTGATACTCTAGTCATGAAGATGCATACTTGATCTGCACCAATGTTTATGTAGGTTCTTTGTTTCAAAGCAACATTTGCACTGATGCTTGCAGGTTTCCCAGCAGAACAGTGTCCAGAACATCACACTGTCTCCGTCGGCTTGCCGTCCTATCATGGTGCATCCTAGTGCCTTCCCTTCCCCATGTAACAATGTGCACACACCTGGCTATCCACATGATGTAAAAGAAAATGTGTTTCATTAGAAAGGCCAGCTCCTTTTATTGCTCAGTGGTCCAGCTCTGTTTCTCATGTGTGCATTGAAATTGCTTTCAGAGGTGGACAAGGGTCAGCACAGGCACTCTGACTAGTTTGTAGCTATAAAGACCCATAAGCTGCGAGGTGTGATGCAAACTATATCATCAGAAATCTTTCTTTTACAGTCACTATTAACTTTTTAAGGACTTTTTTGTAGGATTGATAGGAGAAATTGTATTGAAATGTTATTGTAGAAATGAATCGTGATGATACATAAACCCATGCAAACATTATAAGTAGACTTCAGGGCTTATATAAAAGAATGTGGGGATTGGGTCTCTTTGAAGGGTAACATAATGGCCTATGTTAGGCACTATTTGATCTTGTTTATCTTTTTTATCTTGTGGTTGCATTGCCAGTATGTTCTTATTGAGGCATTCTACAACTTTGTTAACAAGCTTGTGCGATGCTGACCAAGTGTTAGTAAGTAGGTTTTAAAAAGTCATCCACCAAAAAATTAGCCAAGCCCGGATGTGGAGGTCCACTGTGAGGCCACACTCACTCTCTCCGTATCTGTGGGCGCTTTTCCATAGCCTCCCTCTTCACGGCCACTTAGAGCACTGCAGCTGTTCGCACACATTACTCAGTGAAAGTAAATCTATCTGGGAAAGCAGCCTCCACCTTTGTTCTTTTCAATCTGCTTTAATGGATTCCCGAGCCATTCCTTAATTTGGACGCGGAAATCTTCTGCCTATTAAAACTGTGTGTGCCAGTGGTGGGGCAGTGTTTCATACTTTTCAGTACAAGCAAAGAAAAACTGTTTCTTTTGGGTTAATAAGGTGAATGTAATTGCTAAGAATAAAAACTTTAGTTAAACTATTTCACTCTGCACATTTTCATGTTTTCCATTTTAGCTCATTGAAGGGAAAAATAAAAGTTATTAA
Organism: Hepsetus odoe; assembly: GCA_017165825.1. Classification (NCBI taxonomy): domain Eukaryota; kingdom Metazoa; phylum Chordata; class Actinopteri; order Characiformes; family Hepsetidae; genus Hepsetus; species Hepsetus odoe. The sequence goes on from CM029383.1 coordinate 16,552,406, forward strand.
TATTGCATGTATGGCTAAAAGAAAGTGCTAGGGTGTTTCATGTGTTTAGGTTTTTTATTTGGGATATAATAAAGCTGACTTGAGTAAGATCTGAACACTTGTTTTTGGAAGGATGCTAGATGGCAATTTGTTTTTATTGAAAATCATCCTAAGCCCTGCATCTAAAAAGCTTTTTCTGCCATAGCTCCTCAGTACAAACCTACCATTAATCAATACACACGGATTAAAATTTTCTTTTCATTACAATGAATCCACTTCTTAGACAAGATATTTATCACAATTCTATGGAAAGGAAATGAGTTTTAAGAACAGGCTTTGGCTCAGAAGTCATTCTAAAAAGCTTCACTGCAATAACAACATATAAAAGCATGATGTGCCTTTGTGCCAAACAGTTGCTCTGTCATAAACACCAGCAGGGACATGTCACATACTGTTCCATTCTGAGCATTTTATGCCTCAACTGGCAATAAGATTACATGTTAGTCACAGTTCCCCACTGATATGGGTCTATATTCTATAGCACAGTAGTGTCCCTGTGTCTATGGTGTCAGAGAAAAATGATGACAATATAGAAAATATTCAGAGACAGCAAAATACAACAACACAGCAATATATCATATTATATAGTCCATACAGAGCATAAATTAACTGCATGTGTGTCTGTGTGTCTGTGTTGAGTGGGTGCGTTGGGTTGTGTGTGTGTGTGTGTGTGTCTGTGTTGAGTGAGTGCATTGGGTTGTTTGTGTGTGTGTGTGTGTGTGTGTGTGTGTGTGTGCGTGCGTGTGAGGCTATTTCTTTGTTTATGTAAGTGTGGATTACCTCTCCCAGTGGCTGCAGACGTTTGGGTCCTCCAGGTTTAATGATGATGTCACTCCTAGTAGGCAGCATAACAGGGCCAGTAGGACTGAGCCACAGTGCCATAGCAATGAGAGCATCATTTCAGGCAACACCTTTTGAAAACAAAAGTAAAATACACATCAAACAAAATGGATACAGTTCTTTATTTAAACTTCCTTACTTGTATTCCCAAATGCAGTTTGAATTTTCTTTTTGCACTCTCTGAGTAACGTCCAGCATATTCATTCATTCCTTCATCTTTAGGATTTTCTTTTTTAGGACCCTTTTTCACATCTGTGCAAACATCAGTATTAAACAGCAGCTTAAAACAGATTTTGCCTATACATATATAAAGTTGGTAGGTAGTAGTCATAAAATGCTGCTGAAAAAATTTTTTTTTCTAACACCTACAACTTCTTAAATTGCAACAGAATCCTCCTGAAGTGTGACGTAACCGCCAAGCCAACCGAACCGAATCCCAGCCTGATAAGTGGAAATATTACCCACCACTCTAAACTAATCATTAAATACACTCTCTCACACACTCATTTTCATATCCACTTGTCCTAATTAGGTTTGTGAGAAAGCTATCCCAGCTCTCACAGGGCAAAAGGCAGGAAAGCACCCTGGACAGGTCATCAGTCCATAGCAGGACAGACACACAAACAAACATACTCACACCTACGGGCAATTTAGCATTTCCAGTTCACCTCATGTCCATGTCTTTGGACGGTGGAGGGAAACCAGAGTTCCCGAAGGAAACCCACGCAGACACAGGGACAATTCATGCAAACTCCACGTAGAAAGGACCCGGGCCGGACCATCCCACCTGGGAATCAAACCCAGGACCTTCTCGCTGCGAGGTAACAGCACTACCCACTGCACCACATTTCAAATCAAATATATTTTTAATTGCAGATAGTAAATTACTATTACGAATTAAAGAATACACCGTTTTAATCTAAAGTACTGAAACTAATCTACAACAGGATTTCAACATGCTTACAATATTATACCACTCTGCAATGTATAACAGATATATAGAATGTATTTATACCACTATTATGCTTATAAAAACATAACGCCATCTTGGTAAAAACAAAAAAAGCTTGTAAAATGCATTTAAACCTAACCCACTTGAAAACACAACACACAAGGGCCCAAATTTATAAAATATATACAATTTATATATATATATATATATATATATATATATATATATATATATATATATATATATATATATATATATATATATACAACTTGTCATTGTGAAACACTGTTAATGGCCATTACTATCACTAGCAGTGGAGCGAAGAAGTGTGAGGGATGTCATAACTGTGCTGAATCAAAAGCTCAACATCTGTTGCAGCAGAGCCCAGTATAGAGAGAGCATTATGTTCAACTTTTAAGCTTGTTAATACTGAGGGTAAGATACAGTCACATTGAAAAAAAGTCAATTATGCGCTCACAAAAGCCAATTAAAGCCACATTAGACCTGTGAGGTAAAGCTGTGATATTTATTTTATTTATTAGCAGAAAGAAAAATCTATGATAGGAAACCAGGGCATGTAGGGTATCTTGCCAACAATTAATAAAAGAACACATTCCAAGTGTCACAGTTACTGTGCACAACTATTAAAGACAGTTAAATACACTGCCAGTGAAAAAACACTGGACATCTGTCTTTAATTAACACTAATAGAAACAGCTTGTTTGGTTTGTTTTTTTTGTTGTTGTTGTTGTTGTTTTTTTTTTGTTTTTTTTAGAGCTGTTGTTTTATAAGCTGTTGAAATGAAATTCCTGAAACATTTTATAGATTCAAATACGTTAAGCTAATAAAGAAATAAACCTAAAGAGACAGCCTTGGATGAACCTAGAGATTGTTAGAAGATGTGGTTTAACACAGAATAATGATCTTGCCCCAACACAGAAATGTTCTGGAGAGAATATTTAATCACAAACAGATCCGCACTGTTGCATTAAAGCAACTGTTAACTATACTAGAGGTTGTAAAAGCATCTTGGTCAGGTAAAGTAAGATAATGATCGGGTATCTGAGAGAAATGTCTCTCAACAACCACATGTCTTTCAAAGTGATTGACTTAGAATCCAATAGTAAAGATATATGACTCTAATAGATCCAATAGAAGAAAATATCTAGACTCTGAAGAAACTACTTATCATTTGTTCAAAAATTTAAAGCGAAACATCAATGCCTGAGAATGGCACAGGAATAGTGATGCACCGGCCCACCGCAGTGTTACAGCATGACACTTTGATAAACTTGATGCATTTTGGAATCAACTGCTGCAGTCTGAAGAAACCAGTTACTTCAAAAACATGTAAAAGTGGCTTGTCTTTGTGCTCTGGATGTGTTGCCTTGTTGATGTCCCCCAAACACCGCCAAACTCCCCCAAAGGAGCACCAACCCACTTTGGGACAGCCTATAAATCTATGAATATCTTTTTTTTTTCAATAGATACATAAAAATATGCAAAAGTTTAAAAGCAAACATAAAAACCATCCTGAAAACTCATTATTGCATTAGATTTCTGCCTATAGTATTTCCCCTTTAAGGCTGCACTATCAGGCAAATATGATCTGTTTCACAAATAACGAAGAAACATTTTTTTTTTGGCAGATGGATTTAGCTAATTTGTTTACGGAACAGTATAATCTGATTAAGAGAAATGTAAGCAAAAAGTGTAGCCATGAGACGTAATTGTATTCTTTCGGTCCCCCTGAGCAGTACACTGAAGACATAGCCTTACAGCCAGTTAGTAATCTCTCATAAGAGAGTCCTGCTGTCTACTTCCCATGCTTTTCCCATTTCTCCTTGGTGGGGCATCAGAGTGGCATTCCCTAAAATCTACTCATCAAAAAACACCCTATAATCACAGGCTTCTTAAAATGTGATAGACAAAGCTTTGTAACATTTACAGCATACCCAGTCCTGTAGTCAAGGTCACGGTTCTAAATAAAAAATTGTTCACTGAGCCGCCATACCTGACCACATTCATAAACTGCGGAAAAGAACAAATCAGTCTGAATGCTGAAAGCTTTAGCCAAGTCACTAAAGAGTAACCAAACTGTATTTTTGGAACTAAGAAAGTTAAAGAACAACAATCCTTGTTACTGTAACTCATGTTTATTGCTGAAGACTAGAAGAGTCTATACAGACTCAGCTTTAAAGGTGGACAATGAAGCTGAAATGTCACATTACATTACATTACATATAGCTAATCCATCCATCTGTCCATCTATTCATCCATCCATCACAATTCAACTGACGAACATATCTTTGGACAGTGTGAGGAAGAGAACGCTAATTTAATTATGTAAAATATGTTTCATGATGATTTGTCATTTCTGACATTTGCGGTTGGAACGAGAGAAATAAACCAGTAAAAGACTGGTGCTACATTTAAAAAGAACAAGAGGAAAAGATAAATGTGTCATAGCAGGCTGACATCCAGGCAGCTACCTATTACTATATAGTATATTTAGTTACTATTCAGCTAGGTGTTGTTGTTGTGTACATGTCCTAAATTGTTGGTCTAATAGTTGGTCTACATCATCTTTGCAGGCCCAGAACCAATGTCTCACTTTTCAGCTCTCACAGGGTGAAAGGCGAGAAACACCCTGAACAGGGTGCCGATCCATTGCAGGGCAGACATACAGAAAAAAAAGCCTCACGCACACAAAGGTTTTGCATTAGAATTTGCGTTAGAATTTGTAGTCACCAAACCTAAACGATGTGATAATAGATCTGTGTAAGTTCGAACCAATGTGGGTTCAGGCTGGGTTCAGGTCTCAAATTTTAACAATACCAGTCGGGACGGTTGGGGTTGGCTCCTACAGCTGTGAGTGTGAGCATGGTCCAGGCTTCATTTTATAAACCTGTATAGAACTCTAGCTTTGGTAATGTTGCATGCAGTCCTATTTTCTGGAAGCGCTGATAATAACTCAGGAAATCAAACTGTGACATCACGATAATGAGCTAAAACTTACACTTCCTTCCATCCTGCATAGTCATGTGATGGACAGGACTGAGTGTGACCATGGAGGCAGAGTCCACAAGGAATGCCTTTGTGCCAGCCAGGTCACACATCGTTAACGCATTGGCAGTGGTTTGTCTCAGACAAATCAAAGCCCTCTTGGTCCAATGGCAGTGTGGAAACAAGCTCACTTCTTTCCTACTGAGCAGATTCCTCCTGACTGACTGATAGAGCCGAGACAAAGCGGCCTGACCATCAACAGTCACGTCACATCTCAGCCATCTATGCTAGGCTATAAAACAGCCTCAGCAAGGGTGAAACTAGGGAACAGAAGAGAAAACCTGCATTAATGCTGATTTTAAGCTCTTTCTCCACAAAGAAGAGGTTCATGGCTATAATTGCCAGCTAAACCTCAGGCCTTAATCTATGACTGCAGCACTGTATTATTTTGTAACTGCTATATAAGTTAAGTGTTTATGAGTGTGGGGAACTAAAGACACATGAATTTTGAACTGAGCACACCTCCTCATTTTAACAACTTACAAACTATGGCCTGAAAAGTTTTTTTTATGAGATACTTCTTCTTGTATTGTCATTGCACACGTGCAAGATGATTAATTAGAAACAAATAAATACTATGGGTCTCATTTTGCCCACAATTTCCCACATAATGCACTATATAAGCCACAAAAGTATAGTCTTTGCAGTCAATTGATGCACTAGATGCCCAAATTAGAGGCATGCAAGGTCATGACTGAGGCTCAAAGGTAACACTTGGACCTTTATTACATATATTAATAAATAAATACAAGCTGCTTCTTCGTGGCATATGCAGTGTGTTATATAGGCAGTACGGAACATTTCAGATTCAGCCCATGACTCTTGAAAATATAAAAAAAAATACACTTATGGGAATGTGATGCACACAGGGCTCATTTGCATATTGCAGCTTTTACTGCAGCTATAATATTTAGTCATAACAAACACCTTACCATCAACTTTATGTCACAGCATCTGCTTAGCAAGCAGAATTGCACCAGGCAAGGTTCCTCTGACCTGGCGTTTCGAGTTACTACAATAGCAGCAAGGCTCTGACAACAGAGGTAACGTTTTCACAGTGCTGCTAAATGAGACTTTAAGTGGGCTTTGTGGCAGGATCTGCACAACCTCCTGAAAAATGACTCTGTGGGGGGAAGAGCACGAGACCAAACTCCTCTGGACACTGTGCAGGCGGCTGATGGCAGAAGCAGCACTGGCCCACTCCGGTTACACGAAGCTGGACACAGCTGCACCCGCAAAGCCCTCAACAACTGGGGGGTCACACAAACAAGGGCGTTGCTGTGGTGTCTGAAAAGGCCCATACACAGTGGGCGCCTTGGGGGGGATTTGGGGCCAACCAGAAAACTTTGATACAAAAAGCCCAAGCCCACATAAGCAGCCTGGAGTCCATTCATGAGTGGGGGGGGTACACTCTCTGAAGTGTAGCCAAGATCAAGACACTGGACAGACGGGACATCCCCAAATATTTGTGCTCTAACACATGAGGCCTGAACTCCTGATGCGTATCAGTGCTGATTATTCTGAAAAATCTGTATCAATGCATCTAAAAGGTCAAGTAGATTATATCTCATCTGAAAGCGACAAAATTAGAGCAGATCTACTGAGTGCATGAATGATGTGAACAATTACTGTGTTGTTGCTCTGAGTTTGGGAAGTTTGGGAAGTTTAGCCTCCGAGTAGTAATATCTTAATGGAATGCTTTAGACATTCTCAGTCAAATCAGCTTTGTGTGAAACTTTGCGAGTAAAATGACATTAAAAGGGCATGGCCAATCTAACAATCTCCATATCTGAAATATCAATGCCTACACTCATTCTACCTCAGTCCTACAATGGTCTCAAAGTGTAATTTTCTGGTTTAAAGACAAGAACAACCATGGTTACAGTGGTCAGTTAACACTGAGCTAAAACCTAGCTCAAAAAATGTTGGAATGTTTCTGATTCAAAGCCCAGCGTTGAGTTCTTTTCAATCCAAACAATCTCATCTCCCACTACACTATTAGTACAGAACACTGGAACAAGTAGAAAACCAGAAAGGAGGAAAAGATGGAAACCACCTCATATCTATTTCCCTTCTGTTTTGTAGTCAAAGAATAAGAATTGGGTTACTATTCTAAGGGGAACAGGTTTGGATAAGAGTGGAAGACAGTAAAGTTAATACAGCAGACAGAGAGTATCTACCTTCACCTGCTACACTCAGGTGATCACCATGACACCACAGCTTTCCACTACAGCGCTTCATATTCTGCAAAATAATAATTTTCTGCAAAGTTTAAATATGTCATCTTGTGACCTAAAAGCAAGTTAGCAACCCAGAGAAGTACATGCTTTTTCAGTGGGAACCTGTCCAAAACAGTGAGTGAAACAAAAATGATAAAGGTTCAGCTAAACATTTGTTCTGCCTGGTGGTAAAAGAAGCAGGTGTAACCTCAAGCCACAATTTCGCTTCATAAAAAAATCTTCCAGAATAATTAGCTTTCAGGTCACAGGCTGGTTGCTGCCTGGGCTTTTCAGAACTAGCAGGCAGCGAGGGAGGGGCGTTCCACAGGCAAAGCTACTCAGGGGGCTAATTAAAAACTCAACAGAATGCTGCATTAAACTGTTTTTTCTCCAAACTGTCTCCAGTTCTCCGTTTATTGTGACAGGTGGTGCCTTGGGCCTCTGTCACGAGATGGGACTCTTACCCTTCAATGACAGCAGATGCTTTTTTGTGCCTGCATTCAAAAGTAAAACTTTAGTTGTTCATTATTGGTTTAACAGTCCAAAATCATCTCAAACTTTACTATGCTGAATTATAATACATAAAAAATAAATTACTGTACATAAACATGATTTCTGCTATGAGGCTAATATCAAATTTCATGCTCTCAAGAATAAGACTGAAAGAATTTGAAGCAAGCTTGAGCTATAGACAGCATTTAGGGTGGTGCAAATGGGTATTGGGCAGGAAATGACCATTCTGTTGACTAGACTCATATAACGCAGGTCTCTTGCCCTTAAGAGTTAAGGACAGAAGTAAAGGGTCGTGTCTTCAAACTATCAACAATAATAGTCCTTAACAAACAAGTATTTTCAAAGAACTGCAGTTTTCCAACGAAGTTCATTCACAGCTCCTGTAGAGGATTTAATTCAAGCCCATTTAAAACAGAAGTAGTTGAATTCCTACATTTCCACATACATGTATTCTACTGTGTGTGGTGAGGAATAATGTGTTGGTAGCAGTAACCGTACTGCCAAGAGTAATGACTTCCAGGCTATTTTAACTGGGATCTGGACAGGCACTACATGCAGGCTGTGGTTCTTTGAAGAAATGGTTTCCTGATGGGTATAATCAGATCAGATATGCTGCTTTTTATTAACAAATACCATTAACATGATAAAAGGACAAATACTTCCCAAAGTTGGACAAAGTGCAGAATGCTTTACATGTCTCAAGACTGTACTCTTTAGGCCTGCCAACATAGCTTTAAAAACAACTTACAACTTACTGGTTGTGTTCAAAACTGATTTTCAGACATGGTTTTACCATTACACTGAAAACTGCAAGGTGTTCTTCAGAAAGAATTTAGCTTTAAAATGAGGCTGATCATGCTCCTTAAAAGAATTTGCTAAATACAGATGTGTGTCTGGATAGGCCTGAAAAGCAAGAGCATGTGAGTGGATAATTCAGGTTTTCTCTGAGAAACTGGAGGAGCAGAGATTGGTTTGAAAACTTTTGTTTGCTGCACTGGAAAAAAAATAAACCTCCAAAGTGAAGGAGCCCAATTATTCATTTACTTTTAGAACAAATTAGGCCAGAGCACTGGATTTCTGTAAGCTTTGGTTAATGCCAGCATCAGTAAGAGCAGTTGAAAGCTCTCTATGTCTTTGTAGGTTGCTGACTTCCTGCTCTCTTCACTAAACTACCCAGTAAATGCAGGCATGTGTGCCTGTCACTCAGCCACTTCTGCCTTTCTCCGGTCCTTTAGGGCTCCTAAACAACATCTGTCTTTTAACAGAGAAAGAAAACACAACATTCAAATTTTTCTGATTTATGAGACAATGTCCCAAAAACACTTTGAGAGGGCATCTATTACAGTCTGTGATATACAAAGAAGGCACAGCTGTTTTTAGTCAGCTGACAGGGTCATCATTGTACTAAAAACATTTTTTATTTTTTGTCCATTTCGGTCTGACCAAGCATTGGCAAATGTTATCTTATACAAAAGAATTGCCAGATACGTCTCTGTGTCTGACTGGGACTCTAGTTTGAAAATGCTGACAGAGTTAAAGACTGGAAATTGTGAATGCAATTTTTTTGGTCCACAATCAAACATCATTCACACATCAGTAAGCACAAGCATGCATGACTGTTACTGCGTTTCAAATGCTCAGAAGCAAATGATGTAAAAGTCCATTATTTTAAAGTTAGAGGTGACTCTAACTATTTGCCATTTTTAACCGAATGGCATATTTTTATCTTCCAGAAAACTGAAAACTAGGTCTGTGATGACAAGACCTTTAATTATGACAGGGAATAATGCTGTTTTTATGACACTCAGCTGGAGTGGTCTGCCACTCCCAAGACCAAAATGTACACAGCAATATAAATATGGTCAGGGACAGTCTTTCATTCATTTATAAAGACAATACATATATAATACATCTCTAAACTATTGCAACTGAACATCTAAAGGGAACTCACAGGAACCTCTCCCAAGAAACTCACTGAGATTTACACACAATGACTTCAGACCAGTACATCTGTCCAAAACCGATAGTTTATTTGGAAAATTGTTAAAAGTCTTAAAATGTCCATAAGTCTAATTTATGCTGAGGTTTCCCTAATAATGATTCCTCATAATAATCTGAACACCTATCCCAAAGAAAGTGTAAAGTGTGGTGCCACAGTGCATATATCAATATGCTCCACATGACAAAAGCAAAACTGGTGGGCCAAGCAAGAGTACCTTAGTGAAAGTTGTGTGTTGATTTCTCTACCCTGAATTTTATATTTCATGCTTGCAACTGCATGCTGTGAGAAATCAAACAGTGCAGGCATTTGCCTGTGGCCAAAGAGTCCACTCGACAGACAAAGGCCGGACACAGTGGGGGCCCTTCTCCTGTACCACCATGTCTCGAGGACACTGGCAAAGATTTCTTCCATGAAAATAGCTCAGCCCTGCAGAATGGACTGGCATGGCTTAATTCAATCATGTGTTACACATTCTTCTTGTTAACTCACCACTAAAGCTCCTTTCTCCATCTCTGCCTTTTATCTGGGCCATGACAGGTTGCAGAGACACCATATGCAGGAAATCTCAATGTAAACTAGCCACTTTACCACAGAACAAACAGGACAGCATAAATGTGTTCTAATAGATTTAAAAATATGTCTTTAATGACTTAATGAATATGTTTTCATTAAAAGAATTAATTGGTAAAAACTGCTGGTCAGTTGATAAATAGGACAAATCAAGATTCATGAAAACAAGTCAGTTAAACTGAGCATCACCTCGTCAATCTGGAGAAGCACTTGAATTCAGATATATTCACTCAATCTTTACAATAATCTTTCCAGTTAAGCTAGATTAAACTTTTCCTCTGAAAACATTCATGAGGATGCTTTAGCAGTTATGTTTCAGATCAACTTCATAACTCTGTAACAACAGTTTACAAGAGAATTATAAGAGAAAATGATCACAGTTCCATAAAATGTCTTCAAACCTCATGTTTCAGTTCATGTAGGAGAATGCAAACACAAACACAAACACACACACACACACACACACACACACACACACATCTATCTATGTATGTATGTATCTATCTATCTATCTATCTATGCGTATGTGTGCGTGCGTGCGCGTGAGTGTGTGTGCGTGCGTTTGTGCGTGCGTGTGTGTGTGTGTGTGTGTGTGTGTGTGTGTGTTTGAGAGAGATCCTGTAGTATGACTATAACTGTCCGATTAAGATTAGAAACTCTGCAGAAATTCATGCACTACTTCAAAAATATGTTTATTTGTTTAGTCATTTAAAAACGACAAAACTTTCTAAATAAAGAGCCTGATGAATGAAGAGGTGGGGGTGGCAGGTGAGTCTCACCAGTTCTACGCTGAAGTTCTCGGCCGCTCCAAACTCATGGATCCGCTCTGAGAAGCGCCGCGCTTCGCTAAAGTTCCTCAGAGCAGGTTCCTCACAGGTTCCTCACAGGAGGCGATCTGGACATCAAACTCCAAAATATTTCCCCTGATTGCCACCAACGCGATGAGCTTTATGCAGCGATGTGGTAGGAATGCGCTGTGAGAGACAAACACGCAGACATATGCACAGACACGGACAGACAGGCAGCTGCGGGGTCTCTCCTTCAGCATCCCTCCATCCCCGCCACAGCACGGTGACGTCACCACGGCAGTAGCCAATCAGAGCGCGGTGCACAGTCCGCTCCTCCATAAACCTGCTGTTCACCAGAGCGGGTTCGTGTTTTCCATCAAAACCCCCAAAGCTGTGAACAGCCTTCCCCTCACCTTAGTGCAGGCCTGACTCAAGATTCAGAGCGAAGTGCCCAGTAAACACTGTGAGGTCACTGTCAGGATCACCTATCCTGGATTTAACGTTTAAGAAAATTATGACATGCTTTTAAGTAGATGTTGAAGATTTTTTTTTTTTACCTGCTGCAAAAATCGGAACTGTATTCGGAACTGCACAGCGAGCATCAAACGAAAGGAAAGGACGCCGCCTAGCGTTCAACAATGTTATATTTCGTCGGACAGCTCAGTCTAGTACGCATGCGCAACAGGCTGCCACGCATGACATTATTCTAAAAAACAAAAAACACGTGTTTGCTGTCCAGTCCAGGTGAACCAGAAATCACTAAAACAGTGAGAGAAATGCACTTCAGTCTTAAAGTAACAGTTCCGTTAACTGGCTAAACACATATTTCATAAACAAATAGTTAGATTGTTTTAGAAAAACGTTTAAAATTGTGATTGTTATTTGTGCAGCGCTATTAATATTTCGAGGGGACTGGACTTCTAAAATGTAATTAATAGGAAAAAATATTTAAAATTTCATCATTTTGCCATCAAGTCGGACATCACAGCGTTACTTTACGTTGCCATGGAGAGCGCGTTTCAGTGATCTTTTAATCTTCATCTTTTAAACAGAGTTCCTCATTGTGACGAAACTGAAATGGAACACAGAAATGCACCAAGAAGAACTTTGGCCTCAGTCATTTACCGACTACCACAGTGCTCGGCTGCGTTTTCTGTGCTCTTAAAAAAAGCCTTTTCTCTCTGGTGCTGAGAGCCGGTGTTCAGACTGCGCAGCCAGACCGCCCTGCCGGCGAGCTCGAGCTTTGTAAATGTATTTGTTTGTTTGTTTGTTTGTTTATATAAAGATCACAAATCAGTCACAAAAGTGAATATAATTAATACAACGTTAATGGTGGTGCTCGGCGCAAGCGCAGATACTTTCTCGCCGTATCTTAGCAACTGTTAAACTAATCCTCATTTCTGTTTTCTAAAAATTGTAAAATAAAATCGAAATAAAACAACTTCAGTATTATAAACAGCGTTGGTTTTCTTTGGAAAACTAAAAGGCGGACAGGTTTAGTGTTTATTTTTAGATGAACTGCGAGGCTAACGCTTTTAAGGTGGAGAAATAAACAAACTGTCGATTTTACAGTAAAAAAATAGTAAAAAAAAAAACTTTACAACATTTAAACTTTTAACCTTTTAAATAAGAGCAAGTAACCTGGGGTGGGGAACTAATGCTAAAACTAAACTGGCATCAGAGCAGTGATCTATTTACATTTTTATTGTTTTTCAAGTTTTAAGTTCTACCTTTTTAAGTTCAGTTGTTTCAGTTTTTACAGTGTTTACACAAAGAATCTAGTGAGAAGTTAATGTGTAACGTGGACAACCATTAAATAGATATCTGGACAAAATACTGCTCCTTAAATCTTCGTTAAACTGAACAGTAAAGCTGAAAGTGGGCTTTAGTAAATGGAAGGGATTAAGTTACGCTACTTTACAACATTAAACTGAGAGTAATATTATTTATTGGAATCATCAGTACAATTATATCAGCCAGAGAAAAACTGAACTGATTACTGAACTGATATGTAACTTAAGAACCTAAAATATCAGAATATTATTATTTGTATCTGCAAGAGTTTTATTAGAACAAATACAACTTCTTTAACATTCACTTAAAAATGACTATAATATCCCTTCCTGTATAGTAATGCTCACTGTGACACACTGGACACACACACTTCTGGGTCTTCAGATGGCCCATGTCTACCTGCTAGTATTGTGTGAGTTTTCAGGTTCACATGATTTCCTACCGTGTTTGATTTTAATGCCACTGCTGTTAAACAGTTAAACGGTCAGCAGTCAGACTCTACAGCAAAAACACACAAATATTACAGTGGTGTAATATCTTATAATTTATGTAAATTATCAATCTGTTTAAATTAAACACGTTTCACTGTTACACTGGAAAATATTTTACATTTAAGCTTCAGCAATGTAACAGGTATAATTTTTACAGACCCGGTTCAGAGACTTTTTTCTGGGGGAGCCGAGAGTTTTGTCCACCTTATACGATCACTTCATCAGACAACTTGATGGAGAGCGGCCTGAGGTAGTTCTCCAGCCACACATGAAGTAGACTAACACTGGAACCAGCTGTACTCACCAATATAGTGTCTAAAATCTAGTGATTATATACAGATCGAGTGAGAAGTACTGTTGATAATATACATTGAATGAAAAGTACTGTTGATTTCACTTCATGGCTTTTGATTAATATATTTAAACTGTCTATAAATAGTGAATTTGTACATTTTGCCTCTTTTTTTATTGCATTTGCTCTTTTATTGTCTGACTTCAGTATCCTGAACTCTTTCTGGAGCAGCTGGTCCATGGAGAGATGCTGAGTGCTTTCAGCACTTTCTGCATCACCAACACATGGTGGCACAATCGAGGCAATCAGGGATGCCCTTCTGTCTGTTCAAGAACAATCCTATAGTATCATTATATGTTCAGCTTTGAAATGAATTATTTACATCTGTTTGTTTTGTTTGTTTTCTCTAGAGGATTTGTGTCAAGCGTTAAAGTGCACTGCTGATGCGGGGGGCGGTTAGCTATGGTGGTGGTGGATCCTCAGCAACAAGCTTTTCTACTTATATGAAAAGGTAAAAAGTTCTTCTTATCACAGTCATTTCTACCAGCACTATTTCATCAGGTGTGAATGTTTTATTATCTCTTTTTTGTTCTTGTCCATACGGCCACCATAACTATCCTCACAGCTGCCTGTTTGGTACACAACAGCTTCAAGGGTCACCATCACTAAGGTAAGACATCTTAGTCAGGTTTGTGATCACTCAAGCCTTACCTTGTTTAAATTCCAAAAATGATGTAAAGAGCTGATTATTGATTTTATGTTTTTAGCGTATTGAAGGACACCTGACTCGAGTGACATCCTTCATGTTAACCGAGGACACCATCTCCACAATATGTGTTCAGTAGTGTAAGCACATTCTGGAAGACACCAATACATTTGTTTTTTAGAATTTATCTTAATATTACATGTTAATATCTTAACATGAATTAAGTGTGTTGTTCATCAGGTGACAGAGGTGTACTGCACTGGTCAGGCCCTCATCATCAGCCAGACGAGTGGACCTACTATGAGAACTACGACACAGATGTCATCTCTCAGCCTGGACCACAGCCTGGTGCCAGCACTTTTTCCAGGCCTCCTGGACCTGAGGTTAATATATACTATAATATTACCATAACTCTATAATAACATTTAATATATAACTTGAAAGCTCACAAGTTCTGTAATGCTGTAACGGACGTTTTTGGATTTATAGACAGCTGGAGACAGTGCCGATACCATGGCTAGGGAGGTGCCATGCTTACAGTAAGTACTGAGCTTTTAACTCTTAACATTGTATATGGAATGTAGATAAATGTGTTTAAGGGGCAGCGGTGGCCTAGTGGGTAGGGTGTCGGCCACATGATCGGTGGATTGGGGGTTCGAACCCCTTCCCAATAGGTTGCCCTGAGATACCCTTGAGCAAGGTGCCGTCCCCGTCCCGCTCCTCCCTGCGATGGGCTGGCGACCTGTCCGGGGTGCGTCCCCCGTCTCACCCTGTGTGCACTGGGTTGGACGCCAGCACTCCCCCGCGACCCCGTTTGGGACAAGCGGCAGATAATGGATGGATGGATAAATGTGTTTATTTTTACTCTTAAATGTGTTTACTAAATGTCAATATGCACAATTGTTTTTCAACGGTACCTACTCAGTGATTAAGGGGATTGGAAACTTTCCACTTAAACTGAACGCCCTGCGCCAGGCTGTACTAAATGCTACTAAATAAAAATTCTTCTTTTGCAACTCAGGCACAATGCTGGTGGTGTGATCTCCTTGTCTTTGTTGTGCTGTGAGAGAAAAGATGAGTTCATTACCAGATGTTCTTCGTGGGTCCAAATACTACAGCAAATGTGTATCGTTTTGTGTGTGACTGATGTCTTTGTCACTGCTTTCACAGGATTTGCCACTTGCTGTATGATCACACCAGCTATGAGTGGACACCGTGGTGCCACTCACCGTGGTGCCGTGGTGCTGGACTGACTGGTTAGCACCACGACCTCCTGTAAGTAAATGATCCTTTAAATGAGCTTTTCTACATTTGACTACTTTAAGTTTAATAACCTGTTACTTTCTTTTCCCCATTTCTCGGCATGTCTGAGTGCTGGAGCTCCACATTGAGCCACAGTGACATTTACCTGATCGACACAGAGCAACAAGGTAACAAGACAACCTATTTTTGCTCTTATTTTCTGCATTTCTCTACACTTAATTATTATGGGAAAATATTTCCATACTTCTGTTGCATGTCCTGAATTGAGTGTCTTTACTGAACACCCACAGCCTCTGGAGCAACAACAGAGAGTGTCAGTGCTGAAGACCAGGTGAGCTGTTTCTTCTAATCAGTGTGTAATTCAGTATGTCAGTAACTCAGTTCATACTTTTTTTTGTTTAATCATGAATCACTTATCTTTTAGGGATGCTGGAAAATGGCAGGAATCATGTTAAAGCTCCAGCCTAGAATGCCTACATGCAGCAGGGTGGTTTTGAGTACTGCCGCAACAATATGCTCAACAGACTGGACGTATTATGTAATTCCATGGACTGCGACTGTGGCATGAGGACGAAAATAAAATGAGACACAAGGATACAATCAAGGCTACATCCTCTGTCATGTATCTCCAGAGCACTGTTTTAGAAGAACCCTTGGTTTATAGATGTTTATATCAGTGTGAGAAAGTGAATTATATTAATTCAGTATTGTTTCTGCCATGTTTTTAATCCAGTCTTTGTAAGCTGTTTTTAACTCTTTTTAACTGTTTAAACTCTGATGTTTTGTTCACTCTGCTGTTATGCCTGTGGATAAATATTTATCACAGATGAATAGCATTTCATTAAATACATACAATGGGTAATGGATGAAAAGTACAATGTTGAAACCTGATGTTACTATTTCCAGCACATTTTGACAAAAGCAATAAAAGGTGAAACGAGTGTTACTTGTAATAAATGACTTGTTTTGTTGGTTAGACATTTAGTGTGGTCAAAGACTCCTCTTTGGTCTTAAACAAGACAAGAACTTCCGGAAACATCTACTCTTGCAGGTGTTTGTTGATGGAGGGAACGGGATTCCTCTTCAGATGGAGCGCAGCCTGTCACTCACACAGGTCATTTGGGATTTATAAAGAAGATCAAAGCATTTTAGTTCTTCATTATTACATTTGACACAGCAAATGTTTAAGCAGAGCAAAATGAAGAACTTTGCATATTAAGTTATAGGAGGGTCCTCTTCTCCCACAGCCGCAGTTTTGCCTACATTTCCCATGATGCAACCTGCATGAAAATGAGAAAATAGTTGTTAAAAACTCTTTTGTACTTATTATTGGATAATTTAAACAAAATGCATTCAGCTCTCTGGATGCTCTCATGCAATCAGCCATTCATTTAGAAAAGTCTGTGGGGTTGCCAGGCATAAATGAGTCAAATATGATTTGTTAAGAGTGAAAACATTAAATCTGTGCTTCTTATTTCTCACCCATACTTTATGGTTCATGATTTAGCTCATAAAGTATTTAATAAAAGATCTTCAGTTAGTCTTTACTCACGTTTGTCTTCTAAGCCACCTGATCCAGTGAAAGTGCAAGTGGACACTATGTTCTGATGTAAAAACTGGATACATGTCTGATGATGTTTCATGTAGGAGACAAGGAGATGCAAGAGGTGACACTCTTTTCTACTGTGCAACACTGACCTCAATAATGAAAAAGTGCAAACACAAAACAGTACCTGCACTGCCGGATGGTCACTTACATCTTCAAGCTGGCTGATCAGTTTGTCAAACTGCTCTTCTGGATACATCTGCTTGCCCCAGTGCTCTATTTCCCCCAGCAGAATCTTTAGATCTTCTATCTGTGTGTAATAATCATTTGTTTTAAATTAAATAAATGCTTGGTTTTAGTCATATTTGCAGTATTGTAGATCCGGTACTGGGTAGCGAGAGAGAATTATTAGATCTTTTATCAAACCACTGCTTTATTGCAGACGGGTTCTACTGAAACCCAGACCAGCGCTTGGACACAGTCCTGTTTGGAGTCAGTTTTATTTAAGTGTGCTCTCACTTTCCTGGGTAAGAGTGACAGCTGTGAGGACAAAGTGGGATTAGGACACTCACCCAGACCTAACACTGACTTAATACTGCATCACTCCCATGGACCTTCTGCTTACGCACTTGGTGAATTAGAGCAAAGTTAAAACTGATACAGATGCCAGAATGTAACACACAGCCCTAATCCACTGAACTCTACCTTCAATGACACTTAAACACACACACAGACACCCTGATGCACATTTACACATATAAACACAGATGCACATAATGAACACATGAAGCATAATATAATAGCATATAATATTAAGAAGAGCAACCTCTTTATTTGGCACCGTTAACCCACAAATGACTTGCTAATGTTTTTCTAAGATGTACACAAACAATGCATTGGCACCTTTTACCAGTAACTGTGTTGTTTTATTTTGTTATTAATTGTTTAGTTATTTGCATTATCTAATAATGAGAATTATTTTTGAAAAATGTTCATTAAAACCATCATGTTGTCCAGTGTTTAAATGCAACAGTAGAGGTGAACAGTGCAAACTCTACACTCTGTATCATAGTGCACAACAGTTGCACAGTTACAATGAAACTATCTGGGCTGCTTCCAGCAAACAGATGGAGAAGGTAATTTTCTGAAATATAATACTTGCAGATTAGATTTTACATCCTGGAAGAGCTTAGCACATATTCATTCATAAAACAAATGCACCGTAATGCAATGACCCCTTAAAGCTTATTGTTTAGTGACTGCTATCAATTATTCACAAGCACCAACTAAACAACTTTGAAGGTATGTAACTGTATCTATATATTACTTAAGTACCATCAAAGTTTCTTAGCTATAGAGTGAAATTTGTATTTTTTATATATATATATATATATATATAATATATATATATATATATAGTTATATATATATATATACAGCATCTCACCTCATGTCCTCTCTTCCTTTAAAAAGAAATACAAAGGGTAGAGAGTTTTCCAGAGCGCTGGTCTCTTTCAGACACTGCCTGGAATTTATCAAAGAAAAGCTAACTGTAAATACACATATGTCCTGTAGAGGGCAGCTTTGTACAAAAACCCAGTTTGACCAATTCGTTTTAAAATATTACTGCAATAAAAGTCCTTTAGATCATTTGCAAAGTAGGCATTAATTTTACTAAAGAAGACGTTTCTGAGTGAAAACAATATAAAACAACTCTTTTACAGACCTTTCCACATCTGCAGGAGCATGAAGCACATCCCTCTGCATCACTGGCTCTTCTTCCATCTGAGACAAGAGTAGACCACCAACCTTTTGTTCTGAATATGAGAGGAAAGGGGAAATAAAAGAAAAAGCCTTCAATAAAAAGCAAGTTGAGAGAATCTCTAGAATAACAGAATCTATCTCTAAGTCGAATATATACAGACATGCCATACACACACACACACACACATTATTAGTATATATATATATATATATATATATATATATATATAGAGAGAGAGAGAGAGAGAGAGAGAGAGAGAGAGAGAGAGAGAGAGAGAGTAGGAACTTGCCCTCCTCTATAAATCTGCTTGAGGTCCCGGGACATTCTCGCACTAAGTGGAAGAAGAGTGGAGAAAGTGGAGGAGGAAACGGCTGGTACTTCTCCTCGTCCAGGTTTTCGTACTGAGGTGGAACTGTAATGTAATAATCATCCGGCGGGCTGCACATCCCTGCAGTTTGGAGACATCCACAGCAGAGTGGAAAAAATACTGACGATCCAGTTCAAACTCTGCACCTCCTGATGAATGAATGAATGCGCACATAGGCACACACACACACACACACACACACAGAGTGTAAAAGTGGTCTTGTCCGGGTGCTGAAGCTGTGTGTTTGTGGACGCTGCTGAACCGCTGCGCTCCACGTGGCGCGCAGAACCCAAACAAACCGCGCCCAATCGTGCATGTGCGTCACATCGCCGCTGTTAAGTCGTATTTGCGCGGTAGTTCTACTGCAGTCAATCTCCCATGTGCAGCGCCAAAAATAGCTAAGCCCCTCCTGCAGAGCGATGTTATGTAACGGGTTTTGAATTGATAATGCTGTAAAAAGGCCCAAACAGACTCGTGATATATACATACATATATATATATATATATATAAAAAGATCAATTTTTCTCTTCTTGCACAAAACCATCACTCAGTAAAATGTACACTTCCATCAGCAGCACACCTGATTTAAATTAATGAAGCATCGATTAACCAAATCTCGTGAGGAGAAGTTCAACAGGGTTTTAAATACACAAGATCACTACTTACTTTATAAGCGAGAGCATATATATATATATATATATATATATAGTAGGTAAAAATGCTAAAAATAAAGAATGCTTTCAGAAATGGAATGTTAATCATTTTATTTTCATCAATCAACAAAATGCAGTGAATGAACAAAAGAGAAATCTAAATCAATTCACATTTGGTGACCAATTCTTTTTGCCTTCAAAACAGCACTGCTCTTCTAGGTACACTTGAAGACAGTCAAGGAACTCGGGTTGGAAAGGTTCCAAACATGACTGTGTTTCAACCTCCGTGACATTGATGATCACAGCACCTGTTTGGTAAAAAAATTTAAATTTGGTAAAACACCAACTATAATCCTACAAAATCCCTGACTTTGTGCAAGTGTACACCTGCCTAAAACTTTTGCATTAGTATTTGTATATTTATATATATATATATATATATATATATATATATATATATATATATATATATATATATATATATATATAATACAACATTAGTGTTGTTCTGAGCAAATACATGCCCAACTAAACATTTTAAAATCTACTTTCTCAGATGCCTTACACTTTTTTCACTGTGTTGTATACGTTAGTTATACTCACAAAGTATTCACAAAGCAGGATTTCCCAGATAATTCAAGCCTTGCTGTGGCAGCGGTGGCCTAGTGGTTAGTTTGCTCTTGGATCGTGGATTCGAATCCTTTACCAGTAGGTTGCCCTGAGGTGCCCTTGAGTAAGGTACCGTCTCCATCACTGTTCCCCGGGTGCTTCAATAACCCCTGCTGCACGTGTGTGTATGGGGAATATCAGAGGCTGCTTTTCGTTGTGGTTCACTGTGTGCTGTGATTCACAATGACAAAATAGTCACTTTCACTTACACTGAGGACTGTCCAATAGGAACGTCTCTCAGATCTTCACTTTGGGCTGAAGTTATCAAGCTAAACTGAGACATACTTTGTGGAAGTAGATTAGTTCTTGAAGGTACACAGCAGAGCCCTCTTCTCTAGGTGGTGCAGTGCTGGAGGGTGTGTGTTAGGAAGGGTTCAGAACTGGGCTCAGTTTGGTTTGAGAGCGTGAACACATGCTGGGTGGCTGAGCAGAGACGGACTCTGAAGGAGGAGGAGAAGGAGGAGGAGGTGACGTTTCTGCGGGACAGCCCCTCAGTTTCCTGCGCTCTGAGGTTCAGGAACCAGAGCCCTGCTCGCCATGCTCCGTTCTGCAGATGATCGCCCACTGTTCAGACTGGACCCGGCTCTGTGTTGATCAGTGCGACTGAAGTGAGTGTGGACGTGGTCTATTTTAAGCGTGTCTAGGACGTAACCCAGGACTAAAAATAATCCCCGCAGCCGAGTATTGCGTACGCGGACTGCAGCCTACGCAATGGGTGCTCCCATTTATAAACTTGATCTAATTCCTCCCAGATTAACCCAGTGGGTTACATTTTATAGCTGAGAAGGAATGACGGCCCTTCTTTGTAGGTTTTGCTCACACGTTGTCTGTAGACGTCAGGGCGGATTCCCACGTGGGTGAGCAGCAGAGCAGGGGGTGCAGGTGGAGGTGAGATGGTTGTTGGGTTGGCGGAGTAGATAAACTCCTGCCTGCTGTCGTTGGTGCTTGGATACAGTACACACATTTTATCACACTGGGTGCTTTTTCTAACCGGGCTAATTTAGAGATGTTTTGAAACTATCCTGTCACAGTCCCAAAGAATCATTTAGGCTGTCTTCAAGCATCATTTTGACCCTACTGTTAAAGGAATGACATTCCTTGTGCTGGCACATACACACACACACACACACACACACACACACACACACACACACACACCACAAGCAGAAGCAATGGGTAAAAACGCCAGGGAGCAGTGTTAAGGACAGCACCTTGCTCAAGACCTATTATTCACAACAATAATGATAGGCAGCGTTCAGTTTGTATGATGAACGTGTGTAAAAGCCTGTACATCTTCCTGAACAAGGGCTTCCTTGTCCACCAAAAAAGCATAGCATCTGTCCTGCAGTCACAGCGTCTCATCACAAGAGGTCACATTGACAACAAGGATATGGTAGGTTTGTGTGGCTCTACACCTCACTGTCCACTTGTCACGTGGCGGGGGGCGGGGCTCGCACACAGGTGCCCAGCGACCTCGCTGGCACCGGCGCGTTACAGATGCCCCTCCCCAAAGGCGCCTACTCCGGGGCGCCCGATCCCGCCTCCTCCAAGGCAGGATCCCCCCGGCACCCCGGAAACTCGAGAAAACCCGGGAGAACCAGAAACTCGAGAGAGAGAAAAAAAAAAAACACAAAACACAAAGAAACCCAAGAAACTCGAGAGAGAACAGAAACACAAAAACTCGAGAGAGAGAGAAAAAAAACACAAAACACAAAGAAACCCAAGAGACTCGAGAGAGAACAGAAACAGAACCCAAAAAACCCGGGAGAACTAGAAACTCGAGAAACTCCGCCGCCTCCGCGGTGAAGCCGGAACCCCGTGAGCACCTCCCAGAGCAGACACGCGAGCCGGAATCGCAGACCCGCATCCGCAGGGCCTACGTGGGAGCCAGCTCCCGTGCCCCTCCCCAAGGAACTCACGGTCCGCGACGTCCCCTTTCGGGGGACGGCGTCGTACTGAACTCCAATGACTCAGTGAGCACACCTGCAAGGACCCGCGTCCTGCTCCGATTCACTGAGTCATTCTGTCACGTGGCGGGGGGCGGGGCTCGCACACAGGTGCCCAGCGACCTCGCTGGCACCGGCGCGTTACACCACTGATGTGGAGACAGGTATAAAACCAGGTGTAAACAGGGCACTACATTCCAAGAGTCAAACGTTGCTGGGTTTACATGTAAAATAGGTGGTGGCTGTGAAAAATCACTACACATGAATACAAACCCAATGCTGAGTTACCTAATCCCATTTTATAGGAGCCGACAATCACAGTGGACCATCACAAGTGCAATAACCAAGAGTCTCTTTTGCATTCATTACCATTGAATGGTAATGTATTACTGTGAATACTATAAATGTAGACATAAAAATAGCTTTGAAGCTTTTACACTAGCAATAAGTCTGCATATGATTACAACTGACAGAAATCACTCTTATTCATCATTATAAAGCATGTTATATAAAGCATCTTTTGGCATTCTGTCTCTGTTTTTATATGAGAGCCAGCGGTTCCACAGAGGTTTCCACTTTCATTTTACATGTTTTTTCCACTGATAAGGATATTGTTTTATTTTAAAAAAACTTTACGAAATTGAAAAATATGTTCATGTAAAGATTGCTTTTTAAATAAGATGAAATTCCTGCAGAGTTAGTTTTCCTGACAGATCTGCTTTTGGTCAGATGTTTGGACACTTGTAGCTAATTAAAAGGATGACTATCAATCTGTTCTAATAGATGTGTGTGTGAGTGTGTGCACTTGACTGTGCAGCACTTCTGCTACTCAAAACCACTCTTTGTGTACATGATGCACAGTCTAGGGTTATGAACCCAAATAATTGAGAAATAAATGCCAGCGTTAATACATTTTTCATGCTAAGGATTTGCTTTTACCTGCAGAGATGCTTTCCCTGTTCCTAAGGCATGTTAAACATACAAAGAATCATCAGCTCATCCGGACCTGCTGTTCACAGAAGCCCTTACCGGTTTTAACTCTTTTCACGAAGGTAAAGGCAACTGTTGGGTTAACTCATGTGGTTTAATACTATGATTGTCTCTTTTTATATGACAAAAAAATCAATATATTTAATGCTTTTTTATGTTTGCAGGATCCGTGTCCTCTGTGTGATGAAGCAAAAGAACTTCTTGAACCATATAAACACAGGGTGAGCTTAACAAAGGCAAAGTTTAATTACTACAACATGTCATTTAGCAACATTTTCATGGATTTACTAAATGCTGCCATGTTTGATCTCATTCTGCTTTTTGTCTTTGCAAAGTTTTTGTTGCAGGAGGTCGACATCACTCTCCCTGAAAACAGCGTTTGGTATGAGAGATACAAGTATGACATCCCTGTGTTTCATTTGAATGGCCAGTTTTTGATGATGCATCGAGTGAACGTGAGAATCCTGGAAAAGCAACTGGCAAAAGCAGAGCAACCAATCATGTGTAAATGAAACATGGATAAAAACTCCAGTGGCACACTTTTGTATTGCAGGTTTTGTAGTTCATTAAAATTAGTAGTGTTTTATTTTAACTGCAATGCTGTTTTACTGTTGTTCTTCCATTTGAATTATTTGAATTATAAATTATTTCACTAGAGGCCGTGAAATAGAACAACCAGCCATATTTCAGTGGAAGTATTGGTCTACAGTAGACATAAGTATCTACAAAAAAAAAAAAAGAAAGAAAACTATCAGATCCAGAACCTCTCAAGTACTGAATGGTCTGTAGAGCTGTCACAGAACACATTGCATCAATGCATAGTGAAATGAAGCACCCATTCTTCTAAATGTGGGATGTTTTAAGTTAAAAATGCTAAAGAGCAAAAGCAAAACGTTATTACATTATTATTAGAATTGCAGCAAAGAAAGTTCTGAGCCACTAGAACTGAATCAATATTAAGGCCAAAGGTGAATTTGGAGGTAAATGTAAGTGGGAACATTCTTTGTTTGTTGTTTTATAATATGGTTTATAACTGGCTGTAATGATATGGGGGATTATAGTGTACAACAATGATTTATAACACTGGAACATAGCTGTGGGGGGAAACACAATGAGAGTTTTAAGACTATAGATGTCATAAATGTCATGAATAAAAGCCATTTTTTTCTTTTTGGAAATGCAGCTTATTTAAAGTAATGCATTTCACAATACTCGATGAAAATACACATTTTCCAAAGAGGTCCCCAAAGAGGATAAATAAAGCACTAAAGTGGAGGATATGGGTCTTTTAAGGACTGTACAAACTAAAATTATTGAACTAATTCAATAGTAGAAGTGACCACTTTCCCCAGCATTTAACCCTTACACCTGCTGTGCAGCAGGGGGCAGCCATACATCAGCCCAGGGAGCAGTGATTAGGATGATACCTTGCTGAAGGGCTGTTCTGGGTACCCTATTAGTCTGGGTATTAGTCGATTATGGGGCCTGGACCAGTAGGTTGCTCTGAGGTACCCTTGAGCAAGGTACTGTCCCCATCATTGGTCCCTGGGTGCTTTCAATAGCTGCCCCCATGCTGCATGTTGTGTATGGGTTAAATGCAGAGGATGCATTTCGTTGTGATTCACTGTGTGCTGTGCTGTTTGTCGAATGATACGCTGTGAGCCCTAACCGGAGCAGCTGAAAGGAGAAGAAGAGTATTTAAAATTCAATTAAACTGCTTTATCCTGGTACGCACATCCTGTGAATAGTGAATTTGTGTCTCTGTGTTTAACCCGTCCTAACAAACTGGTTACAATTCTGACATGAAGTGATTATGAAAATAAAATAATCAGCACCCCTTGGAGTGTTGGAATCCATCCCATAAAAACTTCAGCTAAGTCATCAGCATGTCTCTGAAACCAAACCATTTTAAAATCACAGATTTGGATGTTTTTAACACCCTGTAAAAGTGCATGTAATCCATCATAGATTCATCATATATTTTGAGCTTATTTATACATTATTTATTTAAATTTAAAGTAAAAGGGAAATACATTGACTTCAATGCTGTTAAACAGACAAATCTATAAAAAAGTTAAATATTTATGATATTATTATTATAATTTGATTATTACTATATTATACATATTATTTTAATATGTACAATATTTATAAATTAGTATGATCTGGGGATTAGGACTCTGCAGGCCTGTTTGCTTGGTTTTGCTGCGCTGACTGGCCCCGCCTCCAACATCCGGCAGGAGGCGCGCTTCTGCCCTCCTATTGGCCGCTGAGTGGTTGAGGGAGGCCGTCATCTGAAACGTCCTGGAGAGGCGTGCGCTCCACAGCTGAGCGAGAAAACAGAAGATCAGAGCGCGTTTCACTGCCTTAACTGCACCATCTGCACTGTTTCTCCGGGACACAATCACATCCACATCGCTGGAGTGTTCAGCGCGTTTCCCCGCCTGTTACGGTACGTTATTCTCCATTTCCACCATTTATTAAATGATTGTATCACTTTCGCTTTCCAGAAATGATCACTTGTCAGGACAGGCTGTCCTTACTGATCATATTGGTAAAAATAAAATGTCAGACTGACTCAGTGCGGATGATCCAGATCACTGAGTCACCGTGCACAGACCTGTCACCATGGCTTGTGAAATGTTAGTGTGGTTGAGTGCTCAGCTTGAGTGTCCCTCACACTTGTCGAGTCAACTTGATTGAGTGTGTCGCTGCTCCCTCAGCTGCCTCTCAGATCAGTCACCCTGCTGACTCCCACCTTTACCTAACCTGCAGACTAGCCTAAACTAGAGACGAAGTGAAACGCAGGGGAAGTCCCACTGCACAGGTGTGTGATCATGTCTCAAAGCAGTGCTGAGCTATGATTTACTCTGAATGCAGCGCTCAGTGCTGTGCCTTCTTGCTATCTTGAGTCTAGAGATATTGACAGCTTTTCTTGTCAGCTTTACTTCTGATTGTGGTGAAGGGGCTGGAAACATAATGCCACTTGCCTTCCTGTCAGTTTCCTGCTCGTTCTGTATTGGCGTGCATGCAGTCACATCAACAACTCTGATAAGCAATCTGGTGTGGACACAGAAATACATGCAGTAGTGAGCTTTAAAATAACAGTCATTTCATAAAAATAGAGATATTTAGAAGGAATAAGATCCATGGACAGAAAGATACTGCAAATGGAAAGTCATTGTGTTAATGTCCAGAAAACTGAAACAAAAATAACCTGCTGAAATAACAGAAGTGCGATCATCTCCGAGCGATGCCTAATTAATCTAAAAATGCCCCAGTGTTTTGGCGCGTAGAGGACACGAAAAACTGAAAGTTATATTTCCTCCCTGTTGGCTGGGTCCCAGGTTTCTGACAGTAAATCCTAAGTAATTTAAAACGCTGCAATAATGCAGTTGGTGTGACTGTCTCGGTAGCTTGCTGTGTGTAATGTCATTTGGTGATGCCAGTACTGTGATGGGACAGGGTGCAACTGGATATGTCAGCAGAGCATTACCATGAGCTAGCACGAGCGAGATGGTGAAGAGTGATAAAAAGCAAAACACATCTACATTCAAGCAATGTTTTTCCAGTTACGTATATAATGGGAAAAAGTATATCGTTGCCTGGCTTTAACAGTATTTGATCTCCAGTCCTTACAAGATTACAATTATTTTAGCTCATTAAAATGACAAAAGATGGTCTTTTTTCATGGTCACCACAATTTCACAACTATGTCGCAGAATGTGTGTGCACTTTTATCAGTTGGATGGAGGGAAACATTTGTAAGTAAAATGCATGAATAAAAGCAACTGTGAATTGCATGTTTTCTGTTTGCACACTGCCTCTTCCTCTTTCTTTATTTCTTTCTTTTGTTGTATTCACATTTCCTGTTCTCTGCAGGAAATCAATTCCACAGCCTTGTCCTAATGTCAGACTCAGACACTGCTCAGATCAGTATGCTGTATTTTCTGCATGGGGGGTGTTTGAAAATGGTTAGACCAAACCCCCTTGGCAAACATCTCTTAATACATAATCATCGACTTAGTTATGAAACTGATGGGCTGATAAACGGGTTGACACCTACATCAAGGAAATCTTGGACACTGTCATACCAATGACTGCACTGCATTCCTGTGAATAAAATTCATCTCAGAGTTACAGAAGTCTTTGAGCTTTGTGGAGTGGGATTGTGTCTAGCTTATATTTAAAGCATCATTCATTTTTATGTACTTTTATGTACTTTTATGTACTTTTTACTGTGTCTTAACCAGAGAATGAACTTACCCATAGCCTATAGTACAATATACCATTCTACTCATTCCATTCTATTCTAATATACTACTCTAGGTGTCATCTTACCTAATTTTTCAAATGCATTTAGCATTTCCCTTTGCTTCAGCTGTCAATTGTCTGTTTTTCCATGAATGACTTGAACTCAGTGCATGTAAGCTTAAAGTTCAATTTGACCAAAAGCTCTTTACCATCTCAATGTTATATTGCTCCTCTTAATTATAGGTTATACTTTTTTGGCCCAATTAGTGGTTCAGTGCCTATATAGTGCTACCAGTATTAGCTGCCAGGTCTGGGCTAGTCATGGGGGATGATTCATTGAGCCAGTGATAGTGCATAGCAGCGGAAAAACAATGCATATTTCACTATGATGGACATACAAACACAATCAAAGTAGTGAATAAAAAAATAAAATTAGAGCTAAACTTTTGATAAGCAAGACATTAAATGTCTCGGGAAGGGAAATATTTCTTGCCATTTACTATTAAAAAGGACAGTCCTGGAAAAGCCAGGGCAGGTGTCAACTCTGTTCGATTAGCATTGTGTCATGGATGGGTTGAGCACACAGCCTGCAGAGTACCTTACACAACAGCAGCCAGTACTGTGTGCACCAGAGTACCGTTTGGGAGTGTTGCACAAGAGGAAAGGTGGGAAACTCCCTGTCAGCATGATAGTTCAACGTTTCAAATGGTATTTAAACATAAAAAGGTCTTTGGAACTAGAAACAAAAAGATAGAATGGAGTAAAAGCATATTTTTATGTGTCTGTTATTTATGGGAGTCTATGATTATGCATCATAATGTATGCATAGATGTTTGCCATGTGACTTTGGTCAAACCATTCTTAGCTTTCAAATTATGCAGCTAAAAATCCCTATGCACTCCTTATGAAATTCTCTGTTAGCAATCTTAAGTAGGACGTATTCTCCAAGTTTTACTTAAGAATCCCTTTGATTTGAGTGACCATTTTATTAAAGATTACAATATAAGGATTCAAGATGAAATTCTTTCAGGAAAACTAACTAATGTGATTAACTCCCACAATCTTAATCAACAAAAAATGTTAAGACTGAGCAGGGAATGCTTTTAATCCAGTTGCCGTGGTGGAAATTGTAGGTAGACATCTGAAGACTGAAGTTCACCTCAGGCTGCAGTCATTTTCTGTGCACCAGGCAACATCTCTAAGCATAGACAACTTGTTTTAACATGGTCCTAACATGCCAACGACCTTCCCAGACTGCAGCTTGCCTGCATGAAAAGCTGATACTGAAAACACCAAGGGCTTACACCACAGTCTTAGAGAACATGATCAAATGTTTGACAACCAGCATAAAGACGTTCAAATCTCTCTAGCCAGATAATTATAAACGCTACGCAGGAACCTCGCCTTTAGAACAATTGATAGGATTGTTCCATCTATCTGCTGACCCATTTTTGTCACTGAGGTTTGAGCATTTGTTTATACTTCACTCAGGTTTGGTGAAACATTATCATCTGAGCTTGGCTCTTGACTAAGAGCCTTTTATTGGAATAAAACACTGCATGGTGATTTCTCTGCACAAACAGCGAAATGGCCTGGCACAGCTGGCACCAGGCTGAACTGAACACAGGAGGATTTAACTCTATATCTATTAGAGTGCTCGGGGATACTGAGAATAGCTCTGTAAGGCTGAACAGAAGTATCAGCTCCGGCTACTGTTAAATCAATTAGCCTTTGTTTTGTGTTTGTTAGTTCTAAGTGATTTTGGCAAGGTGCCAGCCTGTTTTTCATGCTCCAATAGCATTGGGTGTGTGTGTATCATAGCCTTATCATTGCATGAGGTACTTTCCCCTGTCATTCAGTGTCGGCTGGTGCGATGTTTAGATCAGTTACGTATGTTATGCAGAAATGTACTGATAGAAATACCCAGACATCCTTTGCTATTTGCTTTTGTTTAAATCAGCGTCGACTTTGGGAAGTTCCAAATGATGCAAAATAAAAGTAGCTACCCTGTTTTGAAAAATGTAAGAAAGAAAAGATATTTGTGTGCAAATTTAGGGAGTAAAAGCAAAAGGTTGTGAGAAAAATAAATCCACAAGTGAATTACAGATACTTGAAAAAATGTTAGTTTTGACCTGTGTGCACAGGAGTTCAAACTGACTTGGCAAATGATCGAAACAATAAAGAACATAAGCAAATATTTAGTAACTTGCATTTTGTTAAATAATTTCATTAACATTCATCATGTGTTTCATTTTGTTTTCTACTTTTTTTCTGCCTCTTTCTGAGAGATTCCCTGATGGGTCTTGATGGCGTTTTAATATCATTGGTAAACAAACATGATGTTTTTCCATTGCATGACCTATCCCTGTTTATGTGCTGCGAATGGTGCAAACATATTGTCGAACAATTTATTTCAACATGTTATAATCTCCAGCTGGTTTGACAGTATTTCGCGCTAGGGTAGTAGATTGGGTTGTAAGTGATGTAATTCTTGGGCTATAATGTTAACCTGTTTTCAGTGATGCTAATCTCCCTAGAAAGAAGCTTGGCTTCAAAGCCTATAGTTTGTCTGACTGAGCTTATGTTCTTAGCGCAAAGGAAATGGACAAACAAACAGATTTATCATTTATCATTATGCTTAAAGTTATCATATACAAACCACTGCATGCAGAGCCTGAGTGTAAACATACTCTGGAAAAATAAAACATTTCTACACCATTATCAATACCTGAAGCTGATATCAGGAAATCTATTATTTAATTTAAATTAGCTATCATTTAGATATTGTTTACACTATTAATGAGTAAAGTCAGTAAAGTAATCAAAAACAATGTTATGCCTCCTTCAAGGTAAGTGTTAATATGCATAAATGTACTTTGTCTGATAATCTGAGTGAAAACTGTTCACTTGGCCAATACAGTAATTTGTCTTTGTATTTGTTTCACATCTTCACAGTTTCACATTCATTGCACAGTAATCATTTGTGAAAGAATGCACGGCTGTATTAATCAGGCTTTTGATATGATGTGCTTAAAATTTGAAGAAAGTGAAAGTGACTACCTTTGTCATTGTGAAACGCAGCACAGCACAAAACAATGAAATTCAACCTCTGCGTTTCACCCATACAAACACGTGCAGCAGGGGGCAGCTATTGAAAGCACCCGGGAAGCAGTGATGGGGATGTTACCTTGCTCAAGGGTACCTCAGGGCAACCTACTGGTGAGGGAATCGAACCCACAATCTTCCAGTCTGGGGCAACTCCCGCACCACTAGGCCACCGCTGCCCCAAATTACTATTAATAGCTAAATTAATTAATTAATAGCTAAAAATTAAGATTTTTTTGGAACAAACTATTTTGTGGAACAAATCTGGTTTGATAAACTTTTTTTTATAAACACAAAACAATTAGAATGAAATGTTTTCAGATTTTTGATATAAAAGAAGAAAGTCTTCTTTTATATATTTGTGTTTTTCGCTCTTGCAGAATTTGTTATTTTATGAAGCGACATTTTCCTCTATTATGCATGCAATTTAATGGTGAAAGCAGTAATTATCCAAAGCACTGGCATCCAGGGATTAAAACATTCTGAGAGGATTAGGGTAGTTTGTTGGTGTTCAAAAAAGAGACAAGCTTCGAAACAAAAGAGAGAAATCCTCCATTCTGACCTGATTAATACCCAGCAGGCAGCAGGGTCATACTGTAACACTGGCTTTATATACTATGTACCAGCCAGGCCCACATTCACCCCTTCACCCTGCTGCTTAGTGGCTCCATTCAGGACATATTTATATCTGCATAATTGCTACAGATGAACCATAACAGAACAGCTGGCATGAAATAGCTCATATTGGCAGTGCTTTAGCTTCAGGCATGCTACCATAAAGGGCCAATGTTTGCCAGAAAGGCCAGATCGCGGTCATTGGAGTGGGTAGCTGTGCCAGGGTGCTTGATGGAAAATGTAAAAGGCATGTCTTGCCACTCTTTATAATAACTTTCTGCTAGTGAGACAATGTACATTTTGTTTGGGAGATTCTGTAGCTGTAATAACTACAGTCTCTTCAAGGGTTTGGGTTCACATCTCACTGTTGCCTTGAAAGATGAAATAATTGGTAATGTGTCATCAATAATACTGCCATTCTCCACTCAGCAGATTGGGATTGGAATCCTCATCTGGGCAAGCACATCGTGCTGTTCAAGACTTAATAACACTAGATTTGCATACACTGTCAACACGATTCATTTGGAGTATCTACCAAATGCATGCAGTTCTACAGGAGGCAAAATGCTGTCAGGATTTGGCAAATTCTGTTGTTATAAATGTCTTGTCATGCTGTGTTGACTGTTTACCAGTAATGTATCAGTGCATTGTGATGCGTGAATGTGAAGGTGGCGATTCATCTTTGTTGATTTCATTATCAATTATTATCAATTAATTGAGTTTAGATGGAATTAAGTATATGCTCTTTTGGCCAAAACAAACCTTTAGGCTATTTCTAGTATAGAAACTGTATTTTGTAATATCTCTATATTCTATAAAGTGTCACATTGTTGCTTAAGTTTTAAATGTGTGAGTTAAAGCCTGGTAGGTATCTTAGACAGCTAGTGGCACAAAGGGCGGAAACTATACTTTATGCTAATCCCTTATGGAATCAACTGCCCATGTAGATCAGATCTACCGCTGAATGTTACTAGTTTTAAAAAGAAGACAAAACCTTCTTGTTTCCCACAGCTTTTAGTTAATCAGTGACTCTACTTTTATCTTTGCCCAATAATCAAGCAATTTCATCTGTATTTCTATATATTGGTTCTGAAATCATTTAACTTATATCTCACTTTTGTTCTTCTTTATTGGATTTATAATTATATTATATTATT
The DNA here is from genome assembly GCA_017165825.1 of Hepsetus odoe. NCBI lineage: Eukaryota > Metazoa > Chordata > Actinopteri > Characiformes > Hepsetidae > Hepsetus > Hepsetus odoe. Next base: position 16,585,009 of record CM029383.1, read on the forward strand.
ATTTGATCACATTTATCCCATTTATCTCATTACATTACATTGAATTACTTCTGTGTATGATAATGTGCTTCACAAATAAACATACTTTCACGGTTATTTAGTTTAGCGTTTTGAATTTTGACGAAATAATGAAATCCAGATCTGTGAAATATCAAACTTCAGTGTGAATTTTCCTTAAGAATTGTAATGACTTTAAATAATTCTGAAGTCAGAGATTCACTGTCCTGCTACCTGGTATGTCATGTTCAGCAAGCTGCTTTATACACACTGTCACATCTAGTGAGCGCCCAGTGGATCTCTATTTTGGGCCCAGAAACATAGTAAGATCATATAAAGATCAAGACTGATCCCTGGACAATATACAGACACTGCTGCTCTTTGGTATTTTCCAGTATGAACGCTTTGAAACAGATGATGGTGCAGGCAGGCATTAGGGATGATTTTCTGGAAGAGGGTCCTGAGAGCAGCCGTGTGAGTTGGGCCGAGGTTATTGGATGTGGTCAGAGGGGTTGTGGAAACGGCTCATCACAGGGTGGGGGTGCTGCTATTTTTAAGGCCCTCTCGTCTTTTCCCACAGTGCTGAGGACCCAGTAATGTAAAAAGAAGAACTTGGACTGAACCAAGCCATTGAACATCCATTTCATCCATGTGAAAACGGGGGGATAATAATAATATTGGAATATAATATTCATCATCACAAAAATTCTGGCACATTCTAAACATTTTGTAGGTTTCGACAGGACTTTCAGTGTATTGACTAGCAGATATTTTACCTTACATAATGAGAAACTTTATCAGTCCTATCCTAAAGTGATCCTATTCCAATCCTACATTTAAAATACCATATTATGGCTTTTTAGAAATGTATATACTGCAGAATGCTTCAACTTTTGCAGCATTATTAAAGCACCTACCCCCAGATTTTCTGTGATTTTCAGTGCAGGGGACCATGAATGCCATTGCGAAAGCTTAAATTTGCATATTTTCTGAAGCTGTTAATGGGCAGCGATGGCCTAGTGGTTAGGGCATTGGCCACATCAGAGGATAGGGGGTTCGAACCCCTTCCCAATAGGTTGCCCTGAGGTACCCTTGAGCAAGGTGCCGTCCCCGTCTCGCTCCTCCCTGCGATGGACTGGCGACCTGTCCAGCGTGTGTCCCCCGTCCTTCGCCCTGTGTGAGCTGGGATGGACACCAGCACTCCCCCGCGACCCCGCTTGGGACAAGCGGCAGGAAATGAATAAATGAATGAATGAAGCTGTTAATGAGAGGTTTTGAAGCATGTTTTGGATTGTCTTGTTGTAAAGTATGCTTCAGCTTGTGTTTCTTGCAACATTTCTTTCCAGAGAACACTTGTTTCCAAAATACCTTTAAATCAACAAATATTTTTTGATAACATCAGTTGTTAATGTTTTGATAAGGTTACGGGTGAGGTTTCTTCCTGATGACTCACTCCCTGCAGATCATGGTAGTGAGTGTATTGCTTCAGAGTAGAACAGTGAAGTATTATTAATTTTTCTATTTGTGCCAGTGAAGCCTTCCTGTTTTCATGAGGGGGTTTTACTTCACCTTTCTGACTTTTTTCTGGGTTCTTTGGTCTTTCTGGTTTGGTTATGACTTCCACTTACCTTAACTGATGTTTCTTAAAGAAATTTCACTTTCTCGCTGTCACCTGTCCCTATGTGAAAACTTTTGATAAGCTACTCATGATGATTCTTTAAGCTGTATGGCAGTTGCCTTTTCAGATCTTTTCAGACAAACTGAAGTTACAAGTGTATGTATAGCTGATTGCCTCTAAATATAGAAACTATCATCATCAGGAAATGGCAAAGAATGAGAGACTGCTTTGAGAAAATCCAGTTCCTCCTGTTCTGCTGCTTTATCTGAAAAGCCTCTGTGTATAGAGGACAAAACATGTCATCTCAGCCTTGATTGCACGATTAGTTGCACTAATTGGCCTCTTAAAAGTCAGACATTGCTTTTACCAGGGGGGTTTCTTATCAGAGTATCAGAATAGCTGTATACAAAATGCAGTTTTATCAGTCTCTGCTTGAGATGCCGTCATCCACGCACTGTGTTGTCACAAAAAGAGAATGAAAGTGAAGGGAAAAGGAATGAATTTCCTGCATACTTATGTTGGGCACCTAGTGGTTAGGGAGTTGGTCCCAGGATCAGAAGATTGTGGGTTTGATTCCCATACCAATAGGTTGCCCTGAGGTACCCTTGAGCAAGGTACCGGCCCTGTCACTGGGTGCTTGCAATAGCTGCATGTGTGTGTGTGTTTGGGTGAAGTACAGAGGTGTAATTTCATTGTGGTTCACTGTGTGCTGTGCCGTACTCACAATGACAAGAATTGTCACTTTCACTTTCAAACTCAAAATCAGGACCTCGAGTTCCTGTGCAAAGATATCATTTACACAAACAGGAAGACGAACGTACAAGGAGAATAAAGGTGAGATGATACCGATTAAACAAAAATACCACAACGGGATACTTTTCTAAATCCATATTTATATTGATATAATCATTGTGTTTTGTTTTAAATAAGTTTTTAGCACCTTTACTTTAACCTTTAAGTTAGCTTAAGGTATTCAGAACAGCGTGTCGTGGTGTGGCATTAAATCCCCTCAAAAGATAACATTCTGTCCTTTTGCCCAACCCACCCTGAAGCTTTACTAATCACCAAGTTATCTCTCCACCATGCTGTAGGTTGGTAGCTTATTCTCCTACACCTCAGCTTTTATCAGCTGTGCCATGCTGCCACAGGCAAGCACTCAATGAGCAGATGAAAAGAGAGAAGCCTGAGCTAGATGAGCTCTGGCTGGCCACCTGGCCCTCTGGAGTTCACAGCTGTGACAGGCATGTGGGCCTGGCATCCCAAACAGCTTTACACCCCAGACAGAGGATGCACACTGGCAGGCCTCCCTCACACACTATCACACACTTCACTGTTAGTGCTACCCTCACTACTGTTGTGAAAAATTAGAGATCACTTTTAATGCAGTCAGTTTTTAAATGCTTTTTGGAGTCCGATATATTAACTGCATTTTTTGGAATTACCTCAGAGGATAAATTCTTCTATTTTTCTCATGTTTAAAGTTTCCTTTGCAGTTCACTAACAACATTTGTGAGTTTATTTTTTTGAGAGCAGTCAGTTCATTTTTACATCCTCTGAGACCACTTAAAATAGTAACTGACTGTACAAATCCTAAGTGGCTCATCGTCCCGAAAAAAGGCTCGAAAGCATTGATGATTGAAAAATGATGTTCATCCTCGATGTTACCTTGAAAAGCCACCATGCTTCTACCTCATCCAATGAGCAGTGAAGAATTTTCCTTGTGCAGAAAACGACAACTGCCCCTCATCAATCATTTAACTGTATGCTCTACCAACTCACTTGTTGATTTAACAAACAGCAGCTTTAAGATTTACCTTCACTATAATACGACTGAGACAGTTTATGTGTCTTGTTATTTTTATCTGTTACACACATTATATTCTAAACAATGTGTTATAAATAAAATACATCTGTTTGGCACCCAAATCTAAAACCAAAAGAAAGATGAATATTTGGGGTTTGGGGCGGAAACAGTTTTCTTGCAAAGCTCCAAACATGGTATGTGTAACGCTTGGGTGATGGTGTGGTCCGGTGTGGCGCGGTGTGGTAAATGCGCAGCCAGGGATCGGTGACTTAACTTTATTGAACATATCACACATAAAAGCACCTGCACATGTGACAGTACCAACAAGAATGGCTGACGCTCTACTCTGACTCATTGGGGCTTATAAAGCCAGCCCCCAATGACCACATCTGTGCCCTGATGAGCGCAGGTGTGCTCAGTCAGAGCAGAGCACCATCTACCGTGACAGTAGGCTTCACATTACCTCAGATCACCTCTGTGGCCTTTGCAAAAGTTGCAGCATATTCAATACTGTATGTCATCTTATATTTTTTGCTTTGTGTCAAATTCTGCAAATAAATAGAAACTGTGCATAAATATTGCAGAAAAATGGCATATTTGATTATGTTTCCTTTATAGACTGCTTATTTTCACAAAAAAAAGAAAAATCAACAAAACCTGACAACAAAATCCTTTGACCAGTGGTATGCACTTCAAGTAGATACTGCAAGTAGTTTAATTAGAAGTAGTTGCTTTTGTCCAGAGTGCCTTCCCTGGATATGATGAATAGAAAATAGGAGTTTTATTTGATTCAAATTGTGTGCCTGGGTCAGCTGTTTGTTTCTTTCTACCGCCCATCAGACTCTGACAATTTGTGCAGGATTATGCAGTAAATAGGTTTGATTGGAGAGGGTCAGATCTCTCCACAGTGCTGGAGGACCTCATTTTGCACTGTCAGCTTCTGCGTGTGTGAAAGTGGAGCGCTGTGTGTGTGTGTGTGTGTGTGTGTGTGTGTGTGTGTGTGTGTGTTTGCTCATTTGTGTGTGGTGTGTGTGACGGAATAGTTAAAGGGCATGGAGCTTCAGCTGAACTCCCTCCCTGTTTATCATAGCAGACTAAGCATCTTATCTGAGGCTTCCACTCTGTCACTCTTTTTTCTCTTGATCTCCCCCCTTCTCTCTTTCTCTCTCTCTCCTCCAGTCACAAACAGAAACTCATTCTGTCACTCATCTTTCAGTGCATTTGGAGTAAAGCTTCAGCTTTACGGAAATGTGGCTGCTGTCTGTGTAATTATGTCTACATGAGACTAAGTAAACATACCTGACACTCACATCACTGTTTCTTTCTCATCGCTCTGTCACTTCAATACTTAAAGCTAACCACTGATGCGCTACAGTTGTTCTAAACTGTTTTTTAAAACAGATTTCTTAGTTGTTTACCAGCAAAACTGTCAGTACTTTGCAATGACAGAATTAAAGCATAAATAACACAGAACCACTTGAAGTCCTGGCTTATTGTTCAGTTATTTATCGTTAAATTTATTACATAGTAAATACTATCCGTTATTCTGTCACTACCTGGGAGACAAATGAAGGCCACATGCATCTTTTCAAAAACTGCTGGTAATGGACATTTTAACACACTTGAAGGAGAACACTAACCGCAGAATCTTTTATGTGAGCTAATACACATTTATGCTGGATATCATCATACTGAGTGAATGGTGGGGGAATCCACCCAGGAAGCACAAGGCCATGCATGGATGGCTGTAGCATCACCACCCTTCAAAATACCCATGTACCCATCGACCAATGTTGAAGGGGTCGTATTCTCCACTTTTCATATACTTGGTGTTCTTTTATGCACTTCACATTTTCAGTTTTTCTTTAGCCTTCATAATGCTGTGACATCAAAACCTGAAAAAGTTCTGAACAGGCTGTTCTTGTTTTTCAGTTGCCATATGAATGGATTTTATGCATTTGGAGGGAGCATTGTTATTTTTTTAAAGAACATTTACAAACTATTTTAGCATAGGATTAGGGTTAAGAAGTTAATTGCTAAGAAGTTAACTTAATCTTTTCTTCTGAAGACTTTTTAACTCTGCCCTGGTCTTCCAATCTATTTTTTTGAAAGCATGGACAGTATCAGCCCTATCAGCTGTATTGCAGGGTGGGCTAAAGGAAGCACGTCACCTGCCCCTGACAGCTGCAGCCCACAGATAAACAACATGTTCTATTATCATACAATAAATGGAGAGATGTGGATTTGAAACTTGGTGGTTTTTGGCTCAGCCCCCACACTGTGTATAAGTTGTGGTGAAGCATGTTTCATTGTACAGAGCCTGTCAGGAAGGCCCCACCTGCTGTGTGTACAGTCATGCTCTGCTGAGTGACAGCTCTTTCCTGTCCTTGTGACACTCCTGCTTCCTCCAGCCCTGGCTCTGTTATTTTTACCCACTGTCAACCCAGCCTTGACTATTGTGAACTCGACACTGTAATTACTGAAAGAGACCTTGTCTTGGCACACTAGTGTTCCATCTTCAGAAAGGAATTGGCAAAATTAAAAATATCCACAGCCAATTAAATTATGTGAACATTTCATGATGAATAGAATAAAAATGGTCCAAAATGACTTTAATAAAAGCTTGTTTAATTAAATATACAACACATTTCAGAACTTTTTTCCTTTCTAATATGGATTTACTTTTGGAAATAAAACTTACTTTCCGCTTTCTTGCGACACTATCACATTCATTCTAAAAAAGAGTAAAATCGTTGTAAACAATTAAATGCATAGCACAGGAACTACTTTTCCTTCCATGTTCTTCTTCTTCTAAATCAATGGTCAATGAAAAGACACATAGAAGCTTAGACTGGCCATTTTTAATACTAATTTGACTAATTAAATGTTGTATTTCACTGTAGAAAACACAGATCGTACAATTTGTGCAGTTCTATCAGTATTGGTGTAATGATTTTAGCCTTTGCTTAACTTGAAAAGAGAAAAAAGTCGCGCTCATATTTGCCAAACTGAAAGATGTCTCTGTGTCGTATCATCTGGGTGCTTGATGGGAAGAATTGGTGCAAAGCACTGGGTTAGTTTTGATCCTCTGTAGTGCACTGTGAGCTTGCAACAATGCAGTTCACTGACTCACTGCTGACCTCATTCTCTCTCACTGCCTTGGGAAGTTGAAGGAGATGTCTTTTGCCTGCTATGAACAAGTGTGGACACAATGGAGACACTGTCAGTGCACTGGCCATAATGGAAACATTGTGATCCATGATTCATTTGTGGCTTGCCTGAAGACATGATGCAGAATTTCTTTTGGCGTGTAAATAAATGTTTCTGAATGTTGTTCAGCTCTCAACCTTTTACAGTAATTAGCTTTGGCTGCACCTTTTTTTTTCCAGTACCAATATTGAACCACAACGGTCAACACAGATTTGCTTTTGTAGTTTTATTTTTTTGGTAATAACTTTAAATTGATTTAGCCCTGAACCAAATTTTTCATGTGATGAGCCTCTATAAGCAGGTTATCTTGCAGAAATAGTCATGATTATGGGGTTTTAATGAATTATTTTTAAAATAAATGTAAAATGTTTATCAACAAAGTTTAGTGGTCACTTTGCACATCATTGTAATGTACTTTACTTTATTTCACAAGGGAGCACTTTTAGAGCTCAGTTCAATTTAAAAAGCATCATTGAAAGAGAGGTAACCCACACCAGCAGCACCTCACTACCGTATGTCTTGTAATCTTGTAGTTATAGATTTCATATATGTAAAGCAAAGTTCAATGTTTTATAGCTTGTGTGTGTATGATTACATGATTAATTATAAATGTATCACTATATAACTAATTCCATCAACATCACACAGTCTGAATGTGTTATGGTGCACAGTGTGGGGGTGCTATGCTGCAAAATGAATTCCTTTCCCCCTCCAATGTCTGATACAGCGAGTTCTGCTATTATCTCAGTACCTGGTTGATCTTGTCTTTAACAGGAAGACATAAATTTGTTTCTGTTGTAGAACTGCTTGGTATATTTTGGTTCTAGGAGGAGTGTTCGTTGATTCCAGTTATGGAATATTGATTCGTTGACAAAACTGTTTTGAGCTGTAATTTGAACTCTTACACGCTTGGGTGCCCAACAAATGCATTTCTGTAATAATATTATAATAATGTAATATTGTGAATACATCCAAAGATGCTGACCAAGAACCAGAAATAAATTAAGAAACAGACCTCCAAGAGACCAACCCAAATGAAATTAAATATGTTTCACATTTAAGATCGGTGTACAATCTTAAACCGTGTCTATTAAATGATACGTCCATGTCCATCTTTCTTTGCAGGCCCTCTCATTCTCCCAGGCTTCCTTGCTCCATTTCCAAACTTTTCTCTTTTTAAGTACACTATGTTGTATGCTTCTACTGTTGTACTTGCTGAAACATCCTGTATAATAATCTTCACAGAAAAGCACCACCCAAAGAATGGGAGGGTTCCCAGCATAAAGTGAAACCCTCACATCTAGTTTAAAGCCTTCTACCAAGAGTTTAGACTGTAACTGTAGTAAAGAAGAAATATTGATTGAGGAGATTTCTACAAACCTTGGGATGTACAGTGTGTGTTTTATAAAATTAGATCTTCACTTTATCACAAAAATCAGTGAAGCTATGGTGGATGTTATCTGAACACACAAATGACAAATGATACAAGTAATGAAAGTGTATACCCCGGCATTTAGTTTTGAGAAAATGCAGTCCTCAATATTTCTGTGACATTCTAGTCTACTTCTGTATAGAAAATGATCATTACAAAGCCATTATTACTGTTTCTCTAAGCAACCTATGAAATAAAATGAGATAAAAAAGAGAAAATTCCTGTACTGCAGTAGAAAGTCAACATTACAGCAATGCTCCTTTTCTGAATGACCCCTAACATGTGCCCTGTCTGCCCTTTGATCCAGATGGAAAATGTCCTATAAGCCTGCCATCATTCATCTGCTGCCATGACAACCAGCTGCTGCAACCATTTACCTGAAGCATTGATGGATCACTCGGACACTACGCTACGATCTGATGGACAGGAATCTGTTCCTAGGGGTAGCCTGGACTGCTCTGACCCTGCCCTCCCGGGAAAAGCTATGGACACCAATCCAGCAAATGAGGAGCCACAGTATTGCAAGCAAATAGATGGACAGTTTCTGAACAATGTAGCATTCGCCAAACAGAGGTAAGGAACATAAAAGACAGTTAAATAAATTCAATAAAAACAGTGAAAAAAAGAACAAAGCTTAATCACAGTAATCTTTCAGTGGTGATGATCAAATGGTATTTCCATTTGATATATATATATATATGTCCATCCATCCATTATCTGCCGCTTGTCCCAAACGGGGTCGCGGGGGGGTGCTGGTGTCCAACCCAGCGCACACAGGGCGAGGACGGGGGACGCACCCTGGACAGGTCGCCAGCCCATCGCAGGGAGGAGCGGGACGGGGACGGCACCTTGCTCAAGGGCACCTCAGGGCAACCCATTGGGAAGGGGTTTATATATATATATATATATATATATATGTATGTGTTTGACATCAAAGTGATGTAACATAAACAATACCAGCTGTTCCTTAAAATTATGAAATGCAAGTAAATGTGTGCTTCATGTATGAGCATCCAGTGAACGTTCCTAAATGTTCACAACCTGGAATGAAAGTTCTGTGGAAAGGATGCATTGATGGATGGATGCATGGATGGTTCAATGAATACTTTAATGGATGATGGAAGGATATTAAATCCTTGAATTCAAATTCTATTTAATGCTACTAAATGCTGGTCAAGTTTAGCAGTTAGTTACATTTGGGAAAAAAAGGCACAGAAATGTAACGAAGTGCCATTAAGTTTTTGTAATAAATAGGCTGTTTCAGTATTGGCCTAGCTCTAGGCTATTTGAACATTCAAAGCTCTGAGAGCCATGGAAGCCCAACTACTAAGCTCTTAGGGAGCCCCTGAGCGAGCTCTAAATTTAGCGCTTTGATTAGCACGTGTGTGACAGCTTTGAGGTTGCTCTGTGTGTCAAAGACCAAGCCTGGGCACCCCAACCCCCGCCAGCCCCCACCAGGCTCCTTCTCACAAAAGAGTGCTTTAACCAGGCGACAGCTGCCACAGCTGCGCTTATAAGCAAAAGAGCCAGTGGCTCATTTCCACCAGAGCTCGGACGTTCCTCCAGCACAGAGAACATACTTGGTGTCAGCAGACACACCCTGTGGGCAGGGTTGAGATGTTTGTCATGTTGTAACGTTGTAATTACAAGTTACAGAATAAGCAGTAAATAAGACAACAACTAGATTGATTGATAGACTTCATTACTTTAAATTGACATAATTCATGCAATAAAGCTTCATTTGCAGTTCTATTGTGATGAGAAAGGAAACAAAGCCAAAGCATTGCTCTCCACTAGATCATTGACTTTCTACAAGACAACTTCAACAAAAAATCCCCTCTGAAGGGAAAGAATATTTGTGTTTTGTTAGTTTCAATGTGATTTTTAAAATATTTGTATACATGAAAGCTGGAAAACGCTGATGCTTTTCATGCATATTCTATATTTCCGATTTTACAGTGACACTTTATTAGGCTACACGGGGAGTACATGAACCGTGCAAGTACTGTTACCAGCTTATGTCAGCATTTGGAAGATGACATAAGTAAATGACAATATGCTGACATAAAGATCTTTGAACAAGTAAAAGCGGCTGGTCCTATCTATTATGAAGCATGACTTCCAATCAATGTGGAGTGTCTCAAATTGAATAATTATCTGTCACTATTATCTGGCCCCTTGTATAAATGCATGTCATGATTCTTATTAAACATCTTGTAAATACTGATTTATACTGAAGCATCACTTTTTAAAATGATTATTCCTTGCATAAGCATGTTACTTGTCTGTATGCAGATATCCTTCAAATAAAGTGTTACTTTTGGAGTTTTAGTTAATAGTGTACCCTGAAATCTGAGTTCTTCTGAAATGAATGAACTGTATAAGATAAATTTCTACACACTGACAGACACTGTTTATTGGCCCCAAGGGTTTAAATCTATGAAGAATCAGCTCCTTATACTCATCAGCATTGGCATTTGTCCACCTTAAAATCCCAAAACAATAAATCAATAGTAACTTCAGTCACATACTGAGGCATAAAATATTCTGCCTGATGTTTTTTAGCAAAGTGCTTTGTTAAATCTGTCTATGGAATGTGTCTGTCCTTTCTAAGATAAAATTCAAAACAAATCCCTATTGTATACATTTAATTGGAAATGTTTCTTTTCATTTTGTTTGACATAATAGCTTTCTATATTTTTTTCATTTAATACAACAGCGTTCCTTTTATATGGAAAACGTAAAGGTTTATGAATCAGTTTTTTATTGTTTTAGTCCAGAAGAGGATTATCTTATTTTGCACTACTGTGTTTTTTTTTCAGTTTGTCCTCGTGTCAGTCGTGTTGTTGATGACATTTCAGGGACATTTCTCAATGTTTACTGTTTGTCAAAACACTGAGCTTGATAACTAAACCCAATCTAAGAAGATTAATGTCATGTAGGGCATTGATTAATCAGAGATGAGCATGCATATAGTAAATGAAAACACAAATCTCCTTTAAACTGACTGTTTATTGTATTGCCTGATATTTGCAAAGCAAAAACAAGTATGGATCCATTCACAGTTTCATCATTTCATCAAGAAGACAATAGACACTTCGATGAACTGTTTTCCCAACTCCAGAGTATAGAATATAAATCCAGGGTATCAAAATATCTATCAAAAACTATATGTAAGACAAAAAATGTATCCATTATTGATCATTTGATTTGATTGATATTGATATTGGTAGGAGAATGCAGCATTAGGAGTCTTACCCAAGACCTCTTATTGGTAAAGAGTAGGGTCCTTGCCCAGGGGAGCGATTAAACCCTAATCTGGTGTGGAGGGGCTCAGTAGTACATTCCACATTAAAGCACTAATCATAACAGGGCAGCGGTGGCCTAGTGGTTAGGGAGTTGCCCCTGCATCGGAAGATTGTGGGTTTGATTCCCTCATGAAGTAGGTTGCCCTGAGCTACCCTTGAGCAAGGTACCGTCCCCATGCACTGCTCTTTCAATAGCTGCCCCCTGCTGCACGGTGTTTGAATGCATGGGTTACATGCAGAGGTCCAATTTCGTTGTGGTTCGCTGTGTGCTGTGCTGTGACCTCACTATGACAAGGGTTGCCACTTTCATAATTAGTTTAGAAGCTCTGAAGCTGCTTTTAAAGGAAATGTTTAGAGGAAAATCAACCGTAGAGAATTTCCCCCTCATCTCAAATATAGCCATTCAAGACATGCTTGGTGTTTAAAGATGGTGAGTTAGTTTTGCACTAGAGCTACTGTTGTGACATATAAATAAGTATAGATACTGCATTCCTGAAATGGAAGTTGTTCACTTCTTATGAAGTATTATAATCTTATTTAGATTGTGACATGGCATGACTCTCTTTTATCTAAAATATACCAACTTACCTTAGATAGCTAAATACAGAAAATGTTATTAGTACTAAGTTTCATTTGTACTATTGACAACAATGTGCAAGATCAAAAATCTCAAAAACAAGGTGTGTCCTGTAAGCCTCAATGACTTGACACATGCATGATGCTAACTAGCTGACTGGTATAAGCTTCTAAGTTTTAGCCACATTGCTTGTGTCTGACTTGTCAAAGATGTTTAAATGTGGTGCAGTGGTGACCTAGTGGTTAGGGACTAGGCCTCCAGATCGGAAGACTGTGGGTTCTAATCACAGGTAATCTTGAGCAAGGTACAGTCCCCATCACTTTTCCCCAGGTGCTTTTAATAGCTGCCCCCTGTGTATGGGTTAAATGCAGAGGTGTAATTTTGTTGTGGTTTCACAATGACAAGAATAGTCACTTTCACTTAAAAGTCTCTTTATGTTAATGTATGAATGAGCAAACTTGTTCAGGCTTATTTGCACCTTATGAAAACTTGCTGTGTACCATCTTCCTTCTCTCCCTCTCGCTCCAGTCCACTTGTGGAACGGCCTATGTGCAGGATCTGTCATGACGGGGGCGGGCAGGAGGAGCTGCTGTCCCCATGTGAGTGTGCAGGGACGCTGGGCACCATCCATCGCAGCTGCCTGGAACACTGGCTGTCGGCCTCCAGCACCAGCTTCTGCGAACTTTGCCACTTCCAGTTCAGTGTTCAGCGCAAAGCACGGCCTCTGCTGGAGGTACAGTCACTAAAGCTGCAATGATATTTGCCCCATGTGTAAAGTCCACTCCCAACATTTTACATCATAAAAGAGAAAATTTACGTAAATGGTGTTTTGGAACAAAACCGTCCCAAACACAGTTACACCTAGAGGGCAATTTAGCATCTCCATTCCACCTGTGATGCATGTCGTTGAGCTGTGGGAGGACACAGGAGTACCCGGAGGAATATGAACACAAATTAAAATAATGGCTAAAATACTAAATGCCAATTGAATCCATCAAACAATATTTAGCATGAAGATAACATGTTAGAACCAAAATTGAAGTGATTGAGGGGCAGCAGAGGGTTGCACTGATCAGTGCTGTCTCCTCTCAGTGAGAAGGTTCTGGGTTTGGCTTCCAGGTGTTTGAAGTTTGCATTTGTTTGCCTCTGTTTGTGGGTTTACTCCCACAGTCCCACGACATTAAGGTCTGGTGAACTGGAGATGCCAAATTGCCTACTAGGTTTGACAGTGTGTGTCTGTTACTGTATGTCTGCAATGTGAGGGACTGCCAATCAGATGCTGAGAATCAGGACAAAGCCGGAATGATTTCTAGCACTCCCTGCCCTGGGACCCTAGTTATGATAAGCAGTTAAGATAATTGATGGATGGATAAACTGATTGATATTGCTGATAACTGAAAAAATAGTTAACTAAATAGCTGAATAGCTACATCTAATATGATATCAGATTTAAGACTCGTGTTATTTAGAGGGCAGTAAACGTTGCATGTACAATTTCTTTAACCTAAACTTGGGAGACTCATCCTCAACCTAAAAAGGAGACTCAACACAAATATAAAGTTTCTTGTTCCCTGGACTTAAAATGTAGAAATAGTTCAATCCACTCAGTATATTTATTTTAGTGTGACTGTAGAATATGATTAAAGTTTTTGTCACTCAGACCAGTTAATGAACTTCAGCTTTAGGATTTAGGGTGACTGACTGTCAGAAAGCATCCAAGTGTGAGTTAGAGGGACATAAAAAAGAAAGGGAGAGTGTGAGTTTGTGTGTATGTGTGTCCATGCAGTAATTTGAGAATCTTGTAGTGCACAGATGGAATGTGATGGCTACGCGAGTGAGAAGCAAAAGCTCTTGAAAAACAGCAGCAGCTCCTGCAGTATATTAGAGAATATATGAGTAATATATTTGAGTAATAGGTGAAACGTGTATCTTTATATTGATCTGATTTCTTTGTGCTTCCGTAGTCATGTCACAGATACTGGTGCAAAACATCCCTCCCGAAATCTGTAAATGTCTGAGCCAACAAAACAAACAAAATCTCCAGTGTAATGAGTTGCCTAAACATCCTGATTTGCATCCTGGAGATGAGGATAAAAACTATTTACCCTCTTAATTTGAGCATATAATACACTCATTCCCATTTGTATGCATGCAGGGTGAGAAGACCAGCAGGCAGAGGAAAGCACAATGCTGGTAACTCAGGCTAGCTACCCTCCCTCTGTTGTGTATGAGCATTAATTGCAGTACAGCAGAGCACTTCTCAGCCCATCTATTCATCATCCGCTTTCACATTCCTCATTGTAAACACACTGCTAATTACAGTACTGTGCAAAAGTTTTAGGCAGGTGTGAAAAAATGCTGTAAACTAAGAATGCTTTCAAAAATGGAAGTTAATCATTTATTTTCATCAATCAACAAAATGCAGTGAATGAACAAAAGAGAATCTAAATCAAATCAATATTTGGTGTGACCACCCTTTGCCTTCAAAACAGCATCAGTGCTTCTAGGTACACTTGCAAACAGTTTCTGAAGGAACTCGGCTGGTAGGTTGTTCCAAACATGACTGTGTTTCAACTTCCGTGTGACATTGATGATCATCAGCACCTGTTTGGTAAAATTGGTTGATCATACACCGACAACATTTACGGCATTTAGCAGACGCTCTTATCCAGAGCGACTTCCATGTCCTAATTACAGGGACAGTCCCCCTGGAGCAACTCAGGGTTAAGGGTCTTGCTCAGGGACCCAGTGGTGGTAGTGCTAGAGGTGGGATTCGAACCAGGGACCTTTTGATCCAGAGATCCATAGCCAAGTACCCTACCACTAGACCACCACCACCCTAATCCTACAGAATCCCTGACTTTGTGCAAGTGTACCTAGAAGAACTGATGCTGGTTTGAAGGCAAAAGGTAGTAACACCAAATATTGATTTGATTGAGATTTTTCTTTTGCTCGCTCACTTTGCATTTTGTGAATTGATTAAAATGAACAATCATTATTTATATTTCTGAAAGCATTCTTTGTTTACAGCATTTTTTCACACCTGCCTAAAACTTTTGCACAGTACTGTACACACTCAGGGACAAAGCATAACCTACAACAGCCCTTTTACACAAACACTTATTTTAAAAGTAATACTCTACACATGTTGGCAAAAGTAAAGTAACCTTGTTTTCACCACCAAAAGCAGATCAGTTACTAGCATCTCTCCACTAGTAATCAACATCTTTTAGGGCAGCCTTAAAGAGAAAATGAGTTGAGAGATGGCAGGGCTTAGCTATCTTCCATTTCACTAAATGGAAATGGATAAAACAAATCATTTCCTTCATAAATGAGATTTTTTTGTCTGTAAACACACTTTACAAGGTTAGAATAAATATAAATAGACATTAATATCTGTGACGGACTGGCACCCACCCCCCCCAAAATGACCATGGTTGGGATAAGAGGCTTAGATTATGGATGGATGGATGAATATAGCAAAAAACAGATTTATTTGTTTTTATTTTAATATCTCTGTTATGCGAATATACTTAGAGTAGAAGTTTATTCCTCCAGATATTGTAGGGATTTATTTAGGTCCGTAAACAGCATCTGATTTAGTGTAAACTAGTTATTGGAGGGCAACTATTAATCCTGGGCTTCCTAGAGGAGAGCTTTGTGTACCACTGCAGCAGTCACGCTCTTGTTCTGCGATGATAAAATATTAGTGTGCATTTAATGTATAGGTACAGTTGTCATGTGTATTTGCCCAAAGTTATTGGCAGTTCTAAACTTTTGGCCTGTAGCGTTTTTGTATGTTAAGAGTCTACTTGTCTTAGTCTGATGCGTACTCTTCAAAAAAGTAATATGCTAATTTACGATAATGTAATTCAAACCAAAATTCCAGACCGATTCCATCTTAGAGAAAGTGGCAACCAGTAATGGAATTACACCCAGCTTCCCCATACATCACACTTAAATGGTGTTGGCAGCATCTCTCTGTTGCTTCCTCTTTGTGGATGGCCTGGAAAACATTTAGATCTATAGAATGTCAACCATGAAGAAAAAGTGGTTACTGGAACCACATTTAACAAAACAAAAAATCAAAAAGACAGTCCAGAGATGCAATCAGATGATATTTCTAAGGTGGTTCATAAAAAGAATAGACTGTATTTCAAATAACCCAACTTGCTTTGCAATAATAAAACTTTACAAATAATCCTGTACAAATCCAAGATAATGAACAGATTAAAGCAGCACTCTAATGTATAAACAGATACGTGTAAATCAACTGTATGAAGAATTTATATTCATTTCTGTTCTTTTTTTTTATATAAATTATTGATCACACTCTCTTTCTCCTCCAGTGGTTGCGTAATCCTGGGCTGCGTCAGGAAAAGCGTACATTGTTTGGAGACATGGTGTGTTTCCTGCTCATCACGCCACTGGCCACTATCTCAGGCTGGCTGTGCCTGCGGGGGGCCGTGGACCATCTTCACTTCTCCAGCAGACTGGAAGCTGTGGGCCTGATCGCTCTCACTGTAGCACTCTTCACCATTTACCTCTTCTGGACACTGGTTAGTTGCAACCATGAACATTTCCATGTTTTGTCTTACTATGCAGCCTGTGTCTGAAGGAAGATTTGATTAAACATTTAAGCAGTTACTGGCTTTTGGGAAGCAAATGCATCACTGCAGCCTTCATCCAGGCACCCAAAGATTGGGTTTTTCCATCATAACAGGTTTCAGTTCGAATTTAGTTTGTTCTGTTGATTTTTAGATAAGACTGCTCTTTGAATGAAATATGGCACATTAACAAAATGCAGTTAAGAATAAATGTGGGAAAATCAGGCACTTTTTTATTGTAGTAAAAGTAAGATGGAAGGAAATGTACAACATAGGCTCAGCACAAGCATAAGTAGCAAGAATCACAAAGGCAAAGTTTGGAACATTGAAGTGTAAAGTGTGGTTTTAAACTGCAGTCAGATGTTCAGCTAGCTCAAGAGCCCTAAAGAGAAATTCCCACTGTAGCTAGCAACTCCAAGCATCCCTGAAATTATAGGGTGTTTATTTGCACTTATTGACAGGCAAGTAAACAAACTTCCGTCCAGCTGTTTACTGATGTTTACAGCTTGCTGGTTGTGGTTGCCTTAGTAAAGAGTTCTTAGAGCTTTGTTGAAATATATTTTTTATGTCTCACGAATAGAATGAAATACGACATGATGCATTAGATCATTTTAGCACTTCTTTCTTGGAAGGCAGTATCAGCAGAGCTTTCTGGGATGTGTTTGTTGTGCCTTTTTCAGATTTTGTGCAGTGGGAAGCAGTGGGTTTAGTGTAATTGCTCTTAAAGGGTTGATCGGACACCCCCGATGTTTCTGTGATCTCTCCTCTTTTGCAAGTTTTAACCCTTAGAAGTCACTGGTGTTGTCCGCATGCTGTTCATTTCTCACTCTGGAAGACTGTAAACCTGCAGTCCATACCAGTGTTTACAAGTGACCTGTGTAACGTGTAAACTGCGTTGTAGCTTTGGGAAAAATATTCTTTACTTTTCTCACTTTTTTTGTTTTTTCTGATATGCAACATGTTACATTATGATGAGAATTTCTGTTCAAATATAAAACAATGACTGTACAATACATAAAAAGTGCTGTTCACAATATATAGTTCAAAAAGTGATATAATAAACACAGTACAGCACACAATGCAACACAACAAGATGCTTCCTCAGCTTTTAACCCACACACACCGTGCAGCAGGTGTGCAGACGAATACTTTTTAGTTAACTATGAATTTGAGTTAGGCTTAAAATTTTGAAATGACATATCAGGGCTATTTATTATTATTATTATTATTATTATTAATGCTCCTGAGTATTGAGTACTGTGCTGTGCTTCACAATGACCGATTTCATTTTTACTTATTGCAGTCTTTATCAGAGCAGATCTGACCTCTTGCTGTTTATGTGCGCAGGTGTCTCTCAGGTATCACTGCCGTCTGTACAACGAATGGCGTCAAACAAATCAGCGAGTGGTGCTTCTTCTGCCTAAATCACATGGAGAATCACTGGGCAACCCATCACTACCTGGACTGCCACGGGTCAAACGACCATCCAAAGAAACCATCGTGTGACTTTGAACTCTAAAAGAATACAGATTTGAAAGGCCTGAGCCTGAATCCTACAGAAGCGAGAGTCAAGATGGATGAACTGTTATTGTACTAGTGCTATTGTACTAGACACACTGGTGATGATGAGGCTCCTATTTAAGAAAGACTACTGAAGAACGCTGAAGCTGTGGATCGTTGTTTAAGAGCTCGGTGCAAAGTCAGCTGTTGGCTGAGATCTTTTTGTTGAAGGTGTTCTCATGTTGCTAACATTAGTGATGGATAATGAGCTTTCTTTCCCGAGTCACAGCATTGTTCCATCGATACCTTAATGTTGAAACAATAAGTGACTTGGTAACCGTAACAGTTTTTTATTGAAACATGTAAACTGAATAATCTCTTCTGGATGTATATCAGCAGTATCGATCTATGAGAACCTTATCATTGATGTAACAAAGTTTTGGTATTGGTGGCAGGAGGATGTTTTGTCAACATATGTACAAACTTTTCACAAGCTTTCTGGAATATGCAGTGGGTTATTTTACCATATAGGGATTAAGCCAGGTCCTGGACTACAATCTCTCTGAAGTCCAGAAAACTGTCCCTTTGTGTCCAGACAACTTTTTTTTAAATCAGTAAGCTCCGCGGTTTTAAACATGCAACCATTTCCGCAGAAGAGGCCAACAGAATAGGACAGTGGAGAAGCCTGACATGACTCTCACACCAGGGTTTTTTTTTTTTTTTTTAGAAGAATAGAACCTGCAGGGCAAGGAATCACCTTCTTAATAAACTAGAATTCAGGAACAGTGTTTGAGCAGCAGATGTCTGCAAACTTTTGGACAGGCAGAAGATTTCTGAGGAAACATGGAGTACTGAGAAAACCAAGACGAAAAAGTTGCTCTGGTGAATTCTACTTTTTATCATTTCTTTCTTCCAAGCAGATCAATCTATTTTCCTCGTCAACTCACCACTTTGGAGACTGTAGCCAAAATCTTACAGAAAGGAAATTAATAATCTTAATTGCGATGCACAATATGGTTTGAATAAGTGGTCCATGTACATGGGAATTGTAATATTAAAATGCTTTCAAGCCGTTTGTTTCTTTCAGACTTTACAAGTCATTTCAGTGAGGCTGGATTTTTTTTTTGTTGTGGGTGACCAAGCTCTGTAATGGATGAGCGCATCACCATCAGACAAACATCGCCTCCAAGCTTTTTGGCCTTAAGATAATGACTTTTCTGTGGTGTGCGCTGAGCTGAATTCCCTCAAACCGTGAAGAACTCCAAACATATAATCAAGTCAAATGACTCCCTCTGATTTTAGCAAGGTCTAGCTAAAAACAAGACACAAGACACTCCACTGCTAAAACCATTTTCAAGGCTTACATTCATAAAACAGTAGGACTGCTGATCTAGTGTGCATTTCAGTCTTAAGTCATTGAGAAAAAAAAAAAAAAAAAAAAAAAAAAAAAAAAAAAAAAAAAGAAAAAAAAAATGGGGAAACTGATCCAAGATCAGCACTCCTACTTTTGGAAAGTTTAAGAACGCAGGCCCAGATCTCACTGTGATGTAGTTAACAACGGCTTTTATTCTGATAAAAGCCTGAAATTGGCCAGAAGATGACGATATTTATTCCACTCTTTGGTGAATTCAAAACCAAATTTTCAATTGAGTTTACCCAAAACATGTGTTAACTTGTTTTTTCATAAATATAACCTTTTCAGCAAACTATGTTGACTCCATATCTTTGTCAAGTGTTTCATAGCAATGATATGAACGTTGCACAAGTTATTTTATAGCTTCATTAAGGTCATGCAGTCATTTTGATGGGATTTAGGACACTATAAACTTTACACGGTCATGCTGGAAAAAAAAAATCCTATTACTATTATTTCTATTTCTAACACTGCAAAGAGAAGTGTCCAGATTTCCCTGTACACCCATGTTTTGATGATTAATACCAAAGTCTTCCTTGTCCTTTACCTGCACATACAGCCCCATAATCACAACATGAAAACTACCAAATCTACTTCATCTTGTTACAATATGACATTAAAGGATTTGTTTTCAGGAAGTTTCAAAGCCAGAAGGTTTAACAAAAACCGTTGTCTACAATTTATTTGCTATACATGTTTTGGATAAGGGACTACAGCTAGGCGAAGTAAAAAAAAAAAAAAAAAAAATTGTGTAATTTAGATTTTTTTTGTTGAACTAGTTTGAGTCACTGCTCCCCTTACTCCACCTTCAAATATCAATAAATTTAGAAAGTCATGAGAAATAAAATAAATAAGAACAACAAACAGCTATGCTCTGCAGATAACGCTAAACAGAGAAAAATAACCTCTACCACTCCTTTAAAAGGAGAAAAAAAAAAAAAAGGGGAGAGGTATGGCCAGATTAAAAATTATGTAACAAATCAAAACTCCATGCTAGAAGCTAAATAGAAAAAAAAAAACAATTTATTAACCTTTCAAACAGTAAAGGTAATGGCAAAACAAGCATGCAAATGACAAGACAATCCACAATTCTAATAATGGTTAAGATGAAATCAAAGTGTAGGTGTAAGACTACCGTCAGTTAGGGCATAAAATAACATTTAAGCAGTTATGAGAGGTAATTACGTGGCACACTTGGCTGCATTAGTATAAGCGGGTCTCTAAGCAAAATGAACTACATATTGTTTAGTCAATGAAGAGTGCTTATATAACTGCTGGTAAAGTACAGTAGCTCAGAAAGAGCAGGACGCTACCTTCCATATTTTAACGGCTCAAAACTGTCAATTAAGTGTCTGCATGTTACAAGTTTCTCATTTTGTACTGGCATGTTCAGTGACTAAACTAGTGACCTCCAAAAGTTGCATACAGTGACTGAAGGGAAACAGCCCAAAAAAAAAAAAACATAAAAAAAAAGGTGACTATGTTTTAGCTTAAACATTCTGAAAAGCATACAATCATAACAGCCTCATCTACGCTTGTCTGTTCATCCGATTGCCTTCTGAAATTCTACACCGACACCATGTAGTGCTTTGACCTCTACATGAGTGGCAGTCCTCAGGATTATACAATGAAAATACGTGAATGAGCTTGACATCTTGTGCTTCAAAAGTGACTTCTGATGTAATGATGCATTTTAACTCCCATGTCTCAAGCTAGTCTACATTCCTTTATATGCAACAACCACTTCAGCTAAAAACTAGAAAGCTAGTATAAAATTATAACTTTTCTATAAAGAGGCCTTTAAAATGCTATAAAAAAACAAAAAAACAAAAAACAAAACCCAAAACAACCACACAAAAAGTAAGAACACAGCACCTGAAGAACTGGGTGATTTTGCAAAAGCTGCCTATACTGTCAGAGCTCCCTGTCCCTCTAAAGAGTTTGTACTGAGCACGATTTTGGTTCATACAAAGTTGCGACGCATACTTTTGCATGTATGCATTCACATAGAAAATAAAATAGAATTTTACCCAAAAGGATTACAATCATTAAAAAAAGTTCACGCGGTTTATAATACACTAGTGATACAAAAATAGTTCTGAGGTGGTTATAGTATTGGCAGCTGAGACTGGTTGTAGTGGAAGGTTAGTGTTGATGTGATCACATGATTGAACAGCCCCTCTTGGTAGCGCGTGGATCTCCCTGCAAAACACCACATGAGCAATTACCTTCATTCATTTTCTAAACCATTTATTTCAGCGTTAGTCACATGATGCAGTAACGGGGAAAAAATCTTAGAAACATTTTAGCAAAAGCAAAACTTCAAGTGAAAATGGTACAAAATGAATCAAGTGAGGTATGCCAAGCAAAGCTGAACATAACAATATAATATATTTTGATTTTTATTATATATATATATATATATATTTTTTTTTTTTTTTTTTTTTTTTTTTTTTTAACAAGCAGCATGGGCTGTTATGCCTAAACAATGTCTGCACAAACCACACTGCATCACAGAATTATGGGTTAAAATTTCATTTCCATAATCATACACTAATTTATTGGTTCAATTAGTATCACAGCTCATCTCAATTTTACTGAAAGGTAGTGGAGCTCACCTGCTGGTGGAAAAGATGTTCCTCAACAACCTCCACACCCTCATCATCCTCTTCCTCTTCATCTACTACAGCGGTTTTGAACACTGTACTTCTTACAGCCACTTCCTGTAAAAGAATAATGGACTGTCAGTTCTACACACCCATGCTGCCACCAGACGGACACAAGAAGAACTACACATGTGCTTTCCTCAGCTCACTGGTCTTCCCAAAGCAGCTCTATTAACAATGAACATAATACATAAGCTCTAAAAAGAATGTGTGCCCTTGCCTCTCCCTCTGAATTGGTCAGGACCACTTTCACATTCTCTCCGGTGCCCCAGGAGCTCTGGTTCTTCCAGATGAGGTCCGTTGGCGGGCTGGAGCTCACACCAGAATTAGCTGCCCAAATCTTTCCCCAACAAAAAAACAAAACAAAAAGAAGTAAAATAAGAATACAGGCAGCCAAATACCTTATGTACGCCATAAGGTTTTAATGAACTATATCTTAACTACACCTTAACTGAACTGTACCTTCTTCCAAAATTTGATTCACAATACATTAACAATTCAAAGGAGCTTTCAAAGACAGAAATACTGACCATCCTTGACGTGGCAAAACTTGCTAAAAAGAGTGGCGTATGGAGGCAGGAGGCCAGGGTTTCATCATATCTCCACAATGCAGATAATCATATTAAATCACTGAGATAATACAATGCTACACCCCCAAGATTTCAGCAAAAGGTATCGTATAAAGCTGCAAATCATAAGAGGACTTGCCGTGACTTTCTGACCAGCCTTCAGGACATATTTAGGTGTGAACTTGTAGGTAGCTGAGGTATCTCCAATAGTTCTGGTCATCTCAAATCCTACCATTGGCTGGTCCTAAAAAAAAGGGACACGCCATAATCACCACATCGCAAACACAGAGACAATAATTGTAAAGAGCTTCAGGACAATAATTATGCTTTCATGAAGAGAATAATTAACCTGCCTCCAAAATGCGGTAAATGTAAATGTATAATTATCCATTATCAAGCTCATTAAAAATGTCACCCATGCCATGGTAGGCTCTTACCTGGTCAGATGTATTGTGCAGCCTGATAAACTTGCCATCCACATCAAGCTCATCAATGCAGACATTGCCAGTGGCTGAAGCGGAGTGAGCAATGCTGACACTGCTGCTTGCCTCAGACTCCTCTACATCCACACGCTTCCTCTTGCCACGTGTTGTCCGAACGCTGCGACTGGATGAGGCCCGGGACACGGTTACACGAGATGATGGGCTGGGAGAGAGCTTCAACCTACATGACCAAAAATTAAAAATAAATAAATAAATAAATAATTAAAAAAGGACACAAATTGAACCTGCAGTACCAATGTTTACAAGCCTAAACAAAGAGTAAACTGGGAGATAATTCTAATAAATCTGTATCAGCATCATTAAGCACAAACATGTTTTAACCAGTATTTTAGTGGACTATTTTATTTAAAGCATAGTCAAAGTTAACAGGCATTAACAATTTTCAGTAGTAAGGCACAATTTAGAAGCCAAAATTTGTGTTTTGCAATTCACATGTTTTAGGGGAGAGTTGATTCAGAAAAGAAAAGGGGGGGCAGGAATAATTTAAAGGGGAAAAAGAAAAAACAAAACTAGACACCAAGAATCCGACCTCTCTTCTTCTCCTTCAAGGAGTTTTCTGTAGGCATTGATCTCCATGTCAAGGGCCAGTTTGACATCCAGGAGCTGCTCATATTCTTCCAGTTGCTGCTGCATCTTAGCACGGATCTCGGCAATCTCACGCTCTTTATCTGCCAGCATCTTGCGGCTCAAGTCCTTCTCCTGAGCCAGGGCAGCTTCAAGCTCACTGATACGATCCTGCCAGGCCCGGGCCTATTCACAGAGAGGGAGTTTTTCCAGATACAGGAAGACAGTTGACATTTAGATAGTAAGTCAAAGGACAGCATAACCAATGATATTTCACAGCTCACTTCTAGGCAGGTAAAAGTCCTGTTTCTGCCCCAGTATTACTCTGCCTGTCTACCTTAAAAAGCCAGTTTTCTTCCTCTCCTTTTATTTTCGATCTCACATATACCTGCTCCTGTATCTCCCTTCCTCCTGTTCTGCTGATGCCTCTGTTCAACTTTTCTCTCCTTCCTGTCAAATATAATAAGTCCTACACTGCTGAAGCACAATGCAGCTGTGACTGACAGGCTGATTTTTGACTCCTAAATGAGCCAAATTAAAGTACTGCAATAAGGTGTTCATATACAATATCAAATAAATGTCTAGTCTGCTTAAAAAGAAAAACACATTACAACTGGGAATTGTTAGCATACATCTGAGTGAAAAACTAAGCATTAAAGACAAGAACATTGTCTTGCCATATATTAAGCAGATGATGCTAGCTCAGAAGATTTGCTCCATTTCAAACATTAGGTTTTAAGAGGATCCTACCTAAATACTAAATAAATAAATAAAAACACTGAACTTGCATGTAGACTCCTTAATATCTTATCTTTGTCAGTTTAAAATTTTAAAAATCTGTTTTTTGACTTTTCAGTTTGATCAAATGTTTGTGACTACTAAAACAAACCTACAAGGCACTGCTGAGAACTGAGGACATTAGGTACAAGTGGCCAAGGCATACACACAAAGCAGGAAGTTCCTGGTTGCTCAAGTTTTACATTACTTGCAACACAATGTTAAACACTTTCCTCATTAGTGAGATTGAATTAATTCTTACTTTACCATTGAGGCACATTAATATACATGATTTTAGTTTGTATATCTTGAAAGCACAGAAAACTTGCAAAACATGTTTATGGGGTATTATACAAAAGAAACTCGCAGCTTAGCCACATAACTTAAGTCTAAAGTAAAGCTTGACCATTTGTAAAACCCACATGAACATTGCCATTTCAGTCTTCAATTTTAGGCATAGTGCATCTGTCTAATGGAGTCATCTGCTCCACTGAAAAAAATAAATTAATCCCCTCAGTGTACCTAGACACAGTAACATGGGTCACTCATTTTGTTGACTAGATGGTGTTTAAATCTCTCAATAATGAGAATAATACAGAGTCATCAGAACTAAGTGTATGGTGGTGGTGGTGATCTATACCTCCTTCTGTAGGCTGGCCAGCTGAGCTGCCAGACTCTCAACTCTTAAAGCAGACTCCTTCAGCTCCTCACGAGCCATGCTGGCCGAACTGCTGTTCATCTCGGACGACAGACGCACGTTCTCCAGCTGCAAAATACAGTTAACTCAATACAAGTCTTCGATAAGGACCTTAAAATGAACATGCACTACCAGAGAGGAGGAACTGAAAAGTGATGTTTGCTCAGAGCCTGGAAGGAAGTGCAACAAAACTACAGATGGTGTGAAAGAGGTGTAAAGAATAGATCAGAAAACTGGGGGCGTGAGCTTTTATCTGAACTTCAGATCTAAACATCCATAAGCAACACCCAAAACAAATGCATCACTCCATTAAGCCATTCCAATTATACTGAATAAAAATCACTTGATATAAAAAAAATGCTAGATAAACTTAGACCCACTTTAGAGCAAGAATTTGCAAATGCCACAAAAAAAAAAAAGAAGAGCGGTTTAATTAGGTATGCAGACAAAAATACACAAAAAGCTAAAAGTGAAAGTGAAAATATTTCAGTATGCTAGATCACCTGATGCAGCCTTTCAGTTTTCACAGGCAACTCTACTTTCAAAAATGCCCCTGTGCGCTAATGTGAAACTGTCTTTTGAGCAGAACTTGTAAACAATCAAAGTTCCAAAACAAAGCAAAAGGAGGAGCAAATAAGACTGCGAAAACATCTCTGATCTGTCAAAGCAGGGACATCAAAACATCTCTGAAGGTGTGTTGTGGTATCTGGCACCAAGAGTTTAGCACTAGATCCTGTATGTTGAGTTATAAGTTAGTTGAGCACATTTAAGTCAATCTCCTGAACACCCGCATCTTGTTTCCACAACCATTCCAAAACAATTTTCCCAGTGAGGTAGAACATATCACTGTCTTTGCAATAATGGGGTGTGCTATATAAAACACAGTTGCCTTAATATTCCTTTTTACATTAATATATGTTTAAAATTCGAATTCATCATTTCAAAAGGACAGGTATGTGATGATAGGACAAAATGTAAAATTAGCTATGAGTGAAAAATAATTCTGATCCATAATATTTAGCATTTGAGTGTTATAAACCTGAAATGGATGCACACCATCTTAACAGTATTTAAAATTAACTTAACAAAAAAAGTTAACAGCATAAGCTGACCTACAATTAGACTAGTCAGTTTTTGTTTTTTACTTTTGAAACAGGTTCTATAAGTGATCTGTTTGTATGTTTCTTCAGTCTTCTAGAAGTGCTGAGAATGTCCAGATAGTTCTCATATATATCTCATAGATAGAGATATATATAGATAGATAGACAGATAGATAGATATATCTCGCAAAGTGATTAAACACTCATTCTTCAAATGAATTAACAGGCATGAACCTGCTTTCTTCTATTTCCAATCACCTTGGCTAGGTAGGTCTGTTCCATCTCTTCTTTGTAAATCTTGACCTGGTCATCATGCTGCTGTCTCATTTCAGTCAGGGCCTGGGCCAGCTTGAATTCATACTCCATCTGGCGGCCTGAGTCCACCTCCACCAGCCTGGTTTCATGTCTGCGCCGGGTGTCCTTGATCTCCTGCAGGTCAGGTGACCAGAGTGAAAAACAGTTAGAGTAATACATGGGGGGAAAAGGCCTGTTCAAGTCACTCACGTGGGTGAGAACAGCACAAGTCAACAAAACCTGGTTTAGAGAGATGTGAGAAACAAAGCGAATAACAGAAGGCTGGTCAAAAGGAATAATCATGTCTGAACATGACCTCCCAAGGTTTGCAGCTGTGAAGCAGTACATTTTGTGTACTGGCACTTGTGTACTTGGCAGTTTTTTTTGTTGTTTTTTTTTTTTTCATTTAAAATGCATTATTTTGAGAGTCACCGAGTGGGGGGGGGAGGAGAAAAAAGAAAGAGAAAAAAAAAACAAAAAAAAAAAACAAGCTATTGCCCATCCGCTTATTTCGCACCCACAAATGTTTATCTGGTGTAGCTAAGCAACAGTTTCAAGCAACACTTCAAGCTCATCAGTCTTGGGGGATAGGTTTTCTTTAATTGAAACTTGTTTTTAAAACATGGCTTATACAATCCAGCAAACTGAACTGCTCATTTATATTTACTCACCATTATATCCAATTCCACTGAAAACAATTGCACTGACGTATTTTTCATTTTGCAACAGAGCAGCATGGTGCCTTCCAGGTCATTAAGTGCAATATCAATTAACCTAATCAGACAGGGCTCAGCTCTGTGGGGCCCTTGTCCCCAGGGTGGTGGTAACAGTTTGTAAGGTTTTGTCAAGTCAATATCTTTTGTAAGCATTATAGCAAGTTTCAAGGGCTGTTCAAAAATCTGTCAACAGTGATTGGTGCATTTCGATAATCAACAATATATTACATATTCCAATTTGGACAGAAGTAGCATCTGATATCTTCATTAAACTCATGGTTAGGAGATTCTACATGTTAGCATGTTGACCAAAGGACAATACTTAAGTAATGAATTGCTTACTTCCTCAAACATATTCTTGCGGAACTCAAGATCCTCCACAAGGCTCTGGCAGCGATTCTCCAGGTCCACTCTCAGCAAAGTTTCATCTCCTAGCTGCTTCTTGGCCGAGGCCAAACTTGCCTCAAGCTGAACAGCATAACAACAGAGTAAAAGTTACATCTGTGTCTGTTCACAAACACCAATACGAAAATGTACAATCTGCTTTCAAAAGTACTAGAACGGCACAAAGACACCACAAACACATGAAACAGTAACAAAAATAAAAGGGTTACCTCATTGACTTGGGCTTGTAGGTCAGCCACTGTGCCCTCAAGGGCCTTTTTCTCAGAAAGCACAGTAGTGAGACTAGCCTCTTTAGAGTTCAGCAGAGCCTCCACATCCTTCAGCCGGGCCTGAGAACCAGCCAGGTCGGAGTCTTTCTTAGCATAGCTGCAAGGACAAACAAAGAGCTCACAATTGGCCTGGAAAGACATGAGGGTACAGGTATGTTTCGAAATGTAATACAGAAAGAATACAAGGAGCTGCTTTAAGCTTTGAGTTTTAAGGATATGAGTGCAAAAGATTAAAGGGGGAAAACTAAAGACATTAAATGGTACTTTAAAGCTGATGGTGTTAATGGTTGCTCAGTAGACAGACGGCCTTACATTTGATCAAATGAAACTACAAAAGAAGCAATCACATGTAAAAGTGGATTACATCTATGCAGACACTAGAGTGTCATGCTTAACAATGTTATCAGCTCAGTTCCCTCGTAAAGAACAAAAAAAAAAAAAGGGGGGGGGGGGGGTGGGGGGGTGGAGCACCACTATCTTGCACACAATCCATGAATGTAATCTTGATTTCAAAACAAATCTCATTACAGGAAAGACAGTGATTGACTTTTGTACCAGCACTTATTATTTGAAATCACTTTCACAATGCTAGTAAAAAAACTGCTAGGTCATAAATAACTATTATTTATTGTCTCTAATTGCGCCAACATAAAAACTATTTCCATATAATTGAGGGGAAAGCAGCAACAACTTTTTGAACCTCTGAACTGCCCATTTGAACACACTGGGAGCTTGCAGTGGATCACGGGACACTAACAGCGCAGCTGTTACCAAAGCAAATGTAATTCGATTTTTACAGGGGTAAAAGGCTATACACTGAACACTAAACTTACCGAAATGACAAGCATAACAAAAACGCATTTACAATTGCTGGAACGTTCAGTATCTTCATGCACTAAATTTACCGAAAATGTCCAAATGTTAAATTCAGAATAAAGCTTTGTTCCAATCTCATGCTTTTGTGCATGACATATCTACACAGCTTCTACATAACCTGAATTTTGAGATGTGGTTCTTGTTTAGCACTTAATACTATTTAAAGTTAACCGTACAATAGTTATATTTAAGTAACCAACTATAGGTTTAATTTAAAAAAGTTAGCTTTTGTGTAATTCCTCTATCCTTTTTGCACGTGTTTGGGACACAACTTAGAAAGTGGAGCGTGGCAAACACATGAGAACCGCTGCTTTCCATTCACCCATCATCACAAGGAATTTTCACCACCTTGCTACTACCAAGCTGCAGACACATGACTATACACAGGCCTTACATATTTGACAACACTACAGCTTTCTTGCCTCAGAAAGGTTAAAGCCTAGCATATGACTGGCAATAAACACACTCATCCACATACACTAAAACCTGGCAAATGACGTTGAGCCCAAACTGTGTGTGTGAGTGAGTGAGTGAGTGAGAGAGGTGAGGTCCTAAAGTATTGGGTTTGGATAAGTATGTGCAACATTTAGGAAGAAAGTAAAATGTGTGGCATGCTCCTGGAATGTGAGGCATTCCACACAACTGAAAAGGGGGAAAATAAATGAATAAAATAAATCAATCAAAACAGGGAACTTCCTACTATCATTACTTTGTAGCGAAGGGGCAGTAGTGGCCTAGTGGTTAGGGAGTTGCCCCGGATCGGAAGATTGTGGGTTCGATTCCCTCACCGGTAGGTTGCCCTGAGGTACCCTTGAGCAAGGTACCATCCCTGTCACTGCTCCCTGGGCACTTTCAATAGCTGCCCCCTGCTGCACGTGTGTATGGGTGAAACGCAGAGGTTAAATTTTGTGTTGTCTTTTCTTATATATTGAATTGACATCTTAAACTACATTGAAAGCATGTGGAAGATGCTCTTATCCAGAGCAGCATACATTAATGTGCCATAGTCCACATCTGTTCTTCATTCCTCACTACCTGAACGCAAGCAATGATAAGACATAACCCAACCAATTTCAATGTAGCTTTAGTAAATGTTAAAATTAGCAAAATTGCATAAACCCACAAAAACAGTTTATACAATCCTTAAAAAAAATTGCTGCACAAATAATGTCCAGGTCAGGGAGATGGAATCTACTGGATGTACTATACGGCTATTAAACTGAAGCACTGGGGCAGCGGTGGCCTAGCGGTTAGGGCGTCAGGCGCATGATCGGAGGATCAGGGGTTCAAACCCCTTCCCAATAGGTTGCCCTGAGGTACCCTTGAGCAAGGTACCGTCCCCATCACTGCTCCCCGGGCGCTTTCAATAGCTGCCCACTGCTGCACGGGTTTGAGTGTGCATGGGTAAAATGCAGAGGTCCAATTTCGTTGTGGTTCATGTGTGCTGTGCCGTGACCTCGCAATGACAAGGGTTGTCACTTTCACTTCACCGTCATAGATTACTAATGTTGGATCAGCATTCAGCACCACTCCTTTTGAGAGTGTTTTTAAAATAAATAAAAATGTACAGAAGGGAAAGTGTGCTAATTGTTCTGTTTCACTTTATATCTCAGGTTAATAGAAACAAAAGGAAAGTGACATTCGTTACTGTGATAAATCACAATCAATACTGATTAATATATTTGGGCTAAGTGTTTGTCACATTCAAGCAGCCGTAACAAATATACAGCTAATGAAATGGGTAAATCCTGTGTTACCCAAAAAGCTGATAAATGTGTCCACACAAGGTGGCTCATTAAATCTGCCAGATTAGAAGCAGAAATGTTTCATTGTCTAGGTTCTTTACAGTAAAACACTTGAAAATGAACAGCAGGAGAAACAGACCTACACAAACATCACACATCTGTTGTCATTCAGCATTCTTTTAACAGGCTGCTTCATGTAACAGGTAAACAGGCTACATCCCCCATTTAATTAAAACTACAACAAAGAAAAGCCTCATCACACTTTAATCTCTGGTTATAAACATACTGTAAACAAATGAAAATTTCAGAGATCACCAGCAGACACATGCGCACATTTACTGTGGAAACCACAGCACACGCACAGACAGGTGCCACAAATAAGGGGAGTCTGTTCAACGTTCTTTGGAACAGGTGGTAAGTCTGATTTCTGTTTCAGTCAATCAAGTGAGTTGCAACATTAGAATGGTTTGTGTTAGGACGCAATTTCACTAAAGCCGACCCTAAAAGATTAAAACAAGATGGCTATTCAGGAGACTGGAATTTTCAGAATTATTTCAATGATTCTGTTATGAAAGATTTCACAAGGAATTTCCTGTACCAAGTCCAACAGTAACAGCTTGAGGCAAACCGCTGCATAACTGTTACACAGCATCAGTCTTTTTAACCAAGGTTACATCTATTTTTTTATTAATTAAAAGGCATATGGAAAAAAGCTATGATGGGGTCTTAACAGAGCAAGCGCTACAACTGCTACTAATAATACTACTACTGTAATTAAAATCTTCTCTGGGATACTAATTTTAAAACACCTAAGCACTGTGTGTGTGTTGGCTGTGTGAAAGAAAAGGTCTACAAACCATTTTGAGATGAGGAAAAAAAAAAGTGAATAAAAGCCATGAGTCTCCAATAAAAATTGACAAGAAAAGTCAAGAGACTGTAACCCAGACAAATGGCACAAAAAAACATCTACTTCTGATTCAGGGAAAGGTCTTGTGACAGGAGTTTAAGAACGGATGGAGAAGTGAGCATGCTCCCTCAGTCTCACACTGAGTTCCGCCTCTAAATTCTTTCTACATGACCCAAGAGCAATTCACTAGAGAGGGCAGGGCATTATCTTTTTCTGCTTCAGTGATGCACAAATGGCAGCTGGTTTGATATGACTTGACCATAAAACCAAGCTTTTTGAAAATATATCCCACAAGTCACTAGATAAGGAAAGCACAAAGGATGACCGTGATAAGTCATTCTGGGTTTTTACATTTTTTAAAGTTTATTATACTGAGATACTAAGAACTAAATTTCCATGCCAACCTCTACTAGATTTTAGGACTTACCTACCCTGAAGTAGCACATTATCATGAGGCCACTTAACATAAGATGTGGGTGGGATAATCCTTAAATCCTCAATCATCAGTGCCATGTTGAGGCAATGCAGTCTCAAAATGTCATGATGTCACGATGATCACTGTATAAAAAGCACCGTCTTTAACAAATGGGCACAAAACAAATGGAAAAAAAAAAATGCATAACCTTCAAAACAACAAAATTAATGAGTACTATAATTAAAAGGAAACAAGATCAGTCCACAAAAGGTAAGCAACCATTCAGAAACATCTTGTTAACATCAAGTGACTTGCTCCCTCTAATTTACTGCTGGTAATGATGTAAAGTATGTGGGCTGTAGGCAATTTTCAGCATAGTTCACCCAAGTAACTTTAGCATTACTAAAAAAAAAAAAAAAAAAAAAAAAAGCTGTTAATGCTCTCAAGCACATCTTTAGCTGTCCAATTTATTGCGCATTCTACCAACACCCATAATAACATGCTGAGCCAACTGCATGAATAATATTTTTAACTTAGAATTGTTGCACAATTAAGTAAGATTTTTTCTTTACGTTTTTTGTAACATTTAAATACAGTATATATGCCATGCATTTAAAGAAAATCAAATGGACAAAGCTGGCCTTTTTTTTTTTTATAATTTCCCCTACCAACTAACCTAAAGGCTCTCATTTTCTTTCCCAGCATTCTGCCCTTCTTTATAACCTCCAGCTTGACTACTACAAGACACTTTTGGTTTATGTGAACATTGTGAATAGTTTAAATTCACAATATAGTTCACAATATAGTTTAAATTTAGGGCAGCGGTGGCCTAGTGGTTAGGGCGTTAGCCACATGATCGGAGGATCGAACCCCTTCCCAGTAGGTTGCCCTGAGGTACCCTTGAGCAAGGTGCCGTCCCCATCACCGCTCCCCGGGCGCTTTCAATAGCAGCCCACTGCTGCACATGTGTGTATGGGTGAAATGCAGAGAACAAATTTCCCCATTCATGGGATTATAAATAAAGGATTATTATTATTATTATTAAATATCCACAAACCCTATAGTACTGAATTTAGATACTTTCATAACTAGAAATAATCTCTCTGTTAAGATTAAGGACACGTCAGGTCAGGAATAAGTGTCCGCAAGGAATGTATTCAACTCACATAGCACTCCCTATATAGGACAGTAAATGCAGTAAGCGAGCTCAAGGCACAAATGCAAAACAACCGTACCTGGAGAGGAAGCTAGGGAATGGAAAACTAAAAGGGACCAAACCCAAAGCAATATCAACTTAGTACGTAGTAAGATCTGAAAACAACTTGCACAAAGTTCATGTATTTCATGCAGTATAAGAAATATTCAGGCAGGTCCATGATGTGAATTATGAACTGCATAAATAAAGAAAGATTATAATAAGAACACACAAAAAT
The DNA here is from genome assembly GCA_017165825.1 of Hepsetus odoe. Taxonomy (NCBI): domain Eukaryota; kingdom Metazoa; phylum Chordata; class Actinopteri; order Characiformes; family Hepsetidae; genus Hepsetus; species Hepsetus odoe. The sequence goes on from CM029383.1 coordinate 16,618,412, forward strand.
GTCATTGACAGAAAGTTTCTGATCAAATATAAAAGCCGCAAGTGTTTTTCTACAATGGCTTAGTTTTCATTCAAATAACTGAAGGATGAAAGTGGCTGCCCCTCCCCCAAGGCCAGAAAAGGTGTGGCACTGGGAAAACATTCAACTTTAACCATGAATGTGGAGCTATTTGGAAAGTGATTTCCTACAAATCGGCAGAGTAAACATCTTCTCCACCAACAACTCACGGTCTTGCATAGCAAGAGTGTTTACCTTTATACTTTCAAGGGAATTTCAAACAACAGGCGTGTGGCAGAAAACCACAGGCGTTCATGCCGTCTGTTACCACCGACTTCTTGATAGGCCACATTTGGCGGTCCATTTTGAATCGCAGCAGTTTTCCCAGTGTGGCGTTCTGAGAGGCCTGGCATTCATTCAAAAATAGCCCGCCCGGGTCATTGTGTAGCTTTTCCCTGTAGTTATTCTGGAATATCTGCTCGTGTGTGCAGAAACCAAATTCATGTCCCAGTTAGATAAACCCCAGCTCTCTGCACTGCTGCAAATGGGTGCAGAACAGGGCTGGCAATGGGAATAATTGAGTCATTATCATGATAAATTACAGCATGATATTCTTCTCTGAGAAGGAATCATTAAATCATCAGTAATTAACACTGACCAGCTGTGCGTTTCTTTAAAAAGAAAGTCTGAGATGTTCATGAAAAATATTTTTTGAGGCGCCACAGGTTCTTCTCCGTTCAAATTTATGAGAGGTTCACTAAATAAAAATCCCATCTTACCGTACCAAGATGTTCTGTGTTTACTATGTGGGCTGGATTTCAGTGCACTGATTAGATCGCTGATCATTAAAAGGGTATTAAGTGAACACCTTCAGCCTCGTGTGTCCAAATCATTTACAGTCCAATTACAACATGTCCCTCTGCCGGACACACCAGACAGGGTCATTTCAAATACTAAAGTGCACATTAGTGTCACCCTGCTCACCTCTGCAGCAGCTGCTCGTGCTCGGACCTGATCTTGCCCACCTCGATCTGAAGCCTGGCGCGGTCCTTGGCCGTGTCGTCCAGGGACCTCCGGGCGTCCGCCAGCTCCGTCTCGTACAGAGACTTCAAGCCCGTAAGTTCGCGGCTCCTCACCTCCTCTCTCTCGGAGATCTGCAGGTGCAGGACGCTGTTCTCGGACTCCAGGCTGCGCACTTTGTCGATGTAAGCGGCCAGGCGGTCGTTGAGGTGGCTGAGCTCCTCTTTCTCCTGCAGCCGTGTTATCCGCGTGGGGCTCAGCGGCGTGCCGCTCACTCTCCGACCGGCCGGTGTGGAAGGTGCCGTCGCCATTGTTGGAAAAAAATAAAACTTTTTTTGCAAAACGGATACGTTACAACTGAGTGAGTGTTCCCGGGTTTCTGCTGAAGTTTGTGAACTGGTCCCAGTGTTGAATAAATAAACCGACCGAATGTGTGCAAGCACCTCAGAAAAGCCACTTAAGAAAAAAACGGTTAAAAATAGCCTAGCGCTTCAAAATAAGGGCCCCTCGCAGAGGAATTCGCCTCAAGAAGTTGTGTGGAAGTAAGCGCTTGATTTCAGTATCATTCTACACCAAAGACAGCCCTAAAAGGATGCAGAAAATCCCACAAAAGAGGGGAAAAAACCAGGCACTAAAACCACAACGCACCCACTTTGTCTCCAAACCGAATGAAAGAAACGGGCTGGACAAAATATGGCCGCTCGTCACCGCGCGAAGGTCACGTGCCACCGGCTGACCAATAGCCAGCGAACGTTTTCAACCGAAGCGACTGAGGCAAAATTCAAAATAAACGGAAACGGGGCCGGCCACAAACACAACACCCACAAAATCAAATCAAATCAAATCAAAGCACAGCAGCACGACGAAACACGACACAGCAGAGAACAGAACAAATCTAACGCCGAAGCTTTAATCACAGCAAAATACACAAAACATCAAAACAGCGCGCTCCTCCACATTATTAATCATCGGAAGGTCGTGGGTTCAAATCCCGAAATCAGTAGGCCGAGGTTCCCTTGAGTACGGTACCGTCCCCATTACTGCTCCCCGGGTGGAGAATATAGTTGCCCCCTGCTGCACGGTGTGTGTGGGTTAAATGCAGAGGTTTCATTTCGTTCATATTTGAATGTGACTGAGCTTTATTAAACAAAAAGCCTTTTCACATGTTTTTTTCAGGTTCCTGAATATTGATAACATGGTTGTGCCGAGTATACCAAACAACAAATAAAACATCTCGTAAAAAGCGTGTGTTTGATGCCTGAGCTGGACAAATCAAATCATTTATTGGTTTTATCTTTACTGTAAATACATAATATTAAATTATATTACAAAAGGGTCATTTTAATTGTGTTGAGGCCTCAAATGTTCTTCAACATTTCAAACAGTGTATCTGAGGAATAGTTCTCTCCTCCTGAAGAACATGACCAGCTCAGACTATCGTGTTTGTTAAGTCACACATTGACCTACGCATTAATCATTCGAGCAGAACAAAGCCATCTAACCTAAGGCATGAAGTGGTGAAGAAACTAATGCAGATGATTCCAGACAATCAGGCTGGTGATTAGAGAATGAGATGCTGAATGCTGATTGGTCGGAACCCCTTCATCTAGACATTTTGTATCTTTAGCAGTCTGTTGCAGTAAAACATTTCCTCCCTTCTGTAATTGAGTCTACTTAACATGTTAAAGATAAAACAATTTGACAAGTATAAAACAGTATTTTTTCCCCAACAAGGTGATTTCCAAACAATATAATGAAGAAACGAGAGCCGGCTCAAGTCTTTTGCACAGTGCTGTATAATAATGGACAATTTTTTTGCATATTTGGACCATCTGAGTGTGTAAATGGTATGAAGTGGTCCTTGTGGTATTTAGACATTTGCTTTGAGGAATGTATAACGTCCTCAGCCAAGACATTTTGCCTCAGGTATAACCGTCAGAAACTTGTTTGCCATTCTTGTGTTAATAATGTAAAAGCAGTAATGCTCATTAAAAAGAACATACTAGTCAGTGTACTTTTTACTTTTTTTTTTTTACTTAAAGGGCAACATCCTGAGCAGCACATCTTGACAACGAGATATCAGACACACTGAAATGCAAAAGCAATACATGATTAGTGTAGGAGATCACATTAATGATGTGAATTTGCTCCACTACCTGCTTAACAGGTCAATGATAATTTGACCAGATGTATCAGAGCCAATAAAACGCCCAACTATTGTGAACACTGGCCCTTCAGGACTGCAACTGCTGACACCTGAAACAGTGTATGCATAGTATAGGTTGAATCATTTTTATAGTACATTCTTTGGTGTCTCTGTGTTCCCAGTACTGCTCTCCTTCCAGACAGCATACCTATCAGTCCTGAGTAATTACTACATACTCCTGTAAAATGTGTTTATGCTTGGTTTTAGTGAACCACTGGTATTTGTTGTTTGACAAAGATGCTTCTCTTGAGTCTGATAAGCCATTTTAACGTTACAATTGTGCCATACCTGTATAAAGCCAAAGAAATGCATTTAGCATCTGTCCAAAAGTGCAAAGATTAGCATTATTTATAGAGAAATGCAGAAATCCTGTATCAGTCAATATAGTGTTATTGTCAATGGAGATCAAAGTATAGATTATTAAATATTAAATATGTAAATTCTCTTAAATATGCTCTACATCCTGAGGAAGGGAGTGCATAAGGGCTTAAGGTGCAATATAGAACAAAGTACAATTTGTACAGTACAAATAATAGTGAGTGATGTGTACAATGTGACAGGTTGAGCGTGTACAAGCGTGAGCTCTGCAAAAATGAAGAAAAATGCAAATTGTGTGATAAGTCAATGGTGATTACCACAAACAAACAATGCAGAAGAGGTGAGAGGGCAATATGGAATGTGATATGTTTGCATAGCAAAGATGTCATATAAGAACTCACACCAGGATGAACCTGCCACTTATGAAACCAAAAAATCCTTCCTGCTTTTTGACCCATGCAAAATGTTCTTGCTTGTAAAAAAGGAACCACGAGTTTATGGGTGGGTTTGTGATGTACCTGATAATTTGTGAGAACCAGTCTTGCTTTTAAAAAGAATAAAAAAAAACATTCTTTGTTGTTCTCTTTTGTAGATGTAGTCCATTATCCTGGACATATTTTATGCCTGACGTGTTTGTTTCTTTCATTTTGTGCTGGAACTTCTGGCTACTTTCTTTAACTATGTAAAAAAAACAACTTAAAAGAACAAAAAAGTGAAAGAGACAACCCTTGTCATTGCGAGGTTATAGCACAGCACACAGTGAACCGCAACAAAATTGGACCTCTGCATTTAACCTATGCACTCAAACCGTGCAGCAGTGGGCAGCTATTGAAAGCACCCAAGGAGCAGTGACAGGGACGATACCTTGCTCAAGGGTACCTCAGGGCAACCTACTGGTAAGGGGTTTGAACCCACCATCTTCTGATCCTGTGGTCAACTCCCTAAGCACTAGGCCACTGCTGCCCAAAACAAGTGTGTTTAAATGGATTGTTGTTTGCTTCAAGCTGATATAAGCCTCTATTCATAGGAAACTTTGGAGCCTAAAAACCTAAAACATTAAAAAAAGCAAACTTTAGAGGCTTGTCATGTTGGCCGATTGCTACATTCACACATTCTAACTTTGCAGCTTCTCATATCATTATGTGCCGCCCTTACCCAGTCACTGTCAGCTTGTACCTTGGTTTAAACTATGCCCCCAAATTGTTCAGCTGAAAATACACATATCCAGGGACAAATAAGGGCACGGTCTAAGATTATCTCACTCTCTGGTGTAAAAATACTGAAGTCTTTTAGTAGGCCGTAGCTGTGGAATGTTACAAAGTGCTGAAACATGCAGCCTCGCAGAGGGCTGTGAACCAGGGGTAGTTCATGGGTTTCTACACTGGCCGTGTCAAACTGGACACTTACTTACTACTCCAGTGTCAGGATCAGCCATATGATTGTCAAGTCAAACATAAATATCAGAATTGGGTTTTTTTTTTTTTAACAAAGACATTTGTACAAGTCTATCTTTAGCTCCACATTCACCCACAATTCCCTGCAAAAAGAAGAGTAACATGAGTATGTGGTATATTGCAGTGATTCAGCAGACAGATAGTAAAAAAGATTGCTTTTATAAATGTCAAAATTCAACTTTTGGCCAATGAAAATTGTGGCTTTGAAAAATGATCACAGCATTTCAGTGCAGTTGCAGATGAGAAGATTTTTTTTTTAACATACTAGTGCTGAATAATTTGTGAACTCAGAATTGTCTATATTTCTACACGGAAATGAGCTCAAATATCATCACATTTCCATACAGGCCTAAAAGTATAAAAAAGGACCTAATTAAGTACAATATTTAATATATTTACACACATATTTATTGAGGAAACAGATGTGATTTTACAAATCTGTTAGTGGCAAGTGTGGGAACTTCTAGGTTTAGCAGTTAAATTGACTCAAACACAGTAAGGTGAACTCTGAGTGCAACAGTGAAGTGAAAGTGACTATCCTCGTCATTGTGACACACAGCACAACACAACCAAACGCAACCTCTGCATTTCACCCATACACACACGTGCAGCAGGGGGCAGCTACTGAAAGCACCCAGAGAGCAGTGATGGGGGACAGTACCTTGCTCAAGAGTACCTTTAGGCAACCTACTGGTGAGGAAATCAAACCCACAATCTTCTGAACTCCCTAACCACTAGGCCACTGCTGCCCCGGTGGATTATAATCGATTAGGATTTCTCTAAACTGGGTGCTCGTCATTGTGCTGAAAATGGAATTAAGAAAGATGTGCTGGTTTGCAACAACTACTATAAAAAGTAGCAGGGTACACTTTCAGAAAAAAACAGTAACACTCATTCTCACTTATTGTCTTAGATGCTTGTCCTGATTGGGGTCACAGGCAGTGCTGGAGCCCATCCCGACTCTCACAGGGTGAAAGGTGGGGAAACACCCAGGACAGGTTTCCAGTCCATCACAGGACAAAACTGTAACATTCTATTGCTCAAATTAAGACTTATAGCCACTTCTTATACAATTCTGTAGGAACAGCAGATTAAAAGAAAAGGTCAAAGGTTATCATTTTGGCAAATCTTAGCACATTGTTTGACTTTAAGAGGAAAGATTACTGGAATTATCTGCGCAGAAGGAGACTCAAGGAAAAGACTCTTTTGTTCTTTCCATCTGACATCGTTACTGTCTGGGAGAAACTCCAACCTTAGTTGATTTAATAACATTTATTTGTTCCAAATTCCATTGCAGATTCCATTGTAAATCTGCCATTCCATTGTAAATCCAAATTCCATTGCAGGGGCAGCGGTGGCCTAGTGGTTAGGGAGTTGGCCCCGCATCGGAAGATTGTGGGTTCGATTCCCACCCTAGTGGGTTGCCCTGAGGTACCCTTGAGCAAGGTACCGTCCCCATCACTGCTCCCCGGGCGCTTTCAATAGCTGCCCACTGCTGCACGTGTGTGTATGGGTTAAATGCAGAGGTCCAGGGCAGTGGTGGCCTAGCGGTTAGGGTGTTAGCCGCATGATCGGAGGATCGGGGGTTCAAACCCCTTCCCAATAGGTTGCCCTGAGGTACCCTTGAGCAAGGTACCGTCCCCATCACTGCTTCCCGGGCGCTTTCAATAGCTGCCCACTGCTGCACGGGTTTGAGTGTGCATGGGTAAAATGCAGAGGTCCAATTTCGTTGTGGTTCATGTGTGCTGTGCCGTGACCTTGCAATGACAAGGGTAGTCACAAAAAAAAAAAATGCACAAAAAAAAGAAGCACAAAACAATTTTGTAAGATTGATTTAAGGTACACAAATAGACCCTGTTGTATCCTTGAAGGCTCATTTGTACCTTACATTTCTAAAATCTACCTGGACAGAGTTTCAGACAGTATATGGGGCATTTAAAGCGTTGACATATCTGCATGTTGGGCAAAATCTATTTTTGTCATGTGAAGGCTGAGCAACATTTTAGCCTGTGATGTCAATAAGTAGAAAAATCCTCAAATGGAAATGCCATGTTAGAGCATTGTTCACATAAACACTACTGATTGGATGAATGCTGCATGACAGTTGCAGTGGTGTGGGCGTAACCAATGGAGTTATAACACTGAAGGAGCACTCAGCCAAGCAGAGTAAAGGCTACTCAAAAGCTTCAGCATTAAAACTGAGCATTTTCCAGCTGACAGTTATTGAAGAGAGACTGTCACAGCTGCTTTGAAGAGCCAGAGAACAAGCTGCTCCTGATCAGGAGAAAGAATGGACAACATGAACCACAAAAAGTAAGCTCACTTTAGCTTTTTGGTACATGTGAAATAATGTTATTATGCATTACAACCCAGATCTTTTTCTCTCAGATTTTTTTCACTTCCCAATGAAAATGATGAAGAAATAGACCTTGAAGACTGGATTCCCCCAAATGCTGACCTCATCCAGAGGATGGTCTCCCAGATTGAACATTACCTCTCTGATGAGAATTTGGCTAAAGATGCTTTTCTTTTAAAGCATGTTAGGAGAAATAAGATGGGCTATGTCAATATCAAGTTGCTCACATCTTTTAAAAAGGTAAGAGGATTATCTCTTTAAAATAATATTACAAATGTATACTTGCACTGTTATGTAAGAATAGTTATTTTCCAGTTTACTTTATTACACACTGTTAGAAAAAAAATGTACAGGCACATTGTGGTTCAATGTAGTCAGAGGTGTGAAAATGGCCATAAATTACCACTTTAAAAAGGAAATAACTTTTCAGTGCAGTGAATGAACAAAAGAGAAATCTAAATTGAATCAATATTTGGTGTGACCACCCTTTCCCTTCAAAACAGCATCAATTCTTCTAGGTACACTTGCACACAGTTTTTGAAGGAACTCAGCTGGTAGGTTGTTCCAAACATCTTGGAGAACTAACAGCAGAATAAGCTACAATTACATTCCCTAAATATACTGAAGACATATCCTTAGGTGTAGTATCACAGTAACTGCATTTTTTTGCATGAAGATATTTTTTTCTGAAAGTGTAAATGTAGGAAAGTGGTGACTTTCCAAATAAATATTTACTTTTTCTTTATTGTTGTCTCTAATGAAAATCTTTCCATTTCCAAAGAATTTTTTCCATTTTCATTTTAGAACTGAACCCTGCAGTTAAAAGAACAAGAATGATTAACGTTACATTAATTATATTAAAAGTAACATGTTTTTGCATTCTTCTGTAAAGTTACTAATTTGGACTTAAATATGACACAGATATGACAGATATGATATAAATCTAGTAAATCTAGAGAAAGGCGATGCTCAGTCTAAATGCATGGTGCATCTACAAGTTTTTCTGTGAATGAAAACTTCTTGATTGAGTTGCTGCATGATGTATGATGCAGGCAGTTGTTTTGACTTGTTTCTAGATGAAGCACTTGACAAAAGATTGGCGGATCACAGCTTATGCTTTACGCCATTCTTCAAAACTAGAGGTGAATGATGAAGGAAATAAGGTGCGCAGAAGAGCACCTGTTCCAGAGTCTGTCCTTATGCAAGTACCAAGCAAACTACTGTTGGTTTGGAACATCACCGATCCTGCCCTGTTTAAGCACATGGAGAAAACTGGCAAGAGCATAATGGAGGTGGCCATCACAATCCTGGAACCTTTTGGCAGCATCACCACGGTGCGGGTCAACCGACCAGGCAGGGAGCTTCCTCCAGAGATTCAAAAGTATGGAGACAGGTATCCAGAGCTGCTCACAGAAGACAGTGTGTTGGTGGAGTTTGAAGATCTGGAAGGTGCTGGCTGTGCTTACCACCAGCTGTCTCAGTCTGAAGACAGCTTAAGAGTGCTTCTGGTAGGAAGAACGTCCAAGAAGAAAGTTTTGGAGAAGGACAGAAGGAACGGCAAAGGTGTCTCCATCCTGAGCCGTCGCATGGAACAGCTTCAGTCTCGTGGTGAAGACTCATCAGCCTGTAGCTCCTCTGAGTCAGAGTTTGCCTCTTCCTCACCTCTACACATACCTCGCTTTGCCTCTGGTCAGGTGTGCAGCAGCCCCTGGAACAGCCCACGCTCTATTCCCAGGTCTGCACATGTGGCCGTGCCAACCCCTCGGGTGTCACCGCTCTTAGCCTCTGAAGTCTGGGGAAGTCCGGATACAAGTCCTGAACTTGGACGTCGCAACATCCTGGACCATACACAACAGTGCAGATCCCCTTCCAGAAGCCCCTGGGTGCAGAAGCGTAAGCTGGCCACCTTCCAAAGCCCAACCACAGAAGGAAACATCAAACACAGTCAGATGAGTGGGAAAAGGGCTCTTAATGGAGAAACAGTTCCACCTGGGATCCTGCGTCTGCCCTACGGTCCAGATGGAAGCAGAGGCTTTCATACCATCATAGCTAGAAGGAGGCTTCAGCACTGTATGTAAATATAATTATGATTAGTTACAAAGCTTCTTTGTCTCCTTGCAGAACTGTAAAGTGAAAGTGACCATCTGCCATAGTGAACCACAGCAAAATGCATTCTCTGCAGCAGGGGGCAGCTATATCCAGTGCCCAGGGAGCAGTAATGGGGTGGTACCTTGCTCAGAGTAACCTACTGGTCTGGGAATCAAGCCCATGACCTTCTGATTATGGGGCATTTTCCCTAACCACTAGGTCACTGCTGGTGCCAAGAATCAGCTCTGAGTCTCCCATGTGGCTGGTGAGAATTCTACCACTAAACCACCAGTGCTTGTACTGTAATGCTTTAGTATCTTAAACAAAGCTCATCAAATAGATCACAGATTCAGTTACCTTATTAAAACTAGATGATGTAAAAATGTATTTTTCTAAATGTGCTACATATTGCTTAAGCTGTATAATTCTCCAAGTTATTAAAGTACGTTCTTGTGTTTTAAACCTCAAATGCAGCACTGACATGTAATCAGCTCTCCCTTTCTGGGGGTGGAGAAAGCTGCTTTCTAACACAAATCAGTCCTTTTGTTCACATCTCATATAAATAAAGAAATCTCCATATCCATTTTCCTGAAGTACAGACAACCTCTCTAAGCCTGCAGATGTTGCTGTAAAACTGTACCTACAGTCAGTAACTGTTTCACATCACAGGTAGTGTTAGATTAGTTTGACAGTTTTCATTTGACAAAGACATGCTGGCAAATATCCATTACACACTTAGTTATAATTAAACATGCAAATAAAATTGGCCAAAAAGTACCAACATAGTCAAGCAGATCCTATAAGGAAGATGAACCCTTCCACTAGTCTGAGGACAGCTAGGAGGAATCCCATTTGAGAAACATTGTTCACTGCTCATGAGCAGTCATGACTATCTTTGCCCTCACAGCCTTGGGGTCCTACACCTGTGAGAAACTCTGTCCTATAGCCACAAAAATACATCCTAATTTGGACTTGTTGCACCAAATGCCTCAATGACAACTTTCCAGAGCTGCACTTGTGGAGCTCTCTGGTATTGCTGTGTCCTTGAACCACCAGTGAAGAGGTTCGAGCTCATCCGGCAGATGGGGGCTTTGAGAGGCAGTCATAATAACACTTGAATGAATCCCCTCTCCAAAAAGATGGCAGTGCATGTTAGGTCTAATAAAAATAATTTAAAAAAAAAAAAAAAAAAAACACCCTAATTAAGCGTTTGTGCTGATACTAATTGAAGGAAATGTCCAACATACCATGATGTCAGGAAAAAAAAACTGGGTCAAAATAGGCTGAATCACCTACGGTGTGAGATATAAATGGAGCTTTCAACAGTTCTGTTTGAGAAAAGGCTGGGGGATGACTGAGTCAGAGTTTTAACAAAAGACAGGAAAACATTGAGTCAATGTAGGAGGCATGAAGAGACTGGTCACGAAGTTTTTATGTAGCAAGAGCACGTAGGGTGACGTATGTCAGCATAGACATCAGTACCAAAGGAAAATTTTCAAGGAAACTGATGTAGTCAGTTTAGTAAATACTTAACCCATTTCTAATAGAATTATTTTTATTTGACAATTTGAAATCCAAGAATTAGGATCCAGTAGCAGATGCATACTTGCTATGCGGAACATTCATCAAAGCACTCACCTAACAGTGAGTATGCAGAGTGTTTACTGTCTATGAATCCACAAATTTTAGCATTATGGATTAAGAGAATAACTGCAACGTTCCCCAAGCATCAACATTAATACTAGGATTATGACAAATTCTGACAATAACTTTAAAGCAGCGCCTTTTGCTCAACCCAGCTTTAGTGAATTTGTAGAAAGGATTAACATTTATAAGAGCTTTTCTAGATATAGACTAAGCAAAGTCCAATAGTTGTAGAATTCTCAATAAGGAATGACAAGAGATTTATTCATGACTAAGCTTAACCATCTGATACTAGCAGATCTACAGAATCAGAGAGCAAGTGCATCCTTAAAACCTTTTCTTAAACCTCATCCTTAAATGTTTCATAATAATACAGGGACAGCTTCCCATGTAAGAATGAAGCCAAGTACATTATACAGCATTTAAAATAAGATTTTCCATTGATAGTTTTTTAATATAGTACATGGCTTAAACCTGGTCTGGGAAACTGACCCAAAAAGAAGGTGGCTTTTACACAAATGTTTTAATAATTAATGCACGTTTTCTGAACTCATTGACATTTGCAGTCCAAAGACTCATTAATGAGTTGCTAGTATTGTTTATGGTATGCTGGTTGTGTTCAAACATCTTAAACGGGCTTTAAACAAAAAAACAAACAAACAAACAAATCCCACAAAACAGCAGGTTTGCTGTACTGACCACCAGTCACATGAATCAGAAGACTTCTAGGTCATTTGAGTTATAAACTACTGGACTGTCCTCTGTGCCCAGTGCAGGCTCTGGCTCATCCTCTGGAACCTCCTCTAAGGACTCCAGAGCCTCATTGGTGTCACTAGCGAAAGTTTCCCGAGAGACGTCATCATGGAGCTCCTGAAAATTAAAAGTGTTGAGAACTTGCTTCATCTTCTTGGCCACTACGTGCCTCCGTCGCTTCTTGGCAGCTTTTTTGGTGCTATAATCTTTCTGGTTCTCTTCATAAAAGATTTCCTACAAAACAAAGAAGTCAATTTTTAAGACGAGTATTTGGTATTATCATCTTTTTTATACAAGGCTCTATAGCTATCAGTCAGATAAATAGAATGCTTTATGCGGATATTAATGATGCTAGACTGTTCCAATTCCTTTTGTACTTCTGAAAATGGAGAACTGTGTGCAAAATTGGCGGAAATGTTAAAAATGCCATGCCTTTCATTAAATCCTTTAATTTACACTTCCATCACATTTTGAATGCTTTATTTCAGCCCCATTCTTGTGGTGTACAGAAGCAAAATTATTACAAATATTACTAGGACAATTAGTCCATGAAGACAGCAGCAGCAGCAGACAGGGTGTACACTAAATGTAGTAACTTGAAAACTTTCAGGGTAGAAATCCTTTTTTTTTTCTTTTTGAGGGAGATGCTGCAACACATTGCCCGACAACTCACTAAGCTTGCTTTGAAAACTGAACAGACCACTGTGGATGAAACAAATCTTATTCCAGGGGTCTAAGAACAATGCACTACTGCACTTCAGCATCCCCACATACTCTCAACATCATAAGTATAACAGGAACATACCTTGACCTGTTCATGAGAAATACTGGGAGTGTTCTTCAACAGGTTCAGATACACCCCACCAGGGGTCCGCCTTCTGCTGCCATCCTGCAGGTTGAAAACTACGTTTTTTTTTCTTTCTACATAATAAAACTACCATATAAGGAAAGGACTTATAATATCATTTGTACAGTGAGGTACACTGGTGCCCCTCAGTGGCAACCAGTGGGAAACTGCACTAGAGGAAAAGAGAAAGTTGCTATTACAGGAACAAAAGCATTAAGTAGTTTACTGTATTCAATATTGTTTAATGTATTCAATAAACAATAAATAAAACTCATTTTGTCCTTAGTGAAAATACTGCAAATGTCTGATTAAATATGATATAGGCTTCATGATTATTGCTACTAAATAAAGCAGTGGCTGTCACATATAGGGAGCAAAGTCATTCAAATGTGACATTACTTACCACAGTATGAAGACCACCATTTTGTTCAATTGTGGCAGTTTCCGACAGAAGTTCTATTGCTTTCTTTGTGCCAATCACCTTCACGACACGCTCTATTAAGTCTTTCTTTGGCTCCATTAACCTTTTTAAAAACAATAAAGAATACATGAAGAAACTTGATGACGGCACCAGCTACAGCAGAAGGCTAAAGCAGGGGTGGGCAATTCCGGTCCTGGAGGGCCGGTGTCCTCCAGAGTTTAGTGAATTCCCTGCTTAAACACACCTGGTACAGCTCACCTGATCATTGTCAAGTTTAGTGAGTGTGTTTAAGCAGGGAATTCACTAAACTCTGCAGGACACCGGCCCTCCAGGACCGGAACTGCCCACCCCTGGGCTACAGCCTATTCAAATTAAAGAAGAAAGATTGATTCCCTTATTCCTCACCTATGCGCTATTTCATCAACAATTTTGTCTTCAGAGTCATCTGGAGAAACCTCATAACGCCCCTTAAAGTCCATCTCAGCTCTAGGGCCCAGTCTTTCCTTGGCTGATCGCTTCCGCTTAAGATGGCTGTCACTCTTGTCTTCCTGCACTCCTTGCTGCATATAATCCTCTAGCTGGGAGTCCAGCATGGCCTCCATGCCTTGCTCATGCTCCTGCTTCTCCTTTTCCATCATTTTGCGTGCCAAGTGGTAGTTGTACGTCTCACTCTGACGACTGTCCATACTAACTCCACCCTCCATGCCCAGAATGCCGAGCTCAGCTGCAACAGACTCCTGACTCTGCTCCTGAACCACAGAACCCCAGATGTTATTTACCTTACGGCCTGCCTGTACTGCAGGGCCTCCGAAAGGCACAGGAGGCACAAGGGGCGGCACATTTGAGCACTTCTGACGTTTTCGCCTCCACAGAGCAGCCTCTTCCTCCGAGTCAGAGTTGCTGTCGCTGGAGTCGGTCTTGTGGGAGCTGCGGTAGCTGTTGACAGACAGATCCGTCTGCGCTACATCTCTGCTCCGGAAAATCGGAGTTGAAAAAGCCCCTGTTGAGGGCATCTGTAAAACATGAAATAATGAGGGGAAGAAATAATGTCATTTTAAACATCCAATAGCATAGACTTATCAGATACTGTATATAAGGGCATTCCTGCTACAGCTGTATTTGCTTGGTCCTTAAAATTGCACCACACTAAGACCGAGTGCAGATTTGTCTTTGGATAGGTAAGAAATGCAGGGTATAGTGCAGTACATAGAACAGTATAGTGTATTTCAGTGCACTACAGTGTAGTACAGTGATGTACTGTGCAGTATATAGAACAGTATAGTGTATTTCAGCACACTACAGTGTAGTACAGTGATGTACTGTGCAGTATATAGAACAGTATAGTGTATTTCAGCACACTACAGTGTAGTACAGTGATGTACTGTGCAGTATATTATACCCTGATACTCCAGCACCTATAGAGGTGGCAAGAGCTCCACATGTTTCAAATCCAGCAAAAGAACTTTATGGCTGAAAAACCAGAGATGTGCTGTTGCTAGAGAGATTTGCACACAAGGATGAAAGAAATCTACAAAATTCAGAACTACACTCTGTTTAAACGAGTGCCCTGCTCACCAGCTCAGCTGTGATTTTAGCCAGTTTTAGACACGAAAAGACTCCAGCCTGGAAAAACAACTCAGAGCCCGAGTTACAGCAGAGGAGCAGGGCTACACACTCTCTCTCTCTCACACACACACACACACACACACACACACACACACACACACACACACACACACACACACACACACACACACACTGTTTTGGCGGGTGAGTGTGTTGGAACAGCACTGCTAACCCTACACGGAGGAAACTTCTCTGAATTAAACACTGCTGAGCTCTTGCGCGCCTCATGGCGCTGTAGGAGGACCACACACTCCGCTGTGTTTTACCTGGAGTCGGTCCTGTGGACAGGGCAGCATTTCGGGCTCAGAGCCGCTCAGTTCTCCATCCTCCAGCTCCTCCATCGCCGCTCTGTTCTCTCCGCCCGCCATTCCTCTGCTTGTGACGTATCTGCCGCGTCATCAGCGCGTCCGCTCAGCGGCGGAAATGATTTAATAACATTTCAGCCGCCATTACTGTCATTACTGTCACCACTGACAGATCAAAGCAGATTACAACAGAGATCCGTGTAACTGAGCAACGGGACACACATTAATTAATTTAAATTCATTCATTAAATTATTAATTTATATACATATTCATATTAAATTTGAATATTCCACTGGACTGAGAGCTTCATACAGTATAAGAGGGCACTTACATTTGCACGATCAGCCTAGCCACATTAATAGAGTCCAATAAAAATAATCCTGAAATTTTATTCAACACAATATCGACACTCATGAAGAACCATGCCGGAGCTGAGAGTCCGATACCTCGAATGTACAATAGCGATGATTTTATGGATTTCTTTAACAATAAGATTGAAACCATTCAGCAAGAAATCCAGAGCCAAAAAACTAATACACCACGTCCGCTGCCCGACACAGATTTAGACCCAGATCAAAACTTAATATCATATGAGAGGTAAGACTACTTACATCCAGTTCTGCGGCCTCATCTCAGCCATTTCCTCTTCCAGATCTTCTACTTAAAGAGGTCTCGTGGGCTATGTGCCAGAAGTATTCAAAATAGCAGTTATTAAGCAGTTATTCTCTACTCAAGAAACCTAATCTTGATCCAGTCAAGTTAACAAATGATCAGGAGATTTCTAATTTGCCATTTATATCAAGGATTCTGGAGAAAGTTGTGGCCCAGCAGTTGGGTGCGGTTTTCGGAAACACCATAGCACTGAAACGGTGCTAGTGAAAATAGTAAACCATCTTTTAATGGCATCTGACCAAAAATCTGTATCCTTACTAATCCTCCTCGGCTTTAGTGCAGTGTTTGACACCATAGACCACAATATCTTACTGCACAGACTAGAAAACCTGGTTGGTATAACAGCCCTTTCCTGGTTTAAATCATACTTGACCAACCGCTATCCATTTGTAAACGTAAATGATCAGTTCGTACAAAAGTTCGTTATGGAGTCCCACAAGGCTCTGTCTTAGGTCCCCTACTTTTCATATTATACATGCTCCCTCTGGGTTCAGTAATCTGGGAACATGGAATCAGCTTCACTATTACGCTGATGACACACAAGTATATATTTCAGCCAAACCAGATAATAAACTCAAATTAATAAAGACTGAGGATTGTATAGAAGAAATAAAAGAGTGGATGTCACTCAATTTTCTGATGTTAAATTTTGAAAAGACAGAGGTCCTTTTGCTTGGTCTTAAAATTGCTAGAGACAAACTATCAGATTTAATGCTAGATTTTAATTTTACAGTTAATCTTAAACCCACTGTCAAGAGCCTTGGCATCACAATTGACTGGGATCTATCTTTAGATACACATAATGGAAATATTACTAAAATAGCTTTCCTTCACCTTAGAAAAACCGCTAAACTTAGAAGCTCACGCACACTACATGATGCAGAAATGCTAATACATGTGTTTATCACCTCAAGACTAGATTATTGTAAGGCCCTGCTGTCAGGAGTTAGTAAAAGCCTTCATAAACTCCACTTAGTCCAGAACACAGCAGCTAGAGTCCTCACTAGATCTAGAAAACTGGATCATATTAGTCCAATATTATCCAGACTTCACTGGCTTCCTGTGAAATTCCACGAATATAAAATTTCTCTACTAACTTACAAAACTCTAAACGGCCTCGCACCTGAGTATCTCTCTGAGCTTATCTCTAGTTATGAACCTTCACACTCCCCCCCATCTCTGAGACTGACTTCTAGCTGCTGTCTGGGACTCAGACACACTCTCAGTCTTTAAGTCCAAGCTAAAAACCTATTTGTTTGGTCAGGCTTTTAGTAATTAATCTTCCTGTTGGTAAAAGTTGCAGATCCAGGGGTTCACAGATACAGAGAGTTAGAGTAAAGTGGGATGTCGGTGCTGCCGGCCCACCGCTCTCGTGTGATCACTCAGGTTTGTTGACGGTGGTGTGAGGGGGACACCAGTGTCTCAGGGTGCGCTCGTGTTTGTAAAACCCTCAGATCTGTCCTTCTAGACAGGCTGAAATAGCGAGCTTCAGAGTCACAGAGTTAGAGTCACAGTACTGTACTTTATAAATGAACAGTTTGTACAGT
This sequence comes from Hepsetus odoe, assembly GCA_017165825.1. Classification (NCBI taxonomy): domain Eukaryota; kingdom Metazoa; phylum Chordata; class Actinopteri; order Characiformes; family Hepsetidae; genus Hepsetus; species Hepsetus odoe. The sequence goes on from CM029383.1 coordinate 16,635,667, forward strand.
TCATAATAGATCTAATTCCTTTCTCTCTGTTTGAGATGCACGGCTGTCCACCGCCTGTATGGTGGACAGCTTAGGTATTTCCGGAAAGCAAGTCCACCAATCACCGTGAGGGTTTCCCGAACTTCATACGAGATGCTCCATTGAGTTGACGAAACCACTATCATCAGATTTCTCTCCTCACCTGAACTCCAGATCAGCAGATCCAGCCTGGATCATCTGCAGGAGCTGCTGCCACTAAGACGAACAAAATCTTCACCCACTAAAGCAGAACCACCATTAGCTCACCGAACTTCCAACTACAGACACTAATGGACTCTTTCACTGTAGCTCATGCTTTACCGGAAGTCATCTCTTCATTGATTAATTATGAAATGCACTTTCTCTTTCTTTCTTTCCTTCTTTATTTCCGGTGTCGACCAGAGGAGGACTGGTTCTCCTTTTTGAGTTTTGGTTTCTCCCAAGGTTTCTTCCTCATGTTTGGGGAGTTTTTCCCTGCCTGTCGCTCTCGGCTTACTCACTTGGAGCTCGGACTCGGTTCTGTGAAACTGCTTTGTGACAACATCAGTAAAAAGCGCTGTATAAATAAAGTTGCCTTGACTCTAATTGATTTGTCTTTTTGTTTATTAGAAAGCACTTCTGGCCGAGCTTCACACCGAGATCGACTACATTAATAATGTACAGGAGGTGCTCAGACCGTGCTCGATTTAAGATGTTAAAGTTAGAAAAGCATCTAGCAGAGGATGGTTTCGATCCATCGACCTCTGGGTTATGGGCCCAGCACGCTTCCGCTGCGCCACTCTGCTGCGGGAAAAGCGGCGCTTCAAACAGAATATCATCCAATCACTGGCCACGCGGCGCCTCAGCTTCCGGTCACGTTGTTACTCCATGTTTCCGTATTAACGGAGTTTACGATGAAATTTAAGTAAAAAAAAAAACCAGATACACATATTATAAAAAAACAAGTGTAGCTGCAGAGTATGACAGTTTTTAATTATTTAAAGTGTAGTTTGACAGTTTGACAATATTCAATTTTACACTTAAAAAAGTACACAATGTGGAGCATCTCTGTGGTGTGTAAATATTATATCTTATAATAACACATGATTTACACCGATAAACCCCCCGTTTATGCTGAAATGGACGCGGCTCTGCTTCGATCATGTTTATTCCTCATTTAGGATCCAGAACGTTTGCCTTTGTTTATTTTTGGTGCGGAGAGGGGTGGGAGTGTTTCCACCAATCAGGAGCCTATGTGTGCGCACGTGTTTCCCTTCGGTCCGCCATGCAGCGCCTGCTCTGTGCCGCGCTCCGCCGCTCCGCTCTCCCGGTCAAAGTGCGGCTCTCCGTTCAGCCGTGCGCCGCCATGTCCAGCCTCCTCGTCGAGCAGTCCAAATACTCGTGGCTCAAAGACCTGGGCCTGAGCGCAGAGAACCACGGCGTTTACAACGGCGCCTGGGGAGGCAGCGGCGAGGTGAGTCCCGGGAATTACCGGCTTTAACCCCCGGGCGGTGAGTGAACAGCGTCGCCCTGCAGGAGGAGGCCCGTCCGCCGGGGTGGCGTTTTAGAGACGCAGTTTCAGACTCTGACCTGCAGAGTTGAGTCACTTTACCTGGATATCAGTGTAGAAACGCAGCAGGCGGCCCGATGGCAGCGCTGCTGTTGCGCAAGCAGGCCTGAGGGTGCAATTATTAACGAACAGGTCATGAGTCAGATTTTTTGCCTATCCCTGCAGTTTGTTTGGACCCTTTTTTAAATTTTCCCTAATTCAGGTTTAAATGTATGTGTGCAGCGTTTTAAAACTTAACGCAGTTCAATAAACAGACAGATGATTCGAATATTTCAACTTTATAAAACCAGATTAGGGGACGTGGTTTGCCAGTTGGAGTCCGCTCAGTGCCACGTGTTCGTCCCTCCTAAGACTAAAGCTCAGGTTTGGACCAGCTCAGCTGTCCCACTAATACCGACACCGTGTCCAGTCCCGTCAGGACCGCTGGACTCGAGGAGAAACGCGGAAAAAGTTTTTCTTTGTTTGCTGTTTAGCTGTAAGGCTAAAGGACGCCTCGCTCAGAACACCAGCGCCCCCTGCTGGCCGGCGGGAGTGTGGCAGTCTCCACACCCAGGAGCTGCTCATACTCCCCTGCACTGAATGCAGGCTTCCACTGCTCCTGTATCCACATTACTGCACAGCTCTTAACCTTTACATGTTACATATAATACTTCTTATTGCTTTGTGTATAAATATTTTATAGATCCACTATCAATATAGTGTATAATCAAGTCTTGTGTCTAAAAGGAAAGTTTTATTGTATTAGGGATTCAGGGCTGTATTTCACTGCAAGTTGTAATTGTATCACTGTGAATGTAACAAGCACCTTAAATAGGCTCAGATATATTACTTGTATTTATTTCTTTTTGGGTAAATATTTTAAGATCTGTTATTGCCTGTATATGGAGATTTACATTTACGGCATTTAGCAGACGCTCTTTTCCAGAGCGACTTCCGTGTCCTAATTACAGGGACAGTCCCCCTGGAGCAACTCAGGGTTAAGGGTCTTGCTCAGGGACCCAGTGGTGGTAGTGCTAGAGGTGGGATTCAAACCTGGGACCTCTTGAGCCACAGGTCCATAGGCAAGTATCCTACCACTAGACCACCACCACCCCACTACAGATAGTGTTACCTATTTATCTATTTGTTCTTATATTTATAAAAGGATAAAGTAGGCTTTATTGCAGTGTCAGGAAGGACTCGGGTACGTTCTGCTGCATGTTGTAATTGTATGACTGTATGTAACAGCTTCAGCATTGATTTGAGAATTACTCAAACTGACGGCTGGTATTTTTTAGTGCTCTTTTTGATTGATTTCAAAGGACCCACACTTTTCTGTCATTTTTGTCTTAGGTTGTCACGTCCTACTGTCCTGCTAACAATGAACCCATTGCCAGAGTGAGACAGGTAAAATAAATGACATGTCTTAACAGGTAGCATGTACCTTTAAATGATTTTGGAATTAATGTAGGCTCGGTAAACAGCCATAAAGCGAGGAACACAATCAGCCCCAGTTGTGAACTTTGACACTGTTGTAAAAGAGAAAAGTATTGAGGATCTACCACTGCACTCCTGTTTTTAAGTAACCCAGCAAATTAACATCCAAGCTGTGGCTGATAAATTTCCTGCCACAAACAAAGGAACAAACAAGTAAAAGTTTAAACAAACCTTAATGTTGGTCTAATGTTGAAATATTAATTCATCTATTTCTTCTGTTCATCTATTACCAGGCCACCTTGTCTGAATATGAAGAAACGGTACAGAAAGCACAAGAGGCGTGGAAAGTATGGGCAGATGTAAGTGTGTTGCAACACGATTGCAAAAACGTAATGAAAGGATGGCAATTGCATAATTCTAATCATTTTAACTTCAGTCAGTAATGTTGTGTTCTTCAAAGAACTGAAAAAGAGAGTGTACTGGCTTTAAGATTTTACATCTGTTTTTATTTTTTTAATACAGATTCCTGCTCCAAAGAGAGGTGAGATTGTGAGACAAATAGGAGATGCTCTGAGGAAGAAGATCAAAGTTCTTGGCAGCTTGGTAACATCACCACCAACAATGATTTACTGAGATTAGAATGAAGAATTCTGAATGGAATGAAATGTTAGGAGTGCTTTGTGAGAAAGATCTGTTGCGCCGTTGACAGGTGTCTCTGGAGATGGGAAAGATCTATGTGGAGGGAGTCGGAGAGGTGCAGGAATATGTTGATGTGTGTGACTACGCCGTCGGACTCTCGCGCATGATTGGTGGCCCTGTTCTCCCCTCTGAAAGTATGTTAGATCATCCAGTTGCATAGGCAGATAGTTTCTTTTGATTTGAAAATGGTCGGACGGATATTGTGTTAATAGAGGCCTCATTTGCATGTGTTAGCTCTCCGCAATATTACAGATATCACAATCTTTAACAAGCCATGCAATGTGCAGGCCAAATAGATGGCTGAGGAAGTCGCTAACCATTCTTGCGCTGTCATTTCAGGACCAGGCCACGCCCTGATCGAGCAGTGGAACCCTGTGGGTCTGGTGGGCATCATCACTGCCTTTAATTTCCCTGTGGCAGTGTATGGCTGGAACAATGCCATCGCACTCATCTGTGGTAATGTCTGCCTTTGGTAAGAACACTCTGCCTTTAGGCTTTAGGTTCCAAGTAAAGCTGGCAAGATGCTTATAAAAACTGACAGTAAACACAAAGTTGTTGTTTTTGTCTTTATTTAAATTTACTTTTCTTTGTAGGAAAGGAGCTCCAACCACACCGCTCACCAGTGTAGCAGTTACAAAGTAAGTGATGTGACTTTCTATTGAAAGACAGACGCCAGTAATATACTTTTTGCATCTTTGTTTTTTGGGGGAGTGTTTTTTTTTTTTTTTTTTGGAGAAAGGCAAGGCTAAAGGGGCCATAGTTACTTTTCATTTGTGAATTAGTTGCATGAAAATGAAGTACGAAGTAGCTTTCAGGTATATTTCTTTGTGTTAATTCAGGATTGTTGCTGAGGTGCTGGAGCAGAATAACCTCCCTGGCGCTATCTGCTCTATGATGTGTGGTGGGGCTGACATCGGGTAAGTTTACTATTGTATCGCAGTCTTTGAGCTTTTATATCTTTTGGAAGGAGATTCCATTATGTATTCTGAACCCAAACACTGTGTTAATGACAAGCTGATAAGCAAGAGGTATAATAGACACAATTATTAAGCAAGGGAGTATTTTGAGGATTACTTTTTTTTTTTTTTTTTCCTCTCTCTGGAACAATTACAGTGCTCTCAGTCAATCTAAAACATTAAGAAACCTGAATGTTTAACAAAGAAAATGTGAGTGTGAACATTCTCAGGATACAAGTGTGCGCACAACTTTGTGTAGCAGCAGCTACAGCCTCTCAGACACTATTCAGGGAGGTGGACTGTTTTCCTTCCCTGTAAATCTCCCGTTTAAGAAGGTTTTTCTTTCATATTTAATTATTCTTTCATATTTATGGTCTTTACTGGCCACACAGTGGAGAACTCCCATGCATGTGATGGGATTTTTTTTGTCCTGCATGGAAGTCATGGTCTTCTTGAAAGATGCAGACTTTTCCTGAACCACTGCTTGAAGAAATTCTTCTAAAAACTGGCAGCAGGTTTGGGTTGATTTTTGAGCCCATCTTCAACCTGAAAAGGTCAGACTCGCTCATCTTTAATTATACCAGCACCTTCATCTTGCTGGTGTCCGAGTCGAAACGGAGCTCTGTGTTTGTTACTGATGCAGCCACAGGCCCATCCAGCTGGTTCAGCAAGTCACTCTTTTCTCATCAGTCCATAAAACCTTGAGAGATTTCTTGGCCCAGTCTTACATTTACATTTACGGCATTTAGCAGACGCTCTTATCCAGAGCGACTTACATGTCCTAATTACAGGGACAGTCTCCCTGGAGCAGCTCTGGGTTAAGGGTCTTGCTCAGGGACCCAGTGGTGGTAGTGCCAGAGGTGGGATTCGAACCGGGGACCTCTTGATCCAGAGGTCCATAGGCAAGTACCCTACCACTAGACCACCGCCACCAGTCTTGATGTCAACTTATGTGTCTTGTTCCAAGTTCACAGCTTGGAGTTGGAATATATGCATAAAAATGATATGGTCAAAATACTTGCCTAATAATTGTGTCCATCATATAAAGAAAGAGAAATGGCCAGCTTCTAAGCCAGGGATGTAAATGAGATACAGAAATGTGGCATTTATTTTCTGCTTGTTTGTTAGTTTTAGCAAAGAAGCTCACTTGGCAGGGAGTTATAAAGAATTTGTTTGTACCTGTGCTTTGCCTTGTTTTTGAACAATTTCCTAAAAAGTTCATGATCATAATGGGTTTTTTTTTTCCTTTTCTATGTTTGTGTTCATAATTTCAGTTTAATGGTTTGTGTTGTCTGCCTGCAGCACAGCGATTGCTAAAGATGAGCGAGTTGACCTGGTGTCCTTCACTGGCAGCACTCAGGTGGGCAAACAGGTGGCTCTGATGGTGCAGGAGAGGTTCGGTAAGTATTGATTAGCATGTTGTTTTCTTTCATTGTAATACACACTTTCACCTGTCAGCTTATAGTTAAATAAAAAAAAAATTCTTCTCAAATGGTTAATAGCAAGAGCTTTCATCTCTGCAAATAACTGTGTTTTCTGAAAAGGCCGGCAGTTGCTAGAGCTGGGAGGAAACAACGCCATCATTGGTAAGTTGATCTTTAACTGGTCTGTTCTCCACAATGGTGGAAGAAATGGCAAAATATACCATAACACGGTCAGGACATTTTCTCAAGCACTTAATTAAAAAACACAAAGCGTCCTGACTATATTAGCCTTTAAGCTTTGTAAATGGAGCTTGTTTTGAGGTGAATTGTGAAAAATGTAACTTGATTAACTTCTTTGTGCGTTTAAGGCACGTGTGTTCACGGCCCTACAAGTACTGTTGATGCTCAGGCTTATTGTGACAAACTGTAGTTTCACATGGTAACAAACCTGTACGGTTTTGTTGTTCATCCCAGAACATCATCTTGTTCTGAGTGAGTTGAGAATGTTAAAAACTTGTCTCTTATTAGTTTTTGAGGACGCTGACTTAAACCTAGTAGTGCCCTCGGCTCTTTTTGCCTCTGTGGGGACTGCAGGCCAACGTTGCACCACAACCAGGAGACTGGTGAGTTAAAACCAAGCAAACACTGACCTGAATTGAGATTGCATGTAATGTGCAGATCAGACTAAGCTTTTTTATGTAGTCCTTGCAGTATAGCTACATTGTATAGGTACATATTTATGGTGTACACCAAACACTCAAAGCAAAAAGCCTCATATAAAGCAGTTGTCTTCTGTTTGTAAATTATTTGTGACTTCACTAGATGCTGCATGAGAGCGTCCATGATGAAGTTGTGGAGAGGTTAGCCAAAGCCTACAAGCAAGTCCGCATGGGTGACCCCTGGGACCGTAAGTTCATGTGTTTAGCTTAGTTAATCAGAAATAAGTATGAAATATTTGAAAATGTTAAGATGCTTGAAAGGACTTGTATGGATTTATATGTACTGAGAAAAAGGCTGTGCTCTAAAATGTAATGTACACACATAGGGTACAGCTATGTTCCCTTACTAAATATGCTTCATTCTGCACACCTCAGTTACTGTGTTTGTACTCTGAAAGATTTATTTGTTGTAAAAGAGCAAATAATTTTTTTTGAGATTTACTGATTTATTTATTTATTTATTTATTTGTCTGCAGCAAATACTCTTTATGGGCCACTTCACACTAAGCAAGCTGTTCAGCAGTACCTGGCTGCTATAGAGCAGGCCAAGCAGCAGGGTGGAACTCTTGTGTGTGGAGGAAAGGTACAGCACTGCACCTAAAACAGACTTGGATGCACAACTGAATGAAGCCATTTTTATGAAAGACATTGAAGCATTAAAGACAATGTATAGCTTTGTACAAAAATGAAAAGACTAAAGAAGGGTTGATTTGGCACAAAACCATTTGCATTACTTTTGAAAACTTCTGTTCTGATCATGGGACTGTCAATGAAGCACACACAGCATTGATCAGAGATGGTTCTGTCTAAGCATAGTTGTGCAGTGCTGTTTCTGGAATTGTTTTTAATAACTTGAATAGAACAGAAGCTTGTTAAATATTATTATTTTTTTTTTTATTTCCCCTTGGTCAGGTAATGGATCGCCCTGGTAATTACGTTGAGCCTACCATCTTCACTGGATTGGCACATGATGCCCCCATTGTCCACACAGAAACCTTTGTCCCCATTCTCTACGTGATTAAATTTAAGGTATTTTCCCTCTTCCCTGCAAGCATATGGGTTTTCAGGTCTTGTGGTGTTTGCGTAATAGACTTTTCCCTTCATTTATCCTCAGACAGAGGAAGAGGCCTTTGCCTGGAATAATGAAGTCAAGCAGGGCCTCTCCAGCAGCATCTTCACTAAAGATATGGGCAGAGTTTTCCGCTGGCTAGGGTGAGCGTGCAGCTGCCACTATCTAAACTTGCATACAAATCAATGGTTCATTATGAGTCCAAGACTGCTACTTTAGCTCTGTCGTATGAACAGCATTATTATATTATCGTGGTCTAAGTGCTGCAGACTGCAGCGGTCTGCCTCACTGAATACGCCTGATTCATCTCAAGCTAAAGCCTTTGTGGATAAGGGTGTTAGACAACGAAAATGCCAGTGAAATCAGAGTTATGAGCCATAAGGAAATTAGTTTGACATGCTGAGGATTAGCAGATGTTCATGAAGGCAGCATTTCATATTGTAATTAAGTCAGACTGTGCTGGCATGGATGTAAAAGAATGATTGATGGAGTCGTATTTTTATACTGGTTAGGCAGTTAGTTGGGGTATTGTGTTCATATAAACATAGCTAATGAAGCTGCATTATGGCAAAAAAAAAAGTGAAAGAAGCACTGGTTCATTTCAAACGATGCAGAGCTACAGACTTGTCTTGGTGTCCAAGAAAAATAATGTCAAAACATGGTAGATTGAGAGGAATTTGTTTTTTTCACAGACCTAAAGGCTCCGACTGTGGCATCGTTAACGTTAACATTCCAACCAGTGGAGCAGAGATTGGAGGAGCTTTTGGTGGGTAGTCACATTTATTTTAAATTATAACAAAGCTTCTGTGGAAAGGCATATCTGAGGATCTGGTTTGCGTCTTCGTGAATGCAGGAGGGGAAAAACATACAGGAGGTGGGCGTGAGTCAGGCAGCGACTCCTGGAAGCAGTACATGAGAAGGTCCACATGGTGAGATTACACACACACCCTATCCTTTATCTGAAACAATCGTAGCACTTTTTTTTTTTTCTGTGCAAATTTGGGTTTTGGGGATGAAACACTACAGAGTTGCAGTAATACAGTACCTTTAACATAGAATAGTAATGCATTATACTTTATATTCTTTTTAACACACAAATACAACTCAACAATGTGTTAAAACTAGAAGCTTACTTGTGTTAACCATGTCTGCAAAAGAATATTTCTTTCACAGAACTGTCTACTGTATGTGTATAGCTGGGGCCAAAAGTTTTGAGACTGACCCAAATAGTAATTTTCACAAAGTTTGCTGCCTCAGCTTTTTTGATGGCAATTTCCATAAACTCTAGAATGTTATGACGAGTGATCGGATGAATTGCAGTTATTTGCAAAGTCCCTTGTCGCCATGAAAATGAACTTAATCCCAAGAAACCCATTTCCACTGCAAATTAGCCACAAAAGGAGCTGCTGACATCCTTTCAGTGATCCACTCATTAAGACAGGTGAGAGTGTTGAGCAGGACAAGGCTGGAGATCACACTGTCCTGCTGATTGAGTTAGAATAGCAGACTGGATGCTTTAAAAGAAGGGTAGTCGTTAAAGTCATTGTCCTTCCTCTGTTAATCATGGTTACCTGCAAAGAAATGTGTACAGTCAACATTGCTTTGCACAAAAAAGGCTTCACAGGTGAGGATATTGCTGTTAGGAAGAACTTCAAGGAGAGAGGTTAAATTGATGTGAAGAGGCTTCAGGGCACCCAAGGAAGTCTAGCAAGCACCGCCTCCTAAAGTTGATTCAGCTGCGGAATCGGGGCTTCAGGAGTGGCAGCAGGCAGGTGTGAGTGTATCTGCACATACAGCGAGGAAGACTTTTGGAGGATGACCTGGTGTCAGGAAGAGCAAAAAATAAGCCATTTCTTTCCAACAAAAACATCAGGGACAGACTTATCTTCTGCAAAGGTGCAAGGATTGGACTGCTGAGGACTGCGGTGAAGTCATTTTCTCTGATGAATCCCCATTTTGATTATTTAGGGCATCCAGAAAAAAGATTGTCCGGAGAAGAAAAGGTGAGCGCTATTATCACCTGTCTTATGCCAACAGTAAAGCATCCTGAGACCATTCATGTGTGAGGTTGTTTCACACTCGAGGGAATGTGCAATGTCTTTCAGCTTGAATGGGCACCATGACCATAAGGCAAAAGTGAAAACATTAGTGAAGACATTTTGGGTCAATGGCCAGGAAACTCTCCAGGCCTTAATCCCTTTGAGAACGTGTGGTCAATCCTAAAGAGGCGAGTGGACAAACAAAAGCCCACAATTTCTGACAAACTCCAAGCATTGATTGTGCAAGAATGGACTCTCAGTCAGGAAGACTCTCAGTCATGGCAGAGTGAATTGCAGAGGTCTGTCTTGTAATTATACTTCAGTACTACAAATTTATTATTTTTTTTCAATCTAAAAACACAGAAGCAGCAAACTTCGTGAAAACCAAAACGTCATTCTCAAAACCTTTGGCCACAGCTGTAAATATAAAATGTCTCTGTGCTGTCCACAAAATAGAGTATGAAATGAGGGGTTCACTATATACTTTTTTTTGCCAGATTTTGCATTTTTGAAGAATTGCTTTTGGAACTAATCTGACCCCAGTTTCATATTTCTCCTTTATGAATACCCACATGAATACTTTATAATGCAAAGTGAGTCATACATTGAAAAAAAATTAACATTAATTTCTGTCACACAGCACCATCAACTACAGCAAGGACCTTCCACTGGCACAAGGAATCAAGTTTGAATGAAGTGCAGCTGAAGACGGACTTACCCAGGCAGGACTTCAGTAAATAAGGAAACACTAAGAGCATTAGCTTTAATGACTTTTCACTAATCCAGATTTCATTTCTGTCTCAAGTATCCAGTAACGATGGTCAGTTTGATATAATCAGTAAGATTACAAATTTAAAGGATTTTGTTGTATTGAAAAGTGAACTGTCGTAGGAACGGTTTAAAAAGAAATAAATGACAGTGTGAACTGTTCTGAGCACTTATCAGCAAATGCTACCTTGAGAGGTAATTTGTACAAATAAAACATGCCTTTATTTTTGGAGGAAATTATTGTTTTAATGGTATCATCAGTTTTTTTCCCTGGGATGTTCATACCTTTTCCAGATGAACTTCCTGCAATGCTGTTCATCCAAGCTGTGATTCAACCTCTTGGGAGAAAACGTTCAGGAAATACACTAATCAGCCACAACATTAAAGCCAACAGCAGGAAGTGAAAAACATTCTAATAATGCTTTGTTCGAGTGCACATGCTGAAACACCTACGATTATCACAACAGAACTGGAAAGTGGACGATGGAAGGAGGTGGCCTGGTCTGGTTAGTCACATTATTTCAGCAGGACCATTCGTCCTGCCACACTGCAAAAATCTTCAGGAATGGTTTTGAGGAACATGATCGCTGACTTGACCTTACCTCCCCCATCTCGTGTAATTGGAGCATTCGTAGGATGTGCTGAACCAACTAGTCAACTCTATGGTAGACTAAAAGGAATGGTTGCAAATTTCTTGAATACTACGACACATCTTTGAAGCTTTAGTGGAGTACATGCTTTGGTCACAGCTGGTTTGGCAGAATGAGGAAAACCTCAAATTAAGCACACTATGTATTCATTAGTGTTTATAACCCTGTGCTTCCTGCAGGGGATGCTGCAGCAGCGAAGGGAAGGCCTTGTTCAGCTGTAGCTGCTGCTTGTTTTTTTTTTGTTTTTTTTAGTGCAGCATGAAATGAATAAAACAGCCTGGCAAGGACTTTAAGAAGACCAAGTGGTCAGAAGTATATCCTCTAGCTGCAACCACATCACATACCAAATCACACACAAGTTTAAATATTATAAATATTTTATTGGCAATTCTAAACTGTAAGAAATGACCAAAGGGAGAAGAATTATCTGACCATTTCTGAAATGTTAGAAGTTTACAAAAACGGGAGTCCTCGGGACCCATTTAAACACACGGTCACTAGCCAGAACATTCTCACTTCTTCAGTACTAGGTATATAGCTTTCTTCTCCTTTCTCTAACTACTTTGGAGAAAAAAAATCCCTTAATTCAGGTAAAAACGTGTAGTCCTGAGCAAAGAGAGAAAATGGTACTATTGCACAGTAATGAACCCTCTTCAAAATGAAGGCATTGAAGCTTTACAAAGACAAGACAACTCCAGGGCCAGTCAGCTCTCTTCAAGCAGCTTCCGCAGGTTCCTCTGAATCTGCACGTTGAAGGACATTGCAGAAAAAGCAGAGCAATTAGGACATTATTACAGTAATGAATAGACGACAGTACCAATGATTATACTTTAGTGATTAGTCATCAGTTGGATGTTCAGTGTAGGTTTTATCCTTTGGGTTATGGTAAAGATTTCTTTAATAAAATACACTCTTTTAGATCACATAACTGTTGAAAACAGCCGCTAGCCTTGACTCAACTTTCCATTGGATAGGCATGAGCTCAACAAGAAAAACATCTTTCTCAGCACTTGCAAACACACCACTGACATGAAGGGCCTGTCCAACCTGCCTTTGACAGGAAGATAACCAAATAAACAGTTCATCTTACAGTTATTACTCAGCGTAGAGAGGAGTCTGTCAATGATTCAGTAGGAAAAGTTGTCACGCTGTTATTCCACCCTGGTTGCCAGTATCTAAATGGTTTTGACAGCTTCACTTACCTTTTCCAGTTTGAGCAGGTTTGTGGACAGTTCACCGTAGATCTCAGCATTGACTTCTGCCTGGGCTCGATGGTGAACAGCATTCCTATAAATGGAAAGCCTTTTAACCTTTGATGACAATTTTAAGGTGAAATAACACGAGACAAGGGAAGGAAGTCCGTGCTTTTAAAACAGAGTTAAAAGTGTCTTGAATGTCGAGATCACCCTGAACCAACAAGATGTTACACATAAAAGTTTATTTAGAAAGCGCTTGCTGTGCTTTTTCCGTACATTGTCTGACGATCTGCAGGTGTCCACTCACTCTTGAACCTACAGTATGATGTGCGTAGAATGGCTAACATCCCCATCAATAGGGGAAAAATCTTCAGAATTTGTTCTGTGTGGTCTTATGACCTTAACACAGTTCACTTATTTGCTTTACAATTCTATTCTAAAATAAATAAATAAATAAATAAATGTACCATTACAAATCCTCATGTATTTGCCACCCAGCACTCAATTCCACCTGGACAGTGGAATTGATTTCATCTCATGATGTAGAGGCTTGGTCTTAGTGTTTGACAGAAATATTGGATTCTGTACTTCTCTCCGACCTGTTCATGGCAGTTCCTACCATTGCTGTATTTCAGACATGATCCCTGACAAGTCAGTCTGCATCGCAGTTTCGTCAATAATGTCATATAGTCTATATAACCCCTAATGAACAATGATGGCTTATTTTCACAATTATCCAAAAATGAATGAAAATTAAATCCAAGTTACTCACTCATTGTGTGAATATTCTCCCACTGACGTTAGTGAATTCAGCCTTTGCTCCAGGGCCAGGATCTTGAAAGCCATGTAACATGAGGACAAGACTAGAATACACACCCTGCAATAACACAATGCCTCTTTTTAACAAAATGGGGAAAATGAATGAATGAATGAATGAATGAATAAATAAATAAATAAATAAATAAAGGCCTGCAACATGTTACAACATGCAAGAGCAGCAGAGCAGGTAGTTCTCATTGCTTCGTATGCATGCCTTCATTTAATGGGACTCAAGAACAGTACTCACAGGAACAGGTAAATGAGTAAAAGAGTGTTGAGGGACAGTGGCTGCAGCACCTTCTCTTGATCAGCACCTGCCCTACAAGGACCTGAGGCACAAAAGAGAGAGTGACTGAATGAATGAGGAAAGATTGTTCTAAAATAACAGTAATGTTAGAGTTTTTAAAAGAGTCCAGTTTCCTTCCAAAACTAGATACCATTCAGATGCTTTGTACTAGAGGCCTGCAGGTGAATGTCAGCATGGACTGCCATCTCACCGTTCTTCATCACATCCAGGAAGTTCTCGGAGAGCGGTGAAAAGTCTAATTTCAGGGAAATTAATGATTTCAAAGTTATATCCTGAACTATCTTGCACCCAGACCATATTAAACAATGATATAAGCCTAGTTATTGGCAGGCAGGAATTAAATCCAGGAAAATATTATATTCTTAAATGGCAAAAATCTCGGACATCTCGGATGGCAATTTAAGAGTGGCCGCTCACTGTTAATATGATTCAAGAGCTGAATAAACGTAGACACACCAGTCATCTTTTCATAGTCTGGGGTTTGCGAACCCGAGCTACTGCTTTCCAGCATGTCTTGTCTCCTCTGCCGCACCACCCCGTCAAGATCTGAGAAATCAGCTGAAAAATCCTGCAAACACACACACACCCAAACCTGGTTACATATAAGGGCCCAGTGGTAAACACAGAATGCCTGTATTGTGTTTATACTGCTACATAATAATTAAAATAAAATAAAACTGAAGTCCAAATTAGGATTACTTGAAGGTGCTTATAAAAGTCTAGACTTTTCTTAATGTTCTGTTTTCCCATACATAAAGACCACAGAGATCCTAAGATGTATTTTTAAACTTTCATCACATTTAAAGTTTCAACATGTGCCGCATTTGCGTGTTGAAGATTATTTATGTTGTTTGACCAATTCTGCATTTTAAACCATGTTCATCCAGTCTTCTATGCTGAAAATCCTTTAAATGATCAGCATACAGGTTGCACAAGTATGTTAATAGCATGCATCACTATGTAACTGCTTTGCTGATGTTCAACCAATCAGTCCGCTTTATGTCAGAAGCAACCGTGATAAAGCTTGCAATGTATGTACAGCAGACTGATTAATGTTATTTTTTTAAATGTGCCTGAATCTCTAGAAACACCTGGAGCTGCATTTGTTTTAGAAGCTCACAATATATAGCTTGGTGAGTGATTGGTTTTAAGGCTTTGTTGCATATTATACTCAATACACAGATGGCCCTTTATTTCTGTACAGTAGAGACACACATATAATAGGGCTAATGCCAGTAATCAAATAGGCATTGTTCAAGTTACACGGCATGTACTACACCAGAAATTCATTTCCCAGAACAGTCAAGGCTGTGCTTACTAAAGGAAGTGATGAACAGTCCCCTCTGAAGCTGTTTTCTGCTGATGATGTGATGGGTGTGCTTCCTGTGTTCTCTCTCTGAAATAAATAGAAGCGTTATGGCTTTTCTTCATAGACTGAAACACCAAAGAAACTTGCAGCTCTAGAATCTTGGATTATAACCTTGAAATGCCATGCACTTACTAAATGAACACAGACTGATATCAAGAACTTGTATGTGGTGTCCCTGGACAGGAACGATACAAATACATGCTGAAAAATAAAAAGAAACAAAAAGAAAATGAAACTTTTGCCAGACCTCATTAATGAACTTTATAGAATTAAAAAATAAAAGAACTTTAATGTATATTAATATATACTTAAGTCTAAGATTTATTAGAAACCCCTTTTCATCAAATGTAAAAGTGTGTATTTAAATTTAAATTGTTACATTTTGATACATCAAAGTTAGAGAGGCAAGGTTGCGTTGGTTTGGACACGTCCAGAGGAGAGATGAAGATTATATTGTAAGGAGGATGTTGAAGATGGAGCTGCCAGGAAAGAGGAAAGAGGAAAAGAGGAAGACCCAAGAGGAGGTTTATGGATGTGGTGAGAGAGGACATGCAGGTGGTTGGTTTGAAGGAGGAAGATGCAGATGACCAGAAGAAATGGAAAAGGACGATCTGCTGTGGAGCCCCCTAAACAGGGGCAGCTGAAAGAAGAAGGAGAAGAAGAAGATGACATTTTGATGGAATACAGTACTTACCCTCTCACTTGTTGTAGTGATAACAAGTGCATTTGGCACCAAAATGGCAGTTTTTGTCTTCTTGATGAGAGTGACAGAGTGAACTGGGATAACAATCTGTTGCAGTAAAATGAAGCAAAATGTTATTTTCTTGAAACTGGTTTCAACCCTGTCAAATGGAATGGATGTGTGAAGTGTATTTAATCAGTATTTATACCTTGGTGTCTCTGCCAAACACTTTGGAATGGAAACAAATCCAGTTATCAGAGACAAAAAGCCTTCCCTGATAAAGAATGTCTTTTTGTAGAGCGCAGGTGTAACCTAAGAACAGACAGGAGCGGTCAGATAAGGCAAAGCCAACAAGACAAATTCATCTGACCTCATATCACTTCAATGACATGAAGAGGTACTGAACTAATCCTTCACACTCTCTCTTTGACCTGAGTAGGTAAAACAGTCTAAATTAGCTCACGCCTAAGCAAACATGCAAATATTAACACGTTGACTTACTTTGTTTCAGGATCTCATCCTTGCTTATTTCTTTGAAAAGCTTATGATACTGAGCATTTGCTTTAGAAAACTAGAAAAAAAAAAAGCATTACATTTTTAAAAATAATTTCATATATCTCCCATTTCACTGTTAAAACATTAAAAAGAGAAAAAAAACAAACAGCATTCAAACAGGCCAAAATTGTACTAGATCAACCCAGCGTGTGTGTTCATACCTGGCTGTATCTCGCTGCCTTCCTTTCCAGCTTTGACTCGCTGTCTGTTGGACTTTGTGATAGTGAGGCCTGGTCGACTGGTTTAAACCTTAAACCAAGAATCAAGGAAACTTCAGAGAAGGCTTTCAAATGTATTCCTTTCATATGATCATCCAAAGAAGCCAACAGTGTATCCTTCATCCCTTTACTAGCTATACGTGTGGAAAGGTTCATCTTTAGTGCTGTGACCCTTTTAGGAGACTTATATGGTCCTACACTAGTGATTCCAGACAAGCATCCAAATCACAAATGAAATCAGTATTAATTCTATTAGTAATTGAGTTCCTGATATTTCACGATTTAGTCCTTTTAGGATATTTAAGAAGACCATATGCTGTAACTCATCCAAATCCTGAACTAGTTATGGCATAACCACCAACTATTCACTGCTAGCAAATGAAAATCTTTTTTCAAGCCTGTAAACATGTTTGATTGAATTATTGTAGCAGCCCTAAGGTATTAAATACAATAAAAAAAAGTCATTCAAATCTCTAACAAATAAGGTGACCCCAAAAACATGAGAACATGAACTAACCTTAAGAAGAACTGAATGCTTTTCAGGTTACAAAAGCAAAACAAACTGACATTTTGTTCCTCCACACAAGTTAACTTTTTAAAGAATGGCACAAATGTTCTAAATAAAACACTGTATATATCTAGGCAGAGACTGACCCTCATCGAACTAGTTTTCTGATTAGCAGAGCCTTTTGGAGACTCCATAAGCTATCATCTTGTCAGCATTAACAACACATGAACAAAATCCTCACTGCATTGAAACTTCTGTCTGGTGTCCTTTTACCAGAAAGAGCTTCTCCATATACACAGTATAACGTCTCAACTACAGGAAAGGTGGGAGATGACTGCAGTCAATGTTACACTTTGAAGAAAAAGAAGTGAGCATCAGCTGCGTGACAATAAAGGACAGGCTCCTAAGCTTCACACACTGTGCACTGTTACATAAACGTGTTTGCAGAGCAGCTGGGTTTGCAAACATGGCACTGTCGCATACAAGGATATTTATTTAAATAGCAAGCCACCATCCATACAGTCACTGATAACTCTGGTTATTTCACAGGTACAAGGGCGCTTCATATGACTATTACTGTTATTGCAATTAATGACCTCAGTTTTTTTTCTGTGTATATACACTGATCATAAAAGTCCTCTAATTGCATATTGTGGTACCAAGACATTAAGACAGGACTAGTTTGACCAGCATATTCCACAGATCCTCAGTCAGACTGACATCTGGGTGCTCTGAGGCCAATTCAGCACTCCTCAAATAATTCCTGAGCAAGTTTTACATTTTCTGCTATAAGAGGCCAATAGTGAATACTGCTGCAAGGCTCCATGGTCCTGTTCTGAGGGTCATGTACCCACTATAGTTGCTTTCAACAGTATTCAGCATGGGTGCTCTGACTGGTCTGCAGCTGTAATTTTGGTAGGTACAAACGACTGCATAGGAGCAACACACCATAAACCTGTTTTTAAAATGCTCTGACGCATTCAACTAGCAATTAAAGCTCCTTGTCAAAGTAGCTTAGGTACTCAAACGTGCCTGAATGAAAAAAGGCCAATTATAAAGAGCCTGTTAATAACCTGATATTATATCATATACAGTACTGTGCAAAAGTTTTAGGCGGGTGTGGAAAAAATGCTGTAAACAAAGAATGCTTTCAGAAATAGAAATAATGATTGTTTATTTTTATCAGTTTACAAAATGCAACGCGAGTGAACGAAAGAAAAATCTAAATCAGATCAATATTTGGTGTTTCTACCTTTCGCCTTCAAACCAGCATCAGTTCTTCTGGCCCCACAGAGCCCTGATCTCAACATCATCCAGTGTGTCTGGATCACATGAACAGACAGAAGGATGTGAGGAAGCTACATCCACAGAAGATCTGTGGTTAGTTCTCCAAGACGTTTGGAACAACCTACCAGCCGAGTTCCTTCAAAAACCATGTGCAAGTGTACCTAGAAGAATTGATGCTGTTTTGAAGGCAAAGGGTGGTCACACCAAATATTGATTTAGATTTCTCTTTTGTTCATTCACTGCATTTTGTTGACTGATGAAAATAAATGATTAACACTTCCATTTCTGAAAGCATTCTTTGTTTACAGCATTTTTCCCACACCTGCCTAAAACTTTTGCACAGTACTGTGTATATATCACAATAAACAAGTAATGTAGCATCAAAATTAGTGTCAACAAGGGCGCTGGTGGTAAGGTACTCATCTATGGACCAAGAGATCACAGGTTCAAATCCCACCTCCAGCACTACCACCACTGGGTTCCTGAGCAAAACCCTAGGGTTACCCTGAGTTGCTGTAATCAAGAGCTGGAAGTCGCTCTAGATAAGAGCGTCTGCTAAATGCTCTAAATGTAAGACTCCTTCTAGACACATGGGGTTGCCAAATCCCCTACATTACTACTCTGCTCAGCTTTATTAATCATTTATTATTTGTTGTTTTCAATTATACATACTAAACAAAGTAACCTTTTCCAGTACGGACCCTGCTGTTTTTTATTTAATAAGTGACGCGGCTGCCCAGTTTTCCGCTAGCTGGCTGTGTTACTTTGTAACTCATAAATATCAAATCATTGTGTAGTGTAGATGTTCACTCTGTTTCAAATGTTGTGTAGAAGTAAATGACCCTCACTTCATCGCGCCCGTTTTTTTCCTGCTCTCCGATAGGTCAGATTCAGTGTCCACGGAAAGCTGGGACTCAAAGCCTGGCTTGCCAGTTCTCCTTTGCCTCTCCTCTCCATTCTCAGGCTCTGAGCTGAGGATGTTCGCCGCTTCCACAACAGCAACCCTATCGACGGGGATGTTGAAAGGGAAGAAATGAAAGCATACACTTTGCACATTTTCTCGAGGCACCAGCATGTGTGACGTAACGCCCACAAACTATTTCTCGTTTATTTTCAGATTGGAATGTTACACAAACATTAGAACAACACGTTAACTCCATCGTCTCCTTTAACCTGAAGGACATTCTGTTGATGAGAACGTCTCCTTGTCTTTCAAAGCTGATGCTGTTGAAACACAACAGAGTTTAATTATAGAAATATTAAGTTTAGTTTTCATAAGCATGTGTGTGTGTGTGTGTGTGTGTACTTGGATGCTTAGAAATGTGTGTATCTGTGTTTACATGCAAACAGGTACATGTGGACACACACACACACACACACACACACACACACGTATATTAGATGTATTGTTGCTGATTCAGCAGACTGGAGTGGAAGCTGGTGGAGGTGATCCCCGGGCAGTGTGGCGGATCGTGGAGGTAAACAGATGTTAATGGGACCAGTCCGGCGGTGTGGGGTGACTCTGCTGTAAGGTTGAGGATTTCTGAGCTCCTTGCTTCCGGTCGCACTGATGAGAGCTACACGTAGCGGGTCTCCGTCGAGCCAAAGCGATGCAAAGGGCTGCAACTAAACTCGTCTGTAACTAAAAGTCATTTCTGGAGCTTTGCGGACACCGACAGACCGCGGCTTTACCGAACACGCGAGCAACACCGAAACAGCAGCTCCGCACCGAGCAGCTTCTTCTGCGAGAACTCGGTTCAGGGCCCGGAAACTTACTTGTTAGGGATCCGTGCATCTCTTCCCTCCGTCCTGCTGGTTTTTGCTGTTTCTGGGGAGGAGAAGGCAGGCTGAACTCGGTCCGTCTGCTCGATCATCAGCACCATTTTGCGGGGCTGCGGGACTGAGCGCCTCCCGGTAAACCGGGGCTCCTCCGAGAAGTTGAGGCGAACTCCGAGCAGCTCCTGAGCGGGGTTAAACTCCTGAACGAGGTCCTCTCAGAAGAAACAAGGCTGAGTGGAATGAAGAGGGAAGAAGTGTGAAATGTCGCCCTCTTCTTTTGGCACGTGGGAAATTCCTCAGTTTGGAGGACCGGGATAAAGAGGCTCGCGCTGGAAGAGGAGCGCGCTCCAATCCGCGCACGTGTGGCCTAGAAAGGGCACAGTGCGAGTGCGCAGACGTGCAAACTTGTAGCGGCCTGGAATTCTAGCACCATGGCTCGACTCCTGGCTGCGAGTCCTACAACTTCCTGACCAACAGTGGCTGAAGGTTCAAGGGAGAACCCATTTATCACACTGATCCAGATTATTAGTTAATTAATTAATTAATCAATCAATTAATTAATTACTTAATTGTCTGTCTATGTTTCATCTATCTGTCTGTCTATCTATATCTATTTATTATGTTCTGCTAGAAAACCTTTTTTCAAAACAAATCAGTTATCAAATCAGTTATCTCATGAATAGCCTTTAAAACACAGAGTAAAAGGATAAAGCTGTTGAGCTGAAAGTAAATTACAGCGATTCAATCTTTGTTGCTGCATTTTACAAACATTGAAGGGACAGAACGTATCTGAAGGTCCTCTGTATAAAGCTTCAGTCCTCTTTTATGACACGTTTTTCAAAATTTGAAACAGTTTGATGAAGCCTCACCAATCACCAGTTAGAACACAGAAGTGGAACTGATCTCCAAAATGGCTTTGAAATGACATGAGTCTTGACTACACACCTCCGTATTTGTCTGAGAATTTGCCTGGGTGTGTTTCCTCAGCCATTCTGTGTAAAGTTAGACAGGCCATGTGATTATTAATAACCACAGTAATCAAATAAAGCAATGTTATTGCTTCTGTCATGTGCAACACTGTAACTTCTTTCTATTTTTTCATTGTTTGAATACATAAGCTGTTGCTTACATTGTGAAAATGATTCATGTTGAATGGAAAAATCTGGTGAGAAGGTCCTGGGTTCCATAACCAGATGGGGTGACCTGTGTTCTTTCTGTGTGGAGTTTGTCTGCAAAGGAGTTTGCATGAATGTCATTATGGAGAGGCTAAATGGACCCTGAAAAGAAAGTGAAAACCCTCGTCATTGCGAGGTCACAGCACAGCACACAGTGAACCACAATGGAATTAGGCCTCTGCATTTAACCCATGCAAACATCGTGCAGCTTCCGATGCAGGGGCAACTGCATCGAGAGAGAGAGAGAGAGAGAGAGAGAGAGAGAGAGAGAGAGAGAGAGAGAGAGAGAGAGAATGTTTTTGTGTCTGCCCTGCAATGGACAGTTTACCCAATCTGTGACCCTAGACAGGAAAAGTGGTTTAAATGATGGAGAAATTAATGAACAAACAGAAATGGTATGAAAGGGTCATTACAAATGACATTACTAATACAGTTCATAGTTACTCTCACTTCATAGCCACATGTGTGAGTGTGTATATATAACATCATATATGATCAGCTTTCAGTGTTTGTGGCTGATGGTGAATATACAGCATCTTTTGTAGACGTCAAAATAAATGCTTTACAGAAAACACATGTCTGCATATTTTACTTTATTACCATTTAATTGCTGACGTATGAAAAAATAAAACAACAAATTGGTCATTTTGTGGCCCTACTTTGTCGGGGTCAAATTTATGGATGCCGTATTTAAAATAAACTTTTTGCGTAAGACTCCCTGAAGGTATATTTTCTCAAAACTAGCTCTGAACAACAAGAAAGATTTTCTGATGTACTACAAGCTACGATCCAGCAGAGGATGCCAAAGATTAGGCTGTAACTTTCAGCCAAATGGGGCCTGGTCCTTGATACATTCAGAGCTGACATTTTAAATGTATAAATACCATTTGACTTAAGGTCAAAATAGGCTTGTATAAAGTGACCAAGCATGGGAAAATTGAAATGCAAATTGGGTATAAGCTGGATGCAACAATTCACACCTCAAATAGTTAGGAAAGGGTCAGATGGAGGGAGAAGATCTAAGTGCATTAAAACCTGAACAGGGCTTATCTGCTTAACTGTTTCCAGCTGAACACTTGTGTGCTGGTCTTGCGTCAGTTCATGTGAACATCTGAGGAATATTTGCCGAACCCCGGTGCAACGTTAGCTTTTCAATCCTAATTACTGTTTCGTCTCACAGCCTCTGGCGGAGGTGTCGCTGTTGCCAGCATACATTGTGAAACGGGCCTGTGAAAGTGTGAAAGAGAAGGAAAGTAAAGAGAGAAGAAAAGTCCTGTCAGAGTTCATTATGTATCCAGGGAACAATGCTGAAAGTGGCAATGCAAGCTGCACTGCGCCGAGCTGCCATTAATCATGGCTGACAAGGAACCAGGGTTAAAGGTGGGAGAGCTGCCAGTGCCTCTGATAGTGATTATAGTGTAGGGAGAAAGAAAGAAAGTGAGAGAGAGAGAGAGAGAGAGAGAGAGAGAGAGAGAGAGAGAGAGAGAGAGAGGGAAAGAGAGAGAGAACCGAATGGAAACACTCCTAGCAACTCAGAACTTGTATAGCTTAGGCAACATTGATGTTTCCATAAAAAGGCCATGTTCTAACCTTAGAATTAAAAAAAAAAGTGATGCAAACCAAGACAAATGTGACATCTTTTGCTGCAGCTGTTTTGATGGCCTAACTGTGAATGGAACAGAGACACTGGGGCATGAGGTGTGAAAACACGAGTGACTCTTGTCAGCCCGGAGTTCAGCAACTCCAAGAATGAATGAAAACTGACTAAAGGAGGTGCCATAAAGGTATACCGATGTCATAAGTTTCCTCTAGAACTCTACATACAAGCCCAGAAGCATTTACGAAACATTTTTTATTTATTTTAGAGTCTAACTCAGCATTTAGAGGTGAATTTATCTGAATTTCTGGATGGCTAAACAGTAAAAGAGTGGTCTTGTGGTGGGACACTTGGCTATGGACCAAGAGGGCATATGTTTGAATCCCTCCATCACTACCACCATTGGGTTCTTGAGCAAAAACCTTTAACCCCAAGTTGCTCCAGGGGGACTGTCCCTGTAATCAGGTATTGTAAGTCGTTCTGGATAAGAATGTCGGCTAAATGCCCTAAATGTAATGAAACACTTATACAGAGTGGATTTGAATACTAACTTTTAGAGGAAATCTTATTTCAAAACAATCTTATTCAAAATCTACTCATGCTGAAGAGGGATTTTTCATGGTCCCCTAAGAAAACTTAAAAAAATATATATATTCACCATTTAATCATCTTTATTGTTATATATGGCAATTCTAAATCTACTGGGCGTGAACTTTTTGTCTCAATGACAAAATGGTTGGAAGACCCCTTCAATTCTTTATCCAGCTTTATTGCAAAAAACCTTGCTTATGAGGACGACCTTTTTTACATTACACAAAGTGGAAAGCTTAGGGAACATAATGTAAAGGTTCTGTGATAACTAAAGGCATTTCATCACACCATAAGCCCAAATAAGGAACAATTTAGGAACCTATATTCTGTGTACACTATTCATTGCTACTTATCGAGGTACATGAAAAGGGAACCTAGGCAAAATAAGCTTTAAAAGCTCTCCAGTTTTTAAAACATTGTGAACTCGATCTTTTTCTCTATGAGTCGCAGTGTCTATTCGGCAGTTCTGGGTGCAATTTTGCTCAGCTCCTTTTGCAAGTGATGAAGTGCTTGGGCTTACATATGACACTCTGAGCACCTGAGAGCTCCATATTCTCAGAGTCTATCTCTATTTGTCTAAGGCGAGGCGGTTCCCTCTTCTCTTCAGCATTCCCCTCCTCTGAGAAAACAGAGAGCAGGCAGAGAGAGAAAAAGAGAGAGAGCATAATGGACCCGTGACTGGAGGAGATTGAGGCGCTGTTAAGTGCTCGGCTTGAAAGCATGTCTGGCCTCATTAGCTGTCAGTTGTAACAATACTGAACTGGCAGCGAAGACAGGTTGGAGTCTTGTGGCCATAAATCACGGGCCGACAGCCCTCTGACAGGCTGGGAACCAGTGCACATGCATGCGGGTGCCTTTTCCGTTCCCTCTCGCTCAGCACATCTGAAGCGAGAGCAAACACGCATACACACACACACACACACACGTGTGCACGCACACACGTCTGCCCCAAAACAAGTCATCAAAGAGCCAGCAGTTCCTTTCAGCCGGAACTTAGGCTCCTTTTTTAATTACAGGCAACTTGTTTCAGAGCAAGGCTTGGAGTGAAGGACTCCAAAGCAAGTCTTCTGTAATTTTTGGATCAGATGGTTCAAGGATGTAAGGCCTGTTGATTTTACAAGATATAAGGGCATGTATAAGCCTCAAAATATAATCACTAACAAACGTTTTATATCTTAATATTGGATGTACATTTAGTTTATTTTTGACCATATCGGTCCGTTCATCATGAAATGTTAGAAAGGATCAAGTTGAGGAATTTTAGGAGGCCTTTACTTCTTATCTCAAAAGAGATTGTGGTCCATCTCAAAAGTCCCAAACAGCTGCTTTATCTTCAACTGTGTATCATTTGGAAAGGCTGGGTAAGAAGGGGTTTTGTGTGGGAAAGCAGCTTGGTTTATGGTTAAGTATGTCTTAAGATGACTAAAGGGGCATTCCAGTGACGTCTCAAGCTTCTGGTGCCTTTCACTAACATTATAAACATTTATGAAGTCATAAACAATTTAATTATGAGAACATTTTGGCAAAGTGATTGAAGTCCTTGAAGTATTTTTAATTTGTGGGTTCTAAAGGCAAGCATACTATAATGCGCTTTGAAGTTTACTTCATGTGTGCTTTAAATTTTGAACAAAATCTATAATCTTAGGAGACATAAAACCTTGTAGTTATCTTCCAATAAAGGAATAAAATATTAATTTGGGTCCCTACTGTGATCTATGCAACTGAAAATGTACACGCGATATAAAAGGCAACTAATGTGTTCAAAGAATGGTAAAAATACTGTTCAGAAGATCTGATATCACACTGAATATACACTAAAGAACAGTCATGTAGGATTGTCACTTTAACATGTGCTTTGGAATAAACATTTTGGACGACTGAATTTGTTGGACGGTTTCACTAAATGGCTGTGTCTGCATGTGAGGGGTAGGCCTATTTTCACTGTGTGCACACACACTGTCTCGCTGGGAGCACTAGGGGCTTTCATGTCATGTCATTCTGCCTATGTCCATTAGGTTGACAGGCAGTAGTGCAGTGTGACTGGTGAGGAGAGTGGATGTGGGTGGGTGGGGGTGAGTGTTTTTGGGGAGGAGGTTAAGGGGGAGAAAGAGCAGGGCCTCAGGGTCATTAATCATGGCCTCTGACATGTGCAGGCAGGGGCCACGGCCCCCCTGTGCATACAGCTGGGCTCCACTGCTGGCACGGGAGATGGATATCCCACAAGCTTCTGTTGCCCTTGCTTTCCTTCTTTTAGCTCATTCTTTTTAATGACCATTCCGTCTTTCATTCAATCGTCCATCCATCTCCATCAACAGTCTGTCCATTCTATGACACCTTCTATCAACTCATCTACCCATCCATCCATCTGCTGATGACTCTTAAAAATAAAGGTGAAAGCAATGCCTTCTTCCCTGAAGAACATTTCAATTTCCAATCATTTTGCAAAAAAACTTGCATTTCTAGAGGGAAATGTAGATGTAGAAAGCCCTTTAAAGTGTAAATAGTCTTTACATTTTGTTAAGGTTCTGCAAATCAAAGGGTTTCATAAATCCATACATTCCAATAATTTTTTAAAACCTCTGTTTTTAAGAGCTTCCTCTGCACTTTATTTTGTACAGCACATACTTTCACAAAGAACTAGGATGCACAAAGTATTACTTTACCCAAGTTTCCGCATTTCAGGGACACTTCAGGGAAACTAAGCAAACACTGCCATTC
Organism: Hepsetus odoe; assembly: GCA_017165825.1. Lineage (NCBI taxonomy): Eukaryota > Metazoa > Chordata > Actinopteri > Characiformes > Hepsetidae > Hepsetus > Hepsetus odoe. The sequence continues at coordinate 16,661,775 of CM029383.1, forward strand.
TCGGCCTCTCTCTCTCTTTCTCCTGCCATTTATCTTTCTTTTATTTCTTCGGCTGTCTTCCACATGTAACTTCTTCCAGATGAGCACTGCCCGATTCCCTCTTCATTTTCAGATTTACTGGCATTGGGGATTGGTTTTGAGCTGGAAGCTTCGGAGAGTTCTTTGTGTTCTGAGCAAGTTCTGGAGAGTTAGGATGAGAAATAAAAAATAGGCTGCGAGTCCTGGGAGAATTTGAAAAAGCCCATCTCAGTGTAGCAGGTCCTCAATTGTCATGTGAAATATGGCTGCTGCTCTTCTCCACACAAGATAATAAATCTTCTTGTTTGGTGTCCTTACGTTACTTTGGAGATTTGGGTTTTCTCTGTTTCCTGTCAGAAAACTATGCTTTATTTTTATCCAAAAGACCATATCCAACTTCCATTAGTATGTGGAGCCACCAAAATGACTTCTTTCTCTGAGGGGAGGGCCTTCATATCTGACAAACAGCAGTGCGGTTGTTCTAAAGTGCTCTACGCTTTGGAACAGAACTGACTCATCATTTAGTGGCAGTAATTATCACTCTATATCATTCCTAGTGGAGCGGGGTTAACAAGAAAGATTGCAGGGGTTTCAGAGGAAAAGTCTTTGAACTGAAAGGGCAACAAATGTGAGTGTAATTCCTGTTTCATAGCCCTCTGCACTTTTTCTCAACCTCATACTAAGCTCCCTGCTGCAAGGTTTTCCACAGCCTGATTGAATCAGACACCTTCGTTTGTAGAGGCTATGAGGTCAAAAGGCTGGAGCAACCTGAGAGAAAGACAGAAAGGAGGTGATGTAAGATTTTTGCTGAGGGTTCAAGTGTATGCCATAGTAATTAGCCTACTCCATTAGTTTTGGTATTAGTTTGCATAAGCATGCAGTTCATGTAAATTATGAGAGAAAAATTCTTTATCAATTGCCATTTAAACCTTAAACTGCCATTGCCATTGCAAAAACTGAATTGATCAAAGATCGTATGGTATAAACACGGCTTAGAAAATTAATTTGAAGTGTGTATTCAAATATATATTCTTACATACCACATTTAACAATGCTACATATTAAACCATAATTTTACTAAATTTGTTTGATCTTTGTGTTTTAATCTAAATAGCTCTATTTGGTTTTAGGTTTCATAATGTGGCACTATTTGAGATATAGAATAGAATAGAATAGAGTAGAATAGAATAGAAATTAATTTTCCATTTTCGGAGTTTCAGCTTATATAATATAAGCTTATATAATATGTAGTTTTTCGAACCAGTTTCAGCTTAATGAACTGAGTGCAGTCCCTGTAGTGAGTGAGCATCTTAGAAAATTAATTCTATGTTTTATACTACATTTGTAGATTTAGCTATTAGCTGTACTACTATTTCTATTACTATTTCTGTTTATCTCCATCTTTCCGCTCTGCAGTGTCTCAAGTGGCTGAGCTCAGCTCCTTATTTAATTGCTTAATGAAAATTGGAGTCAAAGCAAACCTGAATGTTTGGCTGTGACAGGCCTTTAGTACATCTTTTTAAAAATACATAAAAAACACATCCTACCATACACCGTGTGCACAATTATTAGGCAAGTGAGTTTTTTGACCATATCTTCATTTTTATTCATGTAGTCCAACTCCAAGATGTATAAACTTGAATGCTAATTGGATTTCAGCATATCAGGTGTCAGATCCAGAAATGTGTATTTGTGTAATGAGAGAGGGTGTGGCCTAAGGAGATCAACACCCTATATCAAGGAGTATATAATTATTAGGAAGCTTCATTTCCTCCTCAGTCAAAAAGGAGAAAAAAGAGAGATAACTGATGCTGAAAAGTCAAAAATGTGATTATAGAATCATCAAATGTTTTGCTGCTAATAGTCAACAGGGTCACAAGAAACGTGACACTACCAGGAAGCCATGATCCTCCAGTGCTGTCATATTCCAGAACTGAACCTAGTGTGCAGAGGTACAAGGTGTTCAGTGCTCATAGACATGGCCAAGGCAAGGAAGGCTGAAACCCGACCACCAATGAACAAGAATTTGAAACGCAAGACTGGGCAGAGAAATATCTCAAGACAGAATTTTCAAAGGTTTTCTGGACTGATGAGATGAGAGTGACTTGACTTATAGAATTAAAGATGAGCTAGTCGGACCTTTTCAGGTTGAAGATGGTCTCAAAATCAACCCAAACCTGCTTTTCTGTCAGTTTTTAGAAAGTGAAAGTGACTATTCTTGTCATTGTGAGTACACAGCACAGCACACAGTGAACCACAACAATTACATCTCTGCATTTTACCCATACACTCACACACCGTGCAGCTATTGAAAGCGCCTGGGAAGCAGTGATGGGGACAGTAACTTGCTCAAGGGTACCCCAGGACAACCTACTCGTTAAGGATTCGAACCCATGACCTTCTAATCCTGGGGCAATTCCCTAACCACTAGGCCACTGCTGTCCCGTTCTTCAAGCAGTGGTTCAGGAAAAAGTCTGCATCTTTCAAGAAGACCATGATTTTTATGCAGGACAAAGCTCCATCACATGCATGGAAGTTCTCCATTGTGTGGCCAGCAAAGACCTTAAATATGGAAGAATAATGACATGGCCCCCTCCTCATCTGACCTAAACCCTATTGAAAACTTGTGGGCCTTATTTAACAGGAGATTTATGAGAAAGGAAAGTGGCTGTGAGGCTGTGGCTCCTCCTGCACAAAAATTGAACTTCAACAGATCAAGAAACTGACAGTGTATTTGTTCCATATTAAAAATGAATCCTCAGAATACTCACTTGCCTAACTACTGTGCACTCAGTATATGTGTTAAAGCCATTTTCCATGGTAAAGACAAAAATGTTTACTTTAAACACTGAATAATGAAGTTTAAAGGTTTACAAACTATTCAGATACTAATGACAAAAACCCAATTAAGGTGTTCCAACATAATGAGCATATACACAAGTATTTGAGTTATTCATGTTCAAGAAACATCCCTGCGATGGGCTGGCGACCTGTCCAGGGTGCGTCCCCCGTCCTCGCCCTGTGTGCGCTGGGTTGGACGCCAGCACTCCCCCGCGACCCCGTTTGGGACAAGCGGCAGATAATGGATGGATGGATGGATGTTCAAGAAATAATAGATATTCATGAAACCAATGAAAAGCCTAAAAAGAACATCTTGCACCTATAAAGACTACAGAGTGCACTCTTGGCAGTTGAACATTAACTAAAACATTTTTTTTTGCTTTGCGCCTAGTGTTCAATTTTATCATCTGAACTGACAGAGCAATGAAACACTGGGTTGTTCATAATGAGCTTCAATTTCTCCAAGGGCAAAATCACACACAATTTGATTTGTTCTCGTCTTTCAGCCCTCTTTCCAGCCTCTTTCTCTCTCTCTCTGTCCGTCTGTTTTCTGTTCTGTTATTTTACTGCAGTGTGCTCAGACCCCACCTTCCTGCTGTTCAAACCACAGCAGTGCCACACACACAGGGCCTGCCATAAATCAATGGACAGGATCGTGTCTGCCAGTCAGACTAAACAAGAGCATTTGTGCTGCTTTGCACTCAGTCATTAATCATCTTGACAGTTTGAAAAACACATTTCCCCTTTAATGACTGTATTTGGAGAATCACGTCTGCTTCCTCTCTTTGCATTGCTCCTGCCTTCTTTTTTCTCTCTGAAAGGGGCTCTTTCCTCACCAAAAGGCTTGGGGGGTGGGGGGTGGGGGGTGTTACAAGTCATGTTCTAATTAATCGTTGACAGCAAGGTAAATGTTATTATATGTTATTATATGGTGGGTCATGGTTAAAATAAACATAATCACAGTTACTTGCTCTGTAATTGTATTATATAAGCTTTCATCTCCTATTTTACTGGCAACAGCACATGTTAAAAAGGAACATTTGAACCACATCTAAAGACGATTCATAGTGATGTGACTGATGGAACTAGATGCTGAGTGACTAATGCAATTCCTCATCAAAGTAGAAGAAGAAGAAGAAGAAGAAGAAGAAAAAGAAGAAGAAGAAATAGAGAAATCACTGCCATACGTTCCTTCCAAAAACACAACCAAGCTGATTGGGAACCGGACCTCCCCAGTGCTCGGACTGAGCGGTTCTGCTTTAGGTCAGGTCGAGCATGTTGGGCTCAGTTACACCCGGAAAAGGGCGCAGAAACCGTGAGGAATGTCAAAAGGAGGCCACAAGGCAAATGGAGCCTCGCTCACCAAATGTGCATGCGGCCAGCCCGCACTCTTCTATCCGACTGCCAAGGCACGTTTCTCCATGGAGCGTCTCGTTTGGGACGCATGAGAGCTGACAAGTCAGCGGCAGATCAAAACCAGCTGGGGCCGGGTGAATTAGCGGTTCGCCATAATTGCCAAGTGCCCTCTCATGGACTGCTGGGCCCTGGTCTGCCTGCACTTTTACATTCAACCATCCACCCCCTCCTACACCCATCAACATCATCCATCTACAGATCCCCAGGGTCTTTAGAAGTTCTAAATATGCAGTTTCAGGGCATGCTGTACTTTTGGCTTTGCCCCCCCTAGTGGTTAAGCCTAAAGTACGCTTGACCTAGCTAGCTACTTGAGTTGATTCTATAGTGCTAGACCAGTAGAAATGGCCTTAAATTACAGGGGAAAAAATTAACTATAATCTCCTTTAAAAGATAGAAAGGCTTTTTTTCTCTCTTCCATTTTGGAGTTACAGCAGCACAATGCTTTAAGGTTTAAAGCATAGAAACGTACAGAGAGAAAGATAACTTTTTCAAATCCTTTTAAAAAACATGAACATAAAAAACATAGATAGTGGGCTGTGTGCAACTTTGTTCAAATGTGTCAAACCTACATTAAATGAATCCAAATACTTTAATGCTGTTTTGATTTTCCTAAATTAATATGTTATAAATTAATCATGACTGTATATATATATATTTATATACACAGTACTGTGCAAACGTTTTAGGCAGGTGTGAAAAAATGCTGTAAACATAGAATGCTTTCAAAATTGGAAGTGTTAATCATTTATTTTCATCAATCAACAAAAAGCAGGTAATGAAAAAAAGAAAAATCTAAATCAAATCAATATTTGGTGTTACTACCTTTTGCCTTCAAACCAGCATCAGTTCTTCTGGCCCCCACAGAGCCCTGATCTCAACATCATCCAGTGTGTCTGGATTACAAGAAGAGACAGAAGGATGTGAGGAAGCTACATCCACAGAAGATCTGTGGTTAGTTCTCCAAGATGTTTGGAACAACCTACCAGCCGACTTCTTTCAAAGACTGTGTGCAAGTGTACCTAGAAGAATTGATGCTGTTTTGAAGGCAAAGGGTGGTCACACCAAATATTGATTTGATTTAGATTCTCTTTTGTTCATTCACTGCATTTTGTTGATTGATGAAAATAAATGATTAACTCTTCCATTTTTGAAAGCATTCTATGTTTACAGCATTTTTTCACACCTGCCTAAAACTTTTGCACAGTACTGTGTATATATTTATTTATCAATAAATCTGTCTATAATATATCTACATCATCTATCATTTATTATCTATAAATAAAGTGTGCAGTCTTTGAGTGTTTAATGCCACTTGCCATTCTAAAACAATGTACAGAACACATAGTTTAGTGGGATGTGATGATTTGTTAGTGGGTATTGTCCCACTACATTACTCTCTAATGCCAGGCCTGCAAATTATGAGATTAGTGGGCACAAATATAAAGCCACATCTTAGGCTGAAGTTACAGGTCTAGAGTTTCCAGATGGATGGATATGGGATGGGGAGAATGAAAAAAAAAAGGAGGACAGGTTCATTTACAGTGAGAAAAATGTTTCTCAATGCCTTTTAACAGGGAGCCTGGAGTGTAGCTGGCTGTGAGTGACATTTTCTGCATTTTCCCTCTCCTGATGTCTGTGTGAGTGGGAGTAATGAGCTGTTTGATAGCTTCACCATGTTGTTGAAACATAGTTGACATCTGTAAGCATCTCTCCATTTAAGCCACTTTAAAGAGACACATTAGAAGGAGGCAAAGCCACACATCGTGCTTGGGGAACATCGAAACCCTGTGAGAAAACAACACACACATCCTGGTGTGCACCCCAAGGCTTTGAAGGCACTGCGAAATGTGGTTTGATCCCTTCGCAGGCAGTGATGAGGATGGTGGCTGGATCTCAGGCGATGCTGGAGCCTTACAGGCTGACGAAGCAGCAGCTCCACACTCTGTCATCATTAATCACTGGCCCTTGTCAGTTGTCCACCCAGTACTGGCCTCAGACATCACTAACACTTCCCACTTTACCCGCGCCAATGGGGGAAGGGTGCATTGCCGATGAGTCTGTGTGCATCTCAAGCCTAGATTCTGTCTGTTTACACATCCCTGTGGTGTGCAAGTCTAAGAAATGGTGTCTTTCTCTGAACGTGTAAATGTGTGTCTGCTGTTGCTACCCAAAAGACATTTTAAACTGTAAGGCAGTTCCTTCCCAGTTCCACACACAGTAGTCCATTCTGTCTGTCTTCGTTGGGTCGGCGGTGATGTATCTCTCCTCGGCATGAGCAGCAGGGATGACAGAAATAGAGTGTGGGTGTTGATTCCTGCCATGGCTGGGAGCTGGGGGAAGAGAGAGACGGACAGAGTGATTGATGAGAAGCGAAGGAGGAAGAAAGGGAAGATGGATCGGGTGACAGCGTGATGGACGAGTTACAGCAAAATGGAAAATGGCACCACTATTCATCTCTCCCTTGAGAGCGGACCTCTGCTCATGAAATTTCATCTACTGCACCTTTTATTGATTTAAGGGCAGACGGTCGTCACTGGTAATGTCATTTTAGCACAAATTTGCCCTGTAAGCTCAGCAGTACTTAACTGGAAGCTTGTACAAATCTGAAGCACATTTAAATGCGGTTAGATTTTGAAGACCGAAGTTGTTAATGGTGAAAGCGATAGTCAGTACACGGTACAGTGAACGTGGCTTGACCTTCTTTTGTCCGAGTCACCGTGGGGTGTTAGTCAGGGCCCATGACAGGCTGATTACTCGGCGTGAGGGACAGAGATGTGACCCGTGTGTTCGCACTGCATCCTGCCTCACCCGACGACCAGAACCTTTGGAAACCTGACCCGTCCCCTCAAGTCCAGCCAAGTGGATCTGTTCCGTCACTCAGCATCACTAAGCGTGATTCGCACAATGTCTGGGAAAAGCGAGCCGTGGCCGACCTCTCCGATTACCTGCTCAGAACCGATGGAGACACAATGGCTTTCCACTCTGATGCAGGATCAGTGTATGAAGCTTTGCAGTTGATTGCATTTAGGAAGGGGCACCTTCAAGAGTGGTCCCTGATCAGTTGGGATAAGAATGTAATGAGAGTCTGAGCCCCAGGGGTAGTGCACTGTAACCTTGCGAGCTAACTGTCATTGTGGTTGAGTGATGGTACACAGATACTGAGCTGTCAGTCCCTGTTTGTTACTCTATGAGGCCATAGGATATTATTGTTGCCAATCAAACTGGCAAGCTGAGCCATGCCATTGATATATTGCAGTGTAAAAATGCTGTTCTTGAGTCAGCTAGACAATTTCAAAGCTTCCCCTGCTCCATCATGTGATGAGCACTGGCAATGAACTCAGGGCTGACACCAAGACCTGTTGCCCATCAAACTGACAAGAAACACTACCCTGGTTTCTGTCTGTCCTTGATGACTGGTTTTGCATTGTAAATCACATTCCCCCAGTTATGGGCCACCATGCAGGTCTTTCCCACATCGGCAGCTAAAGGCAAAAGAGTCAAGAAGTAGTGTTGGTGGAAGAAAAAGCTGGAAAACACAAACACACCTCGGCCTAATGAGCTATAGCTCACCTGACCTGAAGGCCAGGTGGCTTCATTTTAGCTTATGGCACAGTATTACTCTTTTAATTATAAAAGTTTGATTCATAAGAGGGAAATGACTCATTCTAATTAAATTTAATTGAACTGTCCATGGCGTGGCACTCCTTGAGGATGAATTGCTGCACGCACGAGAGAATATGCACAGAAGAAAACACATGTATAAATGGAAACTGTAAGAGCATGCTTGGAATGATAACCTTCAAGACAAATGTGTGAATAAGCAGAACCAAGTTCCTGATGTATCAATTGACATCTGCTGTCACCCTGCGGATAAGGGACACAAAAAGAAATGCTTGGAAGCAGGGAGGAAGACGGGAGAGGAGGGAAGGGGTCCCCTGGGTCATCATTACAAGCACACACAGGTTTCACAACAGCAGCATGCCTCAGGATATGCTGAGACGGCATTCCCAACATGAAGGAAAAGCACAAACCCACTATGGCATTGAAGACTGCAAAGCCTGCACTAAGGCTGCTGCTGGCAGTGCTCTTGCTTCATAGCTGTACAGCTGAGTGCCGAACTAGTGGCCAGAGCATGTTGCTAGATATGCTAGCAGAGGCACATAACACGTTAGAGGCTCAAAAAAAAAAAAAAAAAAAAAGTAGCTAGCTTGAAGTAGTATTCTATGCCTGCATTTTAAAATAGCACAAATGAGGTTCCTTAAGCATTTTACACCAAAAAAGTGCTTGTTTTCATAGTGTTTTATCACCCTATGATCTCTGGTATATTTAAAACAGGCAATGTATTGCCTACGCTACCATTCTTCTGCTTTTGGTGCTGTTCAAGTCAAGCACTAACTGCACCACTCAGTCAGTGTGTCAAGACACAAGAGCGGGCTAGACAACTCAGGGCAAAGGGAAAGACTGTTCAGCCTTGTGGATCAATGCAGCACTTCCTGACATGATCTCTAGAGACCTGCATTATAAAGATAGGCCTTGACCAATCTAAAGTGATGCTGATAAGAATTCCCTATGGGTTTGAGTAATGCTGAGGATTAAATGCTATATTTTGCTATAACATTTACTTGTTTGTGAATAATGAAGGGTTGAATTACATGAAATAACATGTGGCCTTGATAATGACACTGTGGAATAAAGAAAAGCAAAACAAAAGTTTAAATATAACCATTTCATTTATTTAACAAAATTATAACTCCAAAGTTGGACAGCACTGCCATCACTATTGTTCTTTTCTTTTTTTCAATGAACCGGCACCTTAACCAGCCTTGTAATCTTGACACATTACAAAAAAATATTACAGCTCTTTATACCATTTATTTTTAAGCTGTTCAAATAAAAAAGGAGTATTTAGAAAGCCCAGGAGGACTTGGACATGCACTTTCATACCACACAGACAAAAGAAAAAAAGAGGCATCAGAGAAGAGAACATTTGCCTCATGAAAAGAATAGACACTTCTGAAGCTTGAGGCTTGATCCATACTGTGTACAAATAATGGGCAGACAACATAAGTAAAATTAATAGTGAAGGTAATTGATGTACTTCGATTTGTAAAAGTAAACAATGAATACAGAAGAACATTGTGGATTATAAACTGAAAAGCCAAGCGCTTGTTAAAAAATAAATACAATTCTGTTCGGAAAACTGTCTGCGATTCAGTCTCATACACTGTTTCAAGCTTGCATGCACCCTGCACACCCATATTCTCAGCCATAAGGGACTCTATGGATTCCCTTTTTGTCCCATTCACTTGTCCCTGCCCAGCACGGGGAGCTGGAACTAAAGGGCAATAACCAGTGTCCACTATCAGCTGGATATCTTAGCAGTCATCATGCAAGCATTCTGCTTGTTCTGTTCTTTAGATTTCTGAAATGCAGAGTCTGTATGTTGCCTCATTGGTAACCAAGGGCAGAGGCAGATCCCAGTCTTTGACTGTAGAGGGCATAATGGGAGTAGTAGGGTGCAGAGGCTGGTAAAGAGTGCATGGGCAAGGATGGTGCTGTGGGCAGGTGCATTTTGCTGTAGGGATGGTAGCGTGCTAGGCCCAGGCTAGGCGGTGCTCTTAGGGAGAAGGAGGTGGGTAGAGTGGCTGGGCTGCTCTGAGGCGGCAGGTGGAGGTGGCAGGAAGCAGCCGCTGCAGCAGCAGAGGAAGAAGAAGAGGGGTAAGCAGAAAGGAACTTGCCGTCCACACCTGGTAGTGAGGTGTGTGTGCGCAAGTGGGCCAAGAGTTCCTCTGAGGTTGCAAATCGTTTGTCACAAGGTCCGCTGGCAGATACCCAGTTGCAGGCATGTGGCAGTGGCTCATTGGGCAGCATAAAGCCATATGTGTAGAGAGGATGAGACAGCGAGGGGGTGACACTAGAAGAGAGTGAGCTCTGGTGAAGCGAATGGAGAGGATGGGTGGGATACACCAGTGGAAAGCCATTTTTCAGTGAGGAAGGGTCATGAACACAGGTACTGCAATTGCTACCACCAAGGTGAGGAGCATTTGGATAACTTAAACAGTAAGGGTCCCTGCACAAGCCTTGCATAAAAGAGGGCGGGGATGCTCCTGTCAGTGGGCTGGAGCTGGGGTGTTTTCCTGCAACCCCTACACCAGCACCGCCAAGACTGGACTTGGTAGGGTCTAAGCCAGGGACGAACTGACCTGGATACCCTGCATAAGTGCCCACTATAGACCCATGATACCCCATACTGGAAGATGGTAGAGGGAAAACAGGGTGACTAGATTTGAAAGGAGAAATAGAAACAGGCCCCAGACCTCCAGGTTGTGTTGGTTGCGTGTCTGCTTTACCTTCATGACTAGGGCTACTGTCCGAGCTACCACTACTGGAGTTGGCACTAGCTCTGGCATGGCTCGAGTTGGCCAGCTGGGGACTGTCCAGGCTAGCTTTACTTGACTCAACCTCCTTCTTTAGATTGCTGCTGTTGTCAGAGTTTGCTGAATCTGAGATCTGAAGCTCTCCGTTCACAGTCTGTGAGGGTCCGGTCGGACGAGCCGTGCTGGGAGATGCACTTGGTCTATGCGCCTGCGTCTGAGGCGGCGAGCTCACTCTAGAGTTTGGCGAAACAGTACGAGGAGGGTGGGACTGACAGCTCTGTGTGCTATTGCTGCCACTACCTCCACCCATGGGAAGACAGAAGCCAGGCTTGTTAGTGCTGCTGTTGCTGTTAGTACCATCCCTCTGGCTGTCCGTGCCTATTTTGGAATAGGGCTTGAAGCTGGACTTGTCATCCAGTGTGGACCGCTGTTCTCCAAGTTTCAGGGCTGAGGAGGACGTACGAGATGAGGGGTCTTTGTCATTGAGTCCACTGGAAGTGACTGAGGCCAGCTTGGAAGATGCAGGAGGATCTGGCTTACCTATCTGAGAACAGGTTTGAGCCAACAGGGCCAGCGGACTCTTCTTAGCATCCAGCTGTAAGGAAAATGAAAAAAACATTTTTCAATTCAAGGGTTAACTACAACCATGTGAATGTATTCCTCCAAGTACTCGCATTAACCTACAGTTTCAATAAAAAACGGTATTATTTTTTGCTTTAGAAGTATTAAATTACCCAAACTGCCTCCCTAGGAATGAAGGGCAAAAAAAAACAAAAAAACAAAAAACAAAAAAACACTAGTGCCAGTGTTGGCAGGATATTAATCAATTGTTTTCTCTCTGCTCATATATAAATATATATACCAAATTACTAGTAAAGGATATATTTACATAATAATAATAATAATAATAATAATAATAATATTATTATTATTAATAAATGTATTTAAATGTTATACACTGAATAATAGTAAATGACTATACATGTATAAATAAAGTTCTACAACGGAAAGTTTGCTGAGAGACAGCGGAGGGAGGGAGGGAGCGGAGGGAGCGGCGGAGCGGCTGCTGGTGGCGGAGCTGAATCATTACCTCGATGCTAACCGGGGCCGATGTCAGAGGCTGGAGATACTCCGGGTGCAGTAAGTGACCTGAATGCGCCGTTAACATGGTGAGGATTTTCACGGGCAGCCGTTTGGCCTGACGGAGGGGGTCCGAGGGTTTCAGTGAGGTAAAGTGAACGTCGGCAGGCGAGCTCCTAATCCCGGAGACCCTCCTGAAAGGAAAATCGCCTTGTTGTTGGTCGCTGCACAGGAAACGGTGCTCTGTAGCTCCACCGAGAGTTTCTTTCATTTGAAGGCGAGCCGAGGGGGGCAAGCTAGCAGGGTCCGGATCAGACAGGACACATTCTGTCCAGAACTCAACTGTTAAGCTTCAGGTCCATAGCACTGTTCTGAAATAATCCACAAAACTCAAAAGTCCTTCCAGCAGACACTTTCAGAGTCGAGGAATTACTCCAAAGCCACTCATCGCTCCGGATCAGGCTCTAGGCGTCTTTACCGATCCGCAGCAACGGACGAAAAAACACAAAAAGTGCCTTTTCTGAGGCGGCTCCCGCAGGTGTAGGCGACTTAACAGAGACAGGAGAGTAAGCAAATCCACATTAATTTATAAAATTGGTAAGAATAATAGATAAAACTGCCCGGAAGGAGCTCGTGCTTGGTCGGGCTCCTGCTCGTCACTTCACGACCGTTAAAGGCGCGAGCCGGACGTTCCACCGCACGCGATCCGCAGCACAGTGTTCGCTGGTCTCTCCGGTAATGAGACGATAGAGTCTTTCCCCCCCGCCCCTGTTTCGAGAAAGCCGAAGACGATTGGCTAGTTGACCATGATCAACGTGTATACTTAGCCAATCCGTGGGCAAGAGGTATTCCGTTGCTGGCCAATCTCAGCCTATGGGAGGCGGGGTTTGCCGGAAAGATAAATGAAACGTCGGACCTAGTGAAGGCGTGGTTAATCTGCCTTCGGGGCGGAGCTAGAGCGGATTCGGGGCGTGGTCTTTCAGCCGACGATCCTTTGTCACGTTTCTACTCATTGTGGCATGAGGATGACAACAACAGGCCTTCAAATGTCACCATGTTACACTCTTTCGACTGACTTTGTGCTAACAGAGATCTCAGCTGTCTCGTATTCCCACCCTTCCCAAGCAAAGTAATTCATAACGTGTGGCAGAGGGCGCCTGATTCAGAAAAGAATGACCACACAGAAACCACAAAATAGGCTACGCTCTTAAATGCATCTATAAATCTAAAAAGCCAACACTTGATACTAGTAGTTTATTATGTTCCAAGGCCAAAAACACAAAGGACTCATATCCAGACCTGATCTCTAACCAGTGAGCTGATTTTCAAGCACAGAGTTATTTTTGTTTCCACTGACATAACTAACATAATATTTAGGCATTTACTTTTAACATGAAAAAAGTGATGTTTTATACCCCTCGCTGTAATTTTCTTAAATTCAGTTAAATGCAATGCACCGGTGCTCTCTGGTATCATTTGGATAGAGGGAGGGGGGAAAAAAAACAGCTATAGAACAGAGACACACTCATTCTATCTATAAGACTGGAATGTTAATAACTTTATTGCATTGCTGCTCCTGACTGACTTGGCAATGAGCTAATTTCGTTAACCTAATTATACAATGAATTGGTTAACGTGCTTAAAAATGATGCCTGACAAGAGCTATTAGTGGCAGCTCGAAATAGCCTGAGCTGGAAAGGCTTTGAAGCTGAGAATCCTTTAGCCATCTCAATGGAGTGCGAAATGTGTCCTTATCCTTCATAACCTATGGGCTTATTTCTACAAAGAGAAGTGGATGAGTTTCCTCTCTGATCCTGCCAAGGCCTATAGACTAATGCAGAGGTTATTCATATACAATAGCTTACTTTATTCTTTAAATGCGTTTTATTTTTTTTCTCTAAATGTATTGTATTCTACTGTTATTTTATAGTGAATGAGGTTTATACTTATTATTATAGCAAATCATCAGCATATCTCTTCACCGCTTTAGTTAGTGTAGATAGTTTTTACAGTTTGTTGGTTTAGTTAAATATTATTTTTATTGTATTTGAAGATAATTATTTCACATGATTATTATATGTGTCCTGCTCATTTGTCAGACTTTACATAGAGTCCTTCTGAGGTTGGCAGAGGTCAGCTCAGTGATAAGGGTATTGGGCAAGCCTCTGTCAGGCAGAAAGGTCAGGGGTTAACTTGCATTGGGGAGCATGTGTGGTGATGGGTTTACTGTGTCACTGCTTTTCTTAAGATCACACACAGATGGTTTGCATAGGGTTATAGGTATAGTGTGTGGTGGGGGAGTGTGGGACGGATGTATTTGTGTGTGTGCTTCTGCAGTTTTAAACCTTTTTTTAACAACATATATTTCATTTTTTCTTAAACTTCAATGTAATTTCACTAAACAAACTGTAGCTGTGCATAGAATGTCAGGAGCCTCGCCCTTGCCAAAATGGAAGGATACAAAAAAATAAATAAAAACACACCTTAAAAGGTTTTGCATATTTATCTATGAAGATACAGTGTTATAATGTGCGTCTCTTTCTTACTTTGACACAGCTCTGAACGTTAGGCCATGGTGGATATAGATGGAAATATAACGCGTTCACCGAAGAGACTGGCATAGTTGTGTTCTTGGCTATCCAAGCAATTGGAAAGAATGCATGTAACCAGAGGTTGACCTCTCCTTGGGGTCATGACCCCAGATTAACTACTTTATCAGCCACAATGATTCCCTAATATAAGCAGAAGGAATGCTACCTCCACAATATATGTGTCCATTTCTGTCCAGCTTCTCTTTGTTTCTTTTCTCCATGTTCCATGAGCTTTAAGAAGTTGTTACAGAAATGACAAACATTCAGGTTGGTTTTTAGAGCTTTTCAGTTTAGTGAAGTCTTCTGAGTCAACTTGAAAAGCTTGAGAAACAAGCAGAGAGGAGGAGACCAGGGTGAGAAAAAGACAGAGAAAGGGAATAAAAAAACAGCAGGAGGGAGGAAAGCAGAATAGCCAAGGAGAGAAAGGGAGTGAGTGGGGGTGTGACGTGAACAATAGGGCATCGCTATGGGACGCTTCATGGGTCGCCTTGAAGTTGCTCGTCAACAGATGTGTCACCATGTTAATGACTGATTGCCGTTTCCTGTTGTTGATGGTTGTCATGCAGGTTCCCCTTTGTGAGGCCAATAAATCTTGTGGACGGATAAATGGAGGTGATGGCCATTATACCCATACAGGGGCACTTCATTTAATGACGCACAGATGCAAATTAAGTTCAAATATCTGTTTCCTTTTGTTTAAGGATTTATTATAGTTCCCGAACAAGGTTTCAGGGCTGCCGTTTTTCAAGCCAAACTAAGAGTAGGCCTCTTGATAAATCTTTTGCTAATTCATAATCACACATAAAGAAAAACTATTTTATTTGCTTTTTAAAATGTTAGAAATTGCTCAAATGCCAGATACAGATCCAGGTTATGACCGCACTGTGTTATAATTTGAACATTTACAATCGAATGTGAAAGTGACTATTTGTCATTGTGAACAAATGCTTCTTCTGCATGACTCAGAAGTGTAGCAGCAGGCAGCCATCCACCCAGCATCCGAGCAGCAGTGATGGAGATGGTATCTCACTGAATGGTACTTCAGGGTAACTGGGCTGGGATTCAAACCAACAACCTTCTGGTCATGGAGACAAGTACTTGCTTGGGCCACCACAAACAAAATGTAAGCCTTTGGGACTAAATTAACAGATTATGCAAAACAGCTTTATTTGTTTGATCATAATTCATAGAATTCAATAAAGAAACTTCATTTAATAAAGTTTGCCATAATTGTGTTAAATACGCAAAGCCATGATTACGACCCCTGCCATCGCTTAACACTGAGTTGCACAAAAAACATTTTGAAAGGGGAAAATACATACACACATACACACACACACACACACACCCCCCCACACACACACGCACACACACACACACAAATTAGGTATGTTGATGGCCTTTGAAGTCATGATTATTTACATATTCCCACACCTACCTAAGCTTTATCTCCCTGTGATGTCAGTCAGCTGGGGTGAGTATTAGACTTATCTGCTCTTAGCCCTACAGCTCAGTCTCCACTTCTGTCAACCTCCTCTCCACTCCCTCATCTATCATCTCCAACATCGCATTCGCACTTAAATATTTAAAATCAGAGCTGCTCAAGACGTCTCTGACTTCTTTGGCACTTTCAGTGACTTATAGGCCAAGTGACACATATAAACACACACACTGAGTAGTTCCCAGAAAAAGCTGGGTGTTGCACTCTTAAAAATAAAGGGTTCTTTGAAGCAATTCCACAGCAAAAGAAAAAAAAGAAAACACTTAGTTTCTTCGCCCTTCAACTGAGTGCTTTTTAAAAGACTCGTTCATGAATTCAAGGGTTCTCTAAGGACCCAACAGTGGTTCTTCTATGGCTTTGTGTCATATAACTCTTTCGGGCAGCTTTATTTTTAAGAATGGGGAACACTTTTTGCTTGCTAACTTTTACCTTTAATACATAAACACCCTCACATGTATGCATGCACATGCACATATATCCATACAAAGGTAAGCATCATGTTCCTCTTGGAAGTTCTCATCCAGAGTGTGTGGGGAACATACAGTACTGTGCAAAAGCTTTAGGCAGGTGTGGAAGTGTTGATCATTTATTTTCATCAATCAACAAAATGCAGTGAATGAACAAAAGAGAAATCTAAATCAAATCAATATTTGGTGTGACCACCCTTTGCCTTCAAAACAGCATCAGTTCTTCTAGGTACACTTGCACACAGTTTTTGAAGGAGCTCGGCTGGTAGGTTGTTCCAAACATCTTGGAGAACTAACCACAGATCTTCTGTTTGTTTACAGCATTGTTTACAGCATTGTTTCCAAACCTGCCTAAAGCTTTTGCAGAGTACTGTATTTGGTCGGAACAAACCAGCCATCAGGGCCAGAATCTGATAGCTGAGCACTGTTGTGTGTAATTTCATCTGACATCAAAGGTGCTTATCCACCCAGCCTGTAGCCACTCTGTGATGGAGCCACTACTGTCTCCTGTTAGCCTCACAACGGCACGTCCTACTAAACACAACCTCTATCTGAGGGGCCGCTGGTGCCTTTCTGTTGACCGGATACGTTATTTTTTCATCTCTTTCTAAGCTGGGACTATCTGTGTCATTGACATGGATTCTAGCAGCCAGCAGGGGATTCATCAGATTTGACAGCAGCTATCGTGTATTGTAGCTTTACACTATGCTTAAGTAAAAATTGTTACATCAATGAATTGTAGACTAAAGTAGAATTAAAAGAGGGTCAGCAAAGAGCAAAGGAGAAAACACTTCTGGATCTAGTACAACCCGTTAAACAAGAACTGACATTTTGGGATCTTCTGGAACAAAATTCAAATGTAAATGCTTAATGCATTAAGTGAGAATTATGAGGAACAGCAAAGTAGTCCACATGCTGTCAGTATTAGTACAGAATAAAATCTAACAGGATTTTAACACATTGAATTTCACAGATGAAGCTAGGGCACATTGTGATTGGTCTAGGAACAAATCTGTCAAACCACATAGATGGATGGCCAGTGATGGATATTGACCACATTCAACAGAAATGAAAATGGAATGTGTTTTCCTTATCCTTCTAAAAACATTTGAGAGGATACACAAAGAATGAATAGTTGTTGATAGGCGAGGCCGGAATAATCCCCAAACCAAGAAACCTCTTTCACTCATTGCCAAGAACAGCATCCAGCAAAGCTGGTTGAATTAATAAAAAAATAAAAAATTTGAAAGTTAAATGAAAAACATAGTATTTGTTCATGGGCAGCTGAAAATTTAAACCCACCAGGCTAATACAATTGACACAAAACAATTCACATGATGCACTCAAAAACAGAATAAGTAACTACTTTACTCACGATTATATGATTATACATAAGTATATAAGTAAATGCTATAAGTAGAAGCAAAAATATTAGAATTTGAAATGTTCAGAGATGTCTGTTCAAACTTTATTCATTTCGGGCATTAAAGGGCATGAAATAAAAAAATGTAACCTGTTCTTACACAGAAGACTTAAAAATATTGAGAACAAATGCCAACAACAAAGATATTTACTAAAAGCATTAGATGTTGTGTTAGCTGGCTAAGCACAGGTCCACTGGTGTGGAAACTGTGTCTATATTGAAATCATTTAAAAGTCAAGGTTGCCTCAGCTGGACCTATACCCACAAGCAGAAATCAAGCTGAATGATCATCCATCACCCAGATTGATATTTGCTCTCAGCCTGGCTCTGGTGTACGAGCGCTGCTCCCATTATGGTGATTGAGGGATCCATAGTAGTTCTTTAAGAACAGTTAAGGTACAAGGAAATTGATGGCAACCACAGGACCCTGGGGCGAGAAACAAATGTCTTTGACTCACTCAGTCGCCACTGTGGTGGAGATGCAGGTGCGATCTATTACTATTGATGCTTACGTGACTGTGAGGGGAAAACAAGGCCACATGCGGCGGTGCTGTGTTTTCCAAATCTGTCTCCGGGTGAACTCCCATTGAACACACTGAAAGATCATGCTCAAAGCTAAAAGATGGTGGACGTGTGCCAAATATTGTGCAGCTTTCAGATGTGGCTGCTGTGCACGGCTCACTGTATGAAAATCGCTTCCTGTCCGACTCTTTTGTAAGTGCAGGGTGGACGTACAAACAATACATCTGAAAACACTATGACTGGAATGCACACATGAAATATAAGGGCAGCTTTGGTTCTGTAAGCCTCATTAATACTGAACAGATCTATGGACCCAGATAATCTCATTTGACCTTCACAGTGCCTTAAAGCTCAATCAATGCCCATCATTTAGCAATCCTATGGAATTAGCTGTTTTTATAGAAAAGTCAATACACAATCAAGGGAAGCTAAAATTAAACCAGTTTGCAATGTTCCGTCTCGACATGCATGAACAAAGGAGAAGTTAAATTTGCCCTATCCCACTTATGCACCAGCAGCCGGAAGATTAATTTTAATGTGCGCTGCATTATGGATTACACACTAGAAATGTAATCTAAACAATTAGATAACCTCGGTAATGCATTCTGATTAACGCTGAATTACTTCCCATAGACTGGAGTGTGAAATTGAGTCCTTCCATCCAATAAAAGCCTCTGAACTGGAGATCATGGCCATTGTTGGTGTTTAATTCTTTCTCATTTGCTCTAATTTTGTGACCGAGGGTGTTTTTCTTTTAAAATGTTGAATTGAACTCTATAGGTAAACCCTATATATTTAAATGGCATACTTTTGGTGCCACTTGATCAGATTGTAGTGTGACTTTGTTCAGCTTTCGAAATGATACCACAGTAGTATACGTTTTGTTTGCCACAAATCTGGTCAATGTTCTGTAATAACTTATCCATTATGGATACCAACATGATGCTTTAAACATGCCGTAATGGTGTCACAGGGTGTCACAGCCGGTGTGTCATCACACTCTCCGTTCCACGTCTGTTAGCACTAAGCATAATTTTAACCTCTGCGTAGCACGCCATATGGGTCCTTCTGACAAGGAACATGGGTAGATATTCACATAAAGAGCTTTGGTAAACTGGGCCCAGAGTGGTGTATAGCTTTGGAAACGACTGTGTACTTTTCTAGCACTAAAGTGGGCAGAAAGCAAAAACATCTGTTACAAGTATTGCCTTTCAACAGGTGTTGTTTGATTCCTGTGTAACTAGTCGTCGGGAGTAAGGATTTATGACTCCATATAACAGGGTTTATACCCTCCCTATGGCGCTGAATGACCAAGGACAGATACTGCGAGGGAAAGACTGTAAGGGAAAAGATTGCGACACTCTGAACCTGTCAGTTAGCACATGAGTGAAAAGGCCGGGTGTCAGCTGACGGGCTTTGAAGTAAGGACGGCTGCAGGCTTTCAATTAAAAGCCTATCATTGTGTAAGTAAATCAATGCCTATCAGCCCTGTCACATCAAACAAATCATTATTATGAGGTTCCGCCTACATAATTCAGCTCAGGCTTGACATCTGACAACTCCAGGTTGGCTAGTTGCACAACAGAAAGCTTGGGCTGGAGTTCTCTCCATCAGGGAATGGCATGAACTCAATACGATCAGCATTCACTGTGACTATTGCTACATTGTTAAGAAAAGTAAGCTAAACCTCATTCATTCTGGGAATATTTATTATAGTCTCTACTATATGCTCATTAATATTCTGCAAATAGAATTACTGTCCAAAATCTATATGTTAAACCATTCAATCATAAATCCGAATGTTTGTATTGTGACTTGCTCCAGAAAGGACATTCCAATGATTTTTCAACGTGTAATTTTGCATGTAATTTAATAATCAGAATGTAAATAAAGTCATTCATAGTGATTTGATGGGAAATAGGCTGTATTACTGAAACTTGATGAGTGGTGATAGGAACCAGATGTTCAAAGAGGTAAATGTCTGTTAAAGCTAACATTTAAAAAATACACACTCTGATGCCTGACAGTTTTGAGGGATGGTTGTGGCATAAAACATATTTTTTTAATGCAGTTTCGGTTTTGGTAGAGCACCCAAAAAGAGCATTTTTCAATATTTGCAACTAATTTAGCACTTTCAACATTACATATAAAACTAAGAAAACAATTGTATGCCACTTCAGTTATATAAAACAAATGCATGTTTAATAGACTGCAAACCCTGAATTCTTATCACCACCAAGTGACAAAATTACAATTTCTCTACACTGGAACACTTGTTTAAATCTTTATTTATCTTGTTATTGTATTCTCCAGAGATAAGAGAAATCTGTGAAATTGTCCTTTAAGAGGATAATGATCCTAACCCTTTAGTGTTCAAATAATATGTATTATTTGGTGCTGACCACATACTATGTATCCAATAAATCCTTTTAAATTCTGATAGTAGAGTCTTTTAGACTGACATGTGGTGTCAGGCTGTCACACTGCAGGTATTATAGACTGAAAAAGGTGAGTGTAACTTGTAATAATCTCCTCTGGAAGCTCCTCTTAAATCTCCTCTCTCATTTGTAAGGACGCACCACTGTACTTGAAAAGTTAGATTGAACTGTCTGGGCCTTAATTTATTTCCTCCCAATGAATATATGAATATGAACCAGCGCCATATTTTAGAAAATGCCTCGATGCGGCTTCCCGGAATGTGATTATGCTTGCCCCAGAAAGCCAGGAGAAGTCGTTTTTCACCTGAACAAGCATTACTTTGTCATGTTGAGCATTATTCAAGTCTTTGGACTGCTCTAGCACCTATGAAATATTTCCCATACTGACCTCGGATTCTGCTGAACTAGGACAATCAGTCCCACCACAGAACGTGTCCTGCTCTGTAGTCAAGAAGCCAGCATATCATGTACCTTCACTGAAATGGTAAATTACTCCTCCATTTTCTTTTTTGCCCTTGATATGCTATGATGTCGCTGCTGGGCCTGGCTTGTGCTGTTGCAAAAGGTTTTTTCGAAAATGACTGTACATGACAACTCAAAGAGAACCTGTAGGAATTTTCTTTCAAGCTCATCATGGCCTATATTTGGATGAAGTTATATAAGCTATGCAGCGGATGAACCCAGGCCTTTCCTGTGTTATTTTCTTTCGGAAGGTTAAAACGCTGAGCTGTCATTAATAACCCTGACATGACGGGCAATGGCTTGGAAGGAGCTGGGCTGTGAAAGTGAAGGGCCAGAAGCAGGAGCCATTTTCGTTATTGTCTAACTTGATGAATGGCCCACAGAACAAGGCAGGGCATACATCATATCACCTTTAATGGCTCCACATCTCACCGGCCATAACTCAGCTGGCTTAAACAGGGAAAAAAAGGGGTGAAATACGGCGTTGTATATTCCACCCTGAGACACATTTATGAGTCCTCCCTGCTGTATAAACGCAGTGATTGCTGTTTCAAAGTAGCATGTCAGCCCGCGCCACTGAGTACAACCAGCTGCCCCAGCATGGAGACGAGGGAGACAAATTACAGCACTGGTTGCGTCCAGCATCTATTAAAAAAAAAACCCTCTCTCTCGCGGCTGTAAATTTATAGTGTTTGTGCTTACTGCTATTAAAACCAAAACCGTGCTTGGGTGACGGCCATCCATTTTAGGCCAGCAGCTGGAGGGAATTCCTCACTGACAGGCCGACCCGGCAGCGGAGGCTCGGAGAGAAAACAGCCGAGGCCCATGGTCCAGATCCACACACACACACACACACACATGCACCTATGTAGACACGCACACACGCCAAAGTAATGTGGATACATGTGTGCTGTGTTTGTTTTAGCCCAACAGCACACAGTACAACACCAAAAAAGCAAAACTTTAATGGTAGTCATTTGTCATGGCTGTCACTTTGATCACTCACATGCCTCAAAGTCAGCAAATGAGGCCCTGCCTCAGTAACAGATGGCACACGGTTAGGCCAAAGTTGTGTTTGCCTGGACATATTTGTTTGCTTGTGAAGAAAAATTTGGCTCCAACTGTTAGGCCTGCATGCAAAATGTGCTGAAATGTACTGAAATATAAAAATAATGTCCAGACAACTGCTGCATGGAGTTTCATAAGCTGCACTAGTCAAATGTAAAAACATTCCTGACCAAAGTGAAAGACGCAATGAACATAATTTCCGAAACAATTATTATGTTGAGTTGATGACAGGTTTTTTTCACACTTTGTTTCATCATGGCATAGGGAAAGACAGCTTCAGTTGATAATGGCTCATTCTTCTTACTTATACTAGTTGTGATTTGGCCATATTGGCTTATATCAGTTAGTTGCAGTATTAAACAATTGCATCTTTAAAACAGCTGACATGAAGAATATGCAACGTTCTGGTATACTTTCATTTATCTTCATGAATTATTGCATAAAAACAGTTCTTCTGCAAGGATTAGTGTATTAAGTACACAGTGAAAAAATGAATGAAATGAAATGAATGAAATGAAATACATTTTTATAAGTTGAAGCAAAAGATACCAAAACAAACCAAACCAATCAAAGCTTCTGAGTTACAAAGCACAAAATAAAGGATTTTATTATAACTTGCAGGTAACTGAACAAGCAACACCCCCCGGGGTGTGAAGCAGTGTTTCTCATGTTCCTATTGTTTTGCAAGAAGCTGCCTTTTGTCCCTCTCTGTTTAGTGTCAGTGATATGATCACCACCTCTCTCTCTCTCCTCTCTCTCTCTCTCTCTCTCTCTCTCTTTCTGCTGTTCATCCATGTCACATCTCTGTACCTTCCAACTGTAAAAAAAAAAAAAAGCACATGGTTACTCTTCTTGTCTCCCCTGCACTTACGCATTCCTGACCCCTTCTCTCTCTCTCTCTCTCTCTCTCTCTCTCTCTCTCTCTCTCTCTCTCTCTCTCTCTCTCTCTCTCTCTCTCTCTCTCTTGTCTCTCTGGGTGTTGGTGGGATAAAATCTATTAAAATCTGTTCTGGAAAGCTGCCACTAACACATCATTTATTTCAGCAGGGGCCAAGAAGAATTACTGTTGTGTACGTCTTCAAGCCTTTTAGAAGATCAAAGTTACCAGAGATAAATCACAGTTCTCTGGAAATACAAACAAATCTCGCTTTCTCTCTCTCTCTCTCTCTGTCTCTCTCTCTCTCTGTCTGTCTCTCTCTCTCTGTCTGTCTCTCTCTCTCTCTCTCTCTCTCTCTCTCTCTCTCTCTCTCTCTCTCTCTCTCTCTCTCTCTCTCTCTCTCTCTCTCTGTCTGTCTGTCTGTCTCTCTCTCTCTCTCTCTCTCTCTCTCTCTCTCTCTCTCTCTCTATTCCACTCTCTATATCTCTTTCTTTCTCTGCCCCCCAAGAGATGCGTTCTTTTACTCATTCTTCTTTCCACTTCTCCGACTTCAAAAAACTGCAGTTTTCATTCTCTTTCTTTTCTCTCTTTATTCTCCCCCGCATGATGTGTCTTGGTCTCAGCTTCTTCCACCCCCATATATTATGTCAGCAGTGGAAATGATTATGGTAATAATGGGAACAACAGCACTGTATAAATGTTCACACGAAAGCCTTGTTGTTCATCCAGTCACCGATAGACACCACATCTGCACTGTCAGACATACTGCTAGATATACATAGGCTCAAAAGAACCTGGCAGGAAATGTATAGAGATTGATAAAGGAGGTCATGCAATGTTTTGAAGTGGCAGAATGTTTGAGCTTTCATTATTACCATGTTTTTTTCAGTTCCAATTTC
This sequence comes from Hepsetus odoe, assembly GCA_017165825.1. Lineage (NCBI taxonomy): Eukaryota > Metazoa > Chordata > Actinopteri > Characiformes > Hepsetidae > Hepsetus > Hepsetus odoe. The sequence goes on from CM029383.1 coordinate 16,685,755, forward strand.
AGTTGAAAAAAAAAACCAAACTAAACTGCTGGTAGGACGTACTGAGTAATTACTGTTAAACCAAAAGATCAGTTATGTTTTTGTGAAAGTTATGAAACATTCCCTATTACATATTTTAAACAGATACACAAAACCTTATTGTGTGTTCATTAATTCCTATTACTTTATTAAGTTACTTGTCTCGAGTGACAGTGCACCTATAATAATCAGCTCTGTATTTTGGAAACGACATTAAGACTGAACATGAAGCATTTCATATGGGTTCATTGCTTTAATTGGCATCTGTCTCATCTGTAGTGAGTGAGTTATTTGCTGGGTTTTGGCGCTGTGGGCTGATGTGTCGATGAGGAGGGGGATGAAGGGGAGAGAGAGAGAGAAGAGAAAGAAGAGAAGAAGAGAAGAAAAGAAGAAGAAGAAAGAGAAGACCGTCCTAAATGCAACAAAGTAACAAATCAAATGAAGTTTTCAAAAATGGGACTGCCACCCAGAGTTCATGCAGGAAGACGGATCTGACACCTCACTGGCCTGGAGGGACAGGCTGGCTTTTTTGATGTGTGATCCACCAAGGCTTTTGCGTTGGCTGGCAGATTTTATCAGGCCACCGTGGCAGCATGGAGAGAGAGAGAAAGAGAGAGCCCGCCGCAGACTAAATAAAAGAGGGGGGCTGGTGATAAAAATGTCAAGGATTATCTTCACTTTGCGGGCCCTGTGATGTCGTATCAAACCGGATTTGTTGGAAACGATTTGGCAGCGAGGGAGATGATGATGTTGCGGGGGGGTTTGGGGTGGGGGTATAGAGGATGAGAGAATTTTTCTTGAATAATTTAATTATTTCCCCCCTCCCTTTCTCCTTCCTTTTCTTGCCAGATGCCTTTCAAGCCTGTTTTGTTTTAGTCAGATTGCAACCTGCAGAGGAAGTGTTGCAGAGTGTGAATACTGCTGTCAAGGCAGTGCTGATCCACAGCATGGATGTAGAAGAGAAAAGGAACTGAGAGGAAGAAAGGGAGGAGCATAGTGAGAGAGACATAGAGAAAGGGGGGAGGGATGATAGATTTATGACTGACATTCTTACTCTCCATATAAATACGCTGTCAAAGTGACATTACATTGCTAAAAGTCACAGTATCATGCAAAACATATCATCGCCAAGCACGCCATCAATGTTTGACACTGCCTTCCTCTTTCATTTTTCAGAAATGCCTTTCATTTGTCTCAGTTGCTTTTGTTCATTTTTCTTTTCCTTAACATCTTTGGAGCAATTTTTAAATATCTGTAAAAAATGTTTTGTAGGATTTGGAAGGATGAACAATGATTTAGTTCATCCAAACTGTTGTTTTGATTGACTTTGAATCTGATGGTATGTGTCTGTATTTAACATCCCAGCTCCATCAGCCAAACAAATTAAATTTTTTTAGAAAACAGCTTGTTACTTACACGTTTAAGGTTAAATGATTAAATATTTTTGTCAACGACAATGTCTTTACGTTAAACTTTTCTTGTATAGCTGGTGCCGTAGGCCGAAGGTGATCTGGCCATAAACACAAGCACTGCTGACACACACACTTCTGAGCCAAAAAAGCCACTCTCTGCACCCTAGCGTGCTGACACAAGGCGAATGGCTCTTCAGAAGAGGTCAGCCTCAGGTTTGGCTCATACATATTTCATGGCTGAAGGCTTGTTCGCACATACTTCAAAACATTTCGTCAGCAGTTGTGATGTTTTGATAAAACTACCAAGAGTTCAGCCATCGTTAGTGCGTCGTAACACGTTACACTTTCAAAGAGAATGCAGAGAGAATTTTTTATAGATAAATGCGGTAAAGTCATGATGGCATGTTCATGTTTAGCAAGTCACATATCTTTGGATTAACAACAAAACTCCAAGAACCTGCAGTTATCAGACATCGATCTATCCATCCATCCATCCATCCATTCATCCATCCATCCATCATATGTGCCGCTTACCCTATACAGGCCGTGGAGGATGCTGGAGCCCCTCTCAGCTCTAATAAAGATGAAAGGCAGGGAAACACCTTTTACCATTTCCACTCGACATCAGAGTTTTGATTAAATGTTATTTTTGTGGCTCCAAAATGGTGCAAATGTCTAAGAATTTGCTATTATCAGATAGTTGGTTCCTGTTAATATTGCAATTATCCATGGCCAGGAGTCCAAGAGAGAATGATTGGTCATGCTCTCTTTGGGTGGCCCTCCCACTCCTCGATCACTCCAGCACTATATAGCCAAGCCTGACATCTTTTAGCTAGATCCAAGCGGTGTTGGGCAAGCTAATCGGAAAACGTAGTGAGCTAAGCTACCAGTTGTTTTCTACATCGGAAAAAGTTTTAATTAATTTTTTAACTGAGCCATTTTCATGAGAATGCTATCTCAGTGATCAGTACGTCATTCAAACCAGTATTGCAGGTAAAATATCAGTTCAGTTATTTCTGTAGGTTTAAATAAATTAACTTTACCAACCACACAGATGGTTTAGACAATACTAAGGCTGCATTGGATCAGGTTCCTGCTTGACAACAGTTGTAAATCCAAAAACTGGTTCTGGATCAGCACTCCCACTCTGAGGCAGTTTGTGAAATAGGCCTATTTGAAATTTCTGCCTGCTGCTTTAAGTTACATGTTCAGGTTTTGTTCATTTTATAGATTACTGTCTTACAAAGTCATGCTGTGTCCTAAACAACATTATCAACAAAACTGTTAAGTCTGCAGCACCTTATTAAGGACTTGATATTGTTTTTTAGCAACAGATTACAAGAAGTATTTTCTGTAATGTTTGGTGTGATAACTGACTACTATTACTTTTATAAAACCAATCATAATGTTTTGTTCTCTTATTTAAAACAATACATCAGAAAAAAAAATCAATATAATTTAGAGTAAAATTATTTTAGAATTGCTCTGAACTAGTAGTTTCCAGACTGAGGAGTTGAAGTGTGAAGCCTCTCCAAGTTCTTGTTTAGAGGGTTAAAATGACTTGATTTAGTGTCTGTAAGTGGCGTGACAGTTTTGGCAGCACTGTGGTAAAACGCTATTTAACGTCCTCTATTATTGGGAAATGTTCTCATAACAAGACAGTAGAGTCACGATTCTAATGCGTCAATCAAACCACCTGAGCCTGCTGACATAACACGGATGTTTTATACTGGATGTCACTTGTCAGACAAGCGTGCCTTCATCTGTGTGTGTTAATCCCACAGATTGTCTGTCTTGGCTTGAACAATGCTAGGCGAATGCATAACTAATGTGTCAGCCTTTTGTGTGTCTCGCAGCTTCTCAGGAACTGCTCTGCTGCCATCTGTTTACAATCTCTCTCTCTCTCTCTCTCTCTCTCTCTCTGTCTCTCTTTCTCTCCTCCCCTCCCCTGAGATGGTAATGAATGGAGGTGTCAGTCAGAGCACCTTGACCGCTGAGGAGAGAGCACACACACATTATGGAGCTGTGGATTTCAGCACCTGGCCTTATTGAGCACATTAGGAGGTTTACAGTACCCAGTTGCTTTGGCTTCAGGAAACGACATACGCCAGACAATGAAATGAACACGCACACATGCACATGCACACACACACACACACACACACACACACACACACACACACACACACACACACACACAGCTGCACAAGAAACCTAACAAACCCCAGACACTCCAAATGTGACTTAACCACCTCAGCCTTTGCTATGACCATCTGTTTTTCTTAAAATGGCATCTTGTTTTTGCTACAGTCTTGTGCAAAAAGTTTGAATTCCACCCCCACCCCCAGTTAAATTGCATGTTTTGTTGACATGTTTTGTACACATCCTCTACAGGGAACATGCTGATGGCATTCCTGCTCATTTTGTACTGGTTGTGGAAATGCAAACCTTCTTTCACTAGTTAAATCATTTCTCAGAATGGGAAATCTGTTAAATGAAATATGTGTATTAAAATGTGCTGAAGTGTGTTCTGTCATGTGTTTTCTTTCAATTAGCATTGTTTTACTCAATCAACTATTTCATATAAATGTATGCATAAAACTGTATGTAACACACTCTGTATTTCTAACTTCCATGTAACCTCTAGGACGCTATAAGCCACTTGAGCCTCAAGGATGTTTGATGTGACCTGCCAAAAAGTGACCTTACTTTCCCCCTCACCTTATTAGAGAAAAATATAATTTTGTTCTTAATAATTTCGATTTTATTCATTTACTTCATTTAATTAATTAATTTATTTTTCAAATAATGTATTACTATTATTGACACTTGGCCCATGCCAATGATGGCAAAACACACCCCTGACTTACGTACTTCCAATTTTATTGGTGGGAAAATGCCCACCCTTCCCCCACAAGTAAGTAAATATTTGTTAACATATTCTATCCCAAATCATTCTGGACTATTTCTATTGGCTGTTTGATCAAGGAATGTTCACATACTGATGTATGCAAATAGTGTAAAACAAAAAACTAAATGAAATGAGGAGTTATGAGGTTTCTCATGACAGCTAAGAAATGCTAACACAAGTGCCCCAACAGAAAGCCCCACAAAGATGTCTGAGAAAGGTGAAATATAGAGAGAAAGAGGAGCTCCAGGCCCCAGGGCTAGCAGAGGACAGACCGAGGCTGAAGTGGATATAATTATCACTGCCGTCCTCATTTCCCTCAGGGACAGAATCTCAGACTCTTCTCTCGCCATCTTTGTCATCCTCTCATCTCTGTTTCTAAAAGCACTCATCTCTCTCTCTCTCTCTCTCTCTCTCTCTCTCTCTCTCTCTCTCTCTCTCTCTCTCTCTCTCTCTCTCTTTCTCTCCCCTTGCCGCCTCTGTCACCGCTGCTCTTTGTGCTCAGCTGAGGGATTAGTGGGTCTCGGCTGGTGATGGCTGCAGGTCAGAGTCTGTGCCTCGGTCCGATAATAACACCGCCGTGCCGAGGAGGCCGCAGGCGACAGCGCCTTTATTACATTTTTAACACAAGCTCACTGTCTTTGAGCCCCCGTGTCAATATCTGCGCTTTGTTCCTCCAGTGTCAGCACTCCGACAGTGAATGGCAGCCGCTAAACCGCCATTCAAGCAATTTCAGCATGCCGAAGGAAGTCGGCTCTAATCTTGGTTTTGACTAAACTTGTTTGTGCCATCAGAAGGGCTGGGAATAGGGGAAAGCAGTAGCACAAGCATGAAAGAATCATTTAATTATTGAAATTAGCCTGTATTTTCCTTCAGTCAGCAGAACGCTACACTAAATGCTTTTATCTACATGATCATGCCTTTTCCTTCTTCTTCTGAATGTCTCTCAAACCACATTAAGTGCTAAAGGCAGCTCAGGAAACTTAATAATGAATAATGAATAAAAAGGTAATAATTAGCATATTTGAATCAATTCAGTTCAGGGCAGTGTTTAGACCCCTTCCACATATTGAGACTCTTCTCTATCAGGTGTGTAATTGAACAATTTCTACAATAAACTACTTCTTTAGAGGTTCGATGTTATTGTAGTCTCCCCCGGTGCTCTAAAATCACTGTAGTTTTAGAGTGAAAAATGGTGAAAGTCTAAAGGAGATTTAAGAAGGCCAAAGCACTGTTTTAAATAGAGGTCTGTCAGATGCTCTGGTCTACCTAATAGCACTATTAGGTAGACTATCAGATAGCACTGTTTCTCTCTGTATTTCATGATGGTCACTATGTCAGACTAGGCAATCACAGTGCCATAAATTGTTGCCATGTCTTGACCTAGAGACTGGCAATACTGCAAGAATGAAACCGATCATTCATCACTGATGCCCTTGTGCAAAATCCTACATCTTCAGGGAGGTGGATCATAAAACTGAAAATGTAAATGTAAATGAAACTGCCCATCATGGTTATTCATAGTTTTTTTCTTAATGCATTGACTAGAACAGAGCCCTGGAGGACTGGTTGCCATAGAACTACAGCTGAGGCAAGTACATTTTCTCTCTTTTGGAAGCAAATACATATTTAGATCTTTTTAGACTTTACTGAAAAGTGGGTGGTTTTCTTTCAGAGTACCTGATTTGCAATGCAATGAATGGTGCGCCAAATGAGCCAGTTATACATGGCCCATCACTAATATTCAGCCAGCTGTTTGCTGTTGTAATGTCAAAAGATGATGTTGCTGAGAACAAGACTTACCTACAATTAGACACGTTATAATAAGCTGCTTTCTTCGTAAGAGTTGAATCGCACATCCATGAAATATTAATATCTTTTAAATCTTACTGGCTTCCCAACTGCTAAACACAGTTATGCTGGTAAGTGTTTTTTTCTCCCATATAGCATCCTTTGCTTAGTTTTGTTTGAAGCTGTGTGTTGACCATTGTTTTTGTCGCTTATGAATGCTGTAAAACTAAAATACGATAACTCATCTGTTGTATCACACAATGGCAGGCTGCATCTGCTGTAGCTGTTTGGAACAAAAGTGATTTATAACTGCTAGGCCTTAACTGGGAATAATCCTGAATCACTCAGAGAAAGGTCTTGGCTCAGAGGTTTATTTGAATGAGTACTTTTACAGCAAGCAAGTTTGGCATTTTGTACTTTTTCCCTTTCATATACTTGCCGATCTGACAATTGTTTGTATACTTGGTAAGAATGTCATAAACATCCTGAATTTTGGGGCTTAAGCAGTTTTGTTGGATGGTTTTTTTCATTTTGAAAGAAATAAAGGAAGAGTTCCAAAATTACGCCACATTTCACCTTAGGTGTCAGCATCAAACTTTGGCATGGCCCTACATGCCTGGTTCAGCAGAGCTTCATTATCAAACTGTGCTTCCGACTTGGATGTGCCTTGTTCCTTTTAAAACGTCTATTGTGAAGTGAGAGCTGTTTTAATGAGCTATCATCTTCATAAAGCGCCTCCCTTTTCATCCACAGCCCTGCCTGGGAAATGACAGGATGTGACAAAAGAGACACGGAATGGGGAGTGGGAAGGGAAGTTGAAGGAAAACAAAAGTGGAGCTTTTTTGAACCTGAAAAACACCTTGAAAGGAGCCATTGTGCGCACGAGGAAACACTTGAGTGTGAAGTGGCTTTGAAGTGGGGGGATGAGAGAAGGAAGCGCTGCTAAACTGGTAATTCCTCGCTCAGCGGCGGGCGAGGACTGGGCTAGCCAAGGCCAGGGCCCTTCAGTCTCCCCTGTTGTGAGGAACCCAGCCTGCCTGACCTTTGGTCAGTAGAAACAGGGTGGGCCATAATGTGCTTGTGTCTCAAGTAAGAATGGATTAAAATAGCACTGCACAGAAAGCTTGTGGAAACTTCTACTCTGTTTTTTTTTTCACAGCCTTTCGTAAGGATGACACATGGAGATTAGTTTTGTATGCTAGCCGTACCAACAAAGCAAATGTGGAGGAAATTAAAAGAAGCTTTCGTGAAAGTTTGTTTTCCTGCAATGGCAGGTTGTGGGGTGACACACATGCCACATATTGGACTGCTTTGTTGTTGTAATTATGGGTTATTCTTTTTTCTGCTTTTCTTACTAATTGAAGACATTTTTTGTGTCGTAACAAACACACACACACACACACACACACACACACACACACACACACACACAGAAACAGTCTTTTTCAAACAGTCTTTAGATGAACCTTCAGATAGTCCACACAAAAGACACTCTCAGCAGAAAGAAGAATTCAACTCGAATGAGGAGAGACAGAGAATAAGAGAAAAAAGAGGGAATGACAAAAGAAGAGTGGGTGATTTGGGTGCAGAGGCGGAGGATATTCGGAAGAACTTCCACCCGGCCCGCCTCTCTTTCCTCATTCCTCACAGCTCTGTCTCAGAACCCACAGGTTGGCGGCTCGGTACAGCAAAGGCAGAAAGGCAGCACTTTGATAAACAAAGTGGGAGCACAATGGCTGTGAATGGGAGGCTCCCTCATGCTGGCAGGATCTGAAGGAGATGTTTACAGAGGCGCTTGTCAGATGGCGGCGCGGGGTTGTTCCAGCGTGTGTGGAAGCTGTTGGGGGGAAATTGTGGGGAGGGTTGAAGGGGGGGAGAAAGAAGGCAGCTTTGATGTCTCCTCTGCTCCTGGCTTTTGATGGAGATCCTGTGAAGTGTTCCTTCACAGCAGGACTGTGGGTGTTGACACCCACATGCAGGCCACGGGGAGCAGGAGCTGGAGAATGCTTTAGCGCTTCACTTTTTTGCCTGCTTGCTGGCGCGTGTCGCCACGCGAACAGGCTTGTGTGGTTTTTTCGGTGTTGGTAAACACACTCAGAAATGTAGCAGCTTACTTGTATATCCTTCATAACAGCCCTCATCTCAATTTCCGCAGGGCTTCGCATCTTAATGTTTGTATTGCAGTACAAAGTTTGTAAATTATCTTCTTCCAATGCAAGCCTAATTTAGAGATGTTAATCTTAATCTTAGTCTTAATGATTTATCCATGCTCCACCCATACATGTCTTCTTTGACGTTAACATTTTTTTGGCAAAGCAGTACATTGAAAAACATCCCAAGCAATTTAATATTTAATTGAGGAACACTTCACAGAAGTTCGATATTCATAAGGGATACATGCATGATGTCCTTCATGATAAATGGCATCAATCTGCAGAAGAATATCTTAATAATAACACAATAACAGTTATTCCTCTTCAGAAAGTGTTAGGCAAACGGGTACTTGTTTGATTAAAAATCATAAATATCTCTACAGGTTTATGCCAGTTGTCATTAATGCTTATATTCACCTATATTTCATTCTTTTTAAATAACATTTATTTTAATCATATATTAGGGAGGTTAGGGAGTTGTCCCCAGGATCGGAAGATTGTTTGTTCAAATCCCAGACCAGTATGTTGCCCTGAGGTACCCATGAGCAAAGTACTGTCCCCATCACTGCTCCCTGGGCACTTTCAATAGTATGGGTCAAATGCAGAGGTGTAATTTCGTTTTGTTTCACTGTGTGCTGTGCCGTGCTTCATAATGCCAAGAATGGTCACTTTCACCTTCATAAAGGGCATCATCCAGGGGCTAAAAGCCAGAGATATGGCTACTGTTAGAGCTAGATGTAAGATCAGAGTAATACTTTCTGAAAACAGTCTAATTATAAAACATTGTAAGCACTGGTAGATCATTACAGTGACAACTTGCCCCGTTGATAATGAAGGCAGTTAAAAGTAGTCCATTCTTTTTCTGCTTGTATTATACATCTTAATCATTAAGGGTTTCTTTTGGATCACCATAAAACACCACAATTCATCTCTAAGATATGGGTTGTCTCATGTGCAGCATTAAATCACTCCTCTTCCTCTGCTGCGGAGGGATTGAATTACGCCACTCATTCCTGTCTCGACCCATTTCACTCCCACACTCCTCCAAACAAATGCCACTGTCTTATTTGACAAACTGCATGTGATTGCCTGGGTCACACCGACAAGAGGTGGGTTTGGTGAACAGCTCACCAGCCATCGATCAGCTCCACCGATGAGAGTTCACGAAAGACTTCTCAATTCATCAAACTGACATGGGGATGAGATCGGGCTGAGGTATGTGTGATGAGGTTTCTGGATTGCTTTTCAGTGTTTTGAAAGAGCTTTCCTGGCGTGAGTAGAAAAGTCCACACTGCAAGTAGATTGCATACGTTTTTGGTTCAGACCAAACATGTCCAACATCATCATTCTCTTTCCGAAAATTATTTAACAGAGGCCTGCCAGATCACCCATGAGACTGCAACCTTCAGCAGATCCTCACAGCCCACCTAAAGGTTGAACTACTGTCATAGTAGGTAAAGATTATCATAGTGTCAGATATATGCGATTTGGAAAGCTTGGGCCTTTGTGCTGGTTCAAGAGATACTCACTGGGCAGGAATGAGTGGCTAGAGAGTGAGGGAAGCTGAAATGATGTGGAACAAATGCACTTGGTTGAGACAGAGGCAAACGGTGGCCAGGGACCCAGGGATCAGAGGAACGGCTGGATATAGCTGCAGCTAGAGTTTCCGCGCTTCTCAGTGGAAAAACCTGCCGTGTGGTATTAGTGTTCTTGGCCTCAGTGGCCAGTCAAAACCCCCTGGACTTCAACACACATTTCCTCAGCAAAAGCAACAAAACTGACATAATAGGGGCTCAGTGGGAGAGAGAGAGAGAGAGAGAGAGAGAGAGAGAGAGAGAGAGAGAGAGAGAGGGGAGTACCTGTATTTATAGGATAACAGTAAATGAGAGATTTAGCTTATAGGCCTATGTTTACCTCCTTCATGTGCATTAGAGTGTATATACCCGTGTAAAAAGGAAATGAGCGTAGTGATAAGAGTTGTGATAATAGGAACCAGGCTTGTGATGGCTATGATCTAATGTGTAAGAATGCATTGCAGCTTGCTTTATATGGGGTTGCATAGCGGTTTAAGTGTCTGTGCTGATTTGTGTCTCCTGCTTATAGTGCTAACAATGGGCAAGTGTGCAACAGCAATATAACATGAAACAATGGAAGGTCACGTTTTTTTTTTTTTTGTTTTACATTATGTGGATTGCTGGGTACATTTGAGTCATTTAATTGGGGAAGAAATAGCAGCAGGCTGTAGTAAAATGCTTTGAGTGATGTTCTACTAAGAATCCTTGTGCCACCACCCTTAACATTGTTGCACCCTTTCATGGCAATAGTATCCCCTAATGGCAGCCTCCTTCAGCAGGGTAAGGTGCGCTGCTGTATTTTGAGAACCTGTTCTAGGGTTTAAGGTTTTGACTTGGCCTTCACTTCCTCAGATCTCAATATAACCAATTATATGTTGAATGGGCAGAACAAACTTATCTGCAGCCAAACCGGGCAACTTACAGGACTTAAAGAATCTGCTGCTAAAGTCTAGTTGCTATATACCACAGTACACTTTCAGAGGTCTTGTGGAGTTCATCCCTTGTTGTTCTGGGCTGTATCCGCCATATGGGGGTGGCCTACACAATATTAGGCAGGAGATTTTAACGTAACAGCTGATCGATGTGTATCTTTATATGCATGTATGTGCATTGGAAAGAAAAACTAACAAGTCCAGGAGGACATGTGTGAGCATACTGTGACAGAGGTCAAATTGAGCCTGTCAACAAAATGGTCACTTTAATTTGACATATTAATGTGAGCTGTCAGTGCCAATAAGTCACCACAAACAGACAGCAGTCACAGCACATGTGCACACACTTAAAAGACTCCATAACTGCAGCTCACCTCATAAAAAAATGCAATCTAGGCTAGAACCTGGAAGTGCTGAGTGTGTTAATAAAGCCTCCAACCGGCGTTTCCCCTTAGCTTAGATTTGATATGCTGTTGGCCTGTTTTATCGGAATGTCCCGAGCCGTTATGGTGATATGTGCAGGCTAAATATCATAAATGAGCTGTTGAAAGAGGAGATTTATGGTACCCTCAGTGCTGGCTCTCTCCCTGCATTCCAAATCAGCTCAGATCTTTGGATCTTTGTGACTACAATGGGAAGCATAAATATAAAGGCACTGAAGCTTCTTCAGTTGCAGCAGGCATGTTCCTCCGGGTAGGGGAGTGAGTTTGGGCCTTTATGATCTCTGTGGGCCTGAATGTCAGGAACGTTTAGGGGTCGCCACAGCGGATCAGCTGTCTCCATTTCCTCCGGTCCTCTGCATCCAAGAAATAAATAAATGCATAAATACATTAAACAACTCAAAAAAACAATTTAATATTCAGTGCCAAATTTATTTACCACAAGGTACTTAAAAAAAAAAACAAAAACAAAAAAAAAAAATGTATTTGTTTATTCTTCAGAGATTACTTGTTAGCTATATTAGTCTGGAAGCTCCAGAGCAAAAATAAAGAACCAAAGTTCACACACCAAACATGTCTTGGCTGATCAGCTACATTTATGATAAGATTATTTGACATATTCTGACAAACTCTTTAAAATCTCTTTAAAATGTAATAGCAGGATTTACTCTTAAGACAATTTAGTTTTTATCATAAAGGCATTAAAGGCAAAGATGATGGATCTACTGTTTTTTTTTTTTGTGAGTTAAATATACAAGCCTATTGCTGAAAACATAGTGAGAACATAGGAGGCCTTATTCCTGTTGAGGAATCCCCACAGTATAAAGATGCACCTGCACATCTCTCCCTTCATGTGTAAAATGCCACTGTAGCAATAATATATACTGTTTATAAAATAATGTAGTTATTTTAGCCTTTGGCCAGACACACACATTGAATATAGTCAGCAATGCGCCATTTGCTTTGAGATGCATAGCATTTCATAACTCAGTGTCATAATTCAGACACAGTGCTTCTGTGCTTAGACATTATTGTCCATTTCCATGAATATCTGTGTGTATGAGAATTCCATCTGTCTCAGCCAGATGTCCTTGTCCACAATACAGTTTGAGCCAAACATTAAAGTGCACACACACACACGCACACACACACGTTTGTATTCCTATATTAGTGGTGTGTATCACTGACATTTTTATTACTACTGTGACAATTTTAGAAAAACGAAATGGAAAGAAAATGAATAAAAGATAAAAAACGATATATATATATATATATATATATATATATATATATATATATATATATATATATAATATTGTTGTATGCCTTTCTTGCCTTTGGAGAATGTTGTGAGTATGAAGGACAGCATGCATTAACACATGTTTATACTAGAGATATAATCTAGATAATCATTGCCAGCTACATCAGCGGTATGACAGTGAATGTGCGACACATGGTTGTGTTAGGAATGTGTGATCCATGAATGCCGTACCTCCTTCCAATCTTGAAGTGCCATTTAATATGAGTAAGCTACAATTGCTCCAAATCTGGATGCAGGACACTCAACTATTTATACATTTTACAGAAGATTCATTTTCTTTGCTCTTGCTGCATTTCATTTTTTTTCCAAATGAAAAGTTTAAATTAAATGGTCGAACTGGGGTGAAAACAATACCATGCATGGGTTTCTAGTATCCCCTGAAAGCCATGGAGTGTTAAAGCTTATGGAAGGCAGTGTTCGCTCATGCCAGAGGGTGTCTCTGGTGAGCATGTGAGGTGTGTCTCATCAGAGGGGCATTAATCTGTGTATGAGCCTTCTGTCCCACACATGAAACCCTATTATGGCCTAAAGATAAAGTGCATATCCTTGTCTGGAATGTATCTGCTATAATCGCCAAAGGTTTTAACTAAGAAAGTCCATGATCAGCCCTATGACAGATTTAAAATCTTCATATCACACATGACATTTGTCCATGGCTTTACTCCATTTGGCTGGAGTATAGTGTCTTGAGAAACCCATGCGTTGGATTTTGAGTTTTCTCCTTTCATAATTGTAAATATGTATATTATAAATGAATGAATGAAAAAGTGTTTGAAGTTGCAACAACCTCTATGAACATAGCAGTTTATTTTACTTTAGTTTTGGGAGAACACAGAGAGCTGCTTGGCGCAGGTGGTCCGACATGAATGAGTGGATGAGAGAATGAATGAATGAATTAATGAATGAATTTCTGACACTGTGTTAGGACTGGGATGCCATTTGTCTCATGGCTTCATGTAACTGTGCCTCATTTTCATTTCGCCTCGATTTATTCTGAAGTAAATCAATGTTCCTTTGAAAGATCCAATGATTGTTTTTAGCACAAGTGTGTTGTGGGAGACAACCGCCGAGGTCCGGACTGCAATCACCAGAGTTTATTCATAAAGCGTGTGACATAATGCCTGTAGCGAATAATGATGACGTGATCTTCCACATGCAGAGGCTCACCTTGCAGTTGTTGTTGTTTTCTTTTTTTGCGGTGCTGTTACAGTACAATATTAAATTTAAAACGCACTATTTACTGCTGTGATTTCATTATTATGCAATATTTAATAAACTATATTACAGCTTTTGACTCACCTATGGTCTGACTTTCCTAGACAGTTTCTCCTCTTTCATGTTTCGCCATGTTGTAAAAGCACTGTAGGGTTTTATGGCTATTTTTGGTTTGAATTTGTTGCAGTTCATTCATGTAATATTTTTCAAATGACTGGCTAAGCATGTAAAGAGTGTTCTTTTCAGATAAAATGTTCACTCACCAGAGCTGTAAGCCACTTAGCAGACTAGTTTTTCGCGCCTAGGTTCCTTGCTGACATAGAATTGAATTTAAGGAGGAAGACACACACTCCATAATTATTGACACCACTGGTAAAGATGGGACAAAAATTATAAAAAGTATTAAGTTCATTTTGGAGACAAAGTCAGAGAGGTTTGTACATGTAAATTGTAAATAGTAAATAATAAATTGGTTGGTTGTTATGGATGATCCTCTGTGGTGACCCCTAATGGGAGCAGTTGAAAGGAGAAGCTTTTGAAGCTCATTAGCTCACAAAAGGAGATAATCAGAAAAACTAATAATTAATTATTTTCCATTTGGTCTGGAAAAACAAAACCCCTGGTTTTTTTTGTGTGTTTTTTTTTTTTTGTAAAACCACATTATTGGCACCCCTAAAAACTTAGAATATATGCACTCTCTTTTCCTACATAAAAGCAATGAGTTTTTTCCTGTTTCACATGAAACTGGAGAATACAGAGCAAGATTTCTGATCATTATTATTAACAATTAAGTCAGAAACCCAGCCACTAGGGATGGACAAGCCAGTGTATTTTTTCATGTTGGTCCCAAGCCCGGATAAATTAGGAGGGTTACATCTGGAAAGGCTTCTAGTGTAAGGCTTTTGTAAAATCAATATGCAGACAAACGAAAAAGACTTCCATACAGGATCAGTGGAAGCCCAGGTAAAAGATGACCGCCACCAGTGCTGTTGGTGGAAATTGGGCTATTGTTGGCCAAAGGAGAAGAAGAGGAGGAAGATATGTTTGGAGGCAGGAGCAGAGAAGGTAGTGTTGGAGAGTGGAAGTGAGAGTGGAAGTGAACATTGGCAGCATGACTGGTGAAGGTAGAGAATTAGCTGATGAGATGGAGAGAAGAAAGGTTGATATTTTGTGTGTGCAAGAGACTAGATGGAAGGGTAGTAAGGCCAGGTGTATTGGAGGGGGGTTTTAAATTGTTCTACCATGGTGTGGATAGAAGGAGGAATCTGGGAGGTGTTATTCTGAAGGAAGAGTATGTGGAGAGTGTTTTGAAGGTGAAGAGGGTGTCAGGGAAGGAGATGAGTTTGAAGTTCGAAGTTGAAGGTGTGATAATGAATGTTGTTAGTGGTTATGCCCCACAAGTTGGTTGTGAGATGGAGGAGAAAGAAGAATTCTGGAGTGATTTAGATGAAGTGATAGAGAGTGTGCCCAGGGGAGAGAGAGTGGTGATTGGTGGACTTTAATGGACATGTTGATGAAGGTAACAGAGGTGATGAGGAGGCGATGGGTAGGTAGGTAGGTATNCACACACACACACACACACACACACACACACACACACACACACACACACACACACACACACACACACACACACACTAAACTACACTAAAGTACATTACTAGTAGTGGTCAGGGAATCCTCCAATAGACTCCCGCAGTCCCCACACTGGACTTCTCCAGATGTGTTTTAAATCTAAACTGGCCACAAGCATTTGTCGCCATGGTCCACCCTGCCAAAAAGAAGGAATTAAATACAGCATTAAAAAACTGTAAAAACTACAGATTTACTGTTTCCTCTGTGTTTGCTTTCACTCTTTACCTCCCACTTCTGTGTTCCAGAAAGCTGTCTAGTTTTATATGAAAGCTTGGCTCTCAGAAAAAGCTCATCCAGAACACAGCTCTCATAAGGGGTATTAGATGCTCTATATAACTGGCTGAAACTTTGCTCCATCAAATCTCAATATGTGGATTGAAGCAGCTTGCTGACAGCGAGGGGACCCAGCTGAGGGTTTTTTGGAATGTGCTAATAAAAGACTGTGGGTTCAGTCACTTTAGGGTTGATTGATTTGAAAAACAGCTTTTAAGCTTTGGCAGAGAGTTCTAAATTATTTTTTGATCATATTATTTGTCTGGAAGTAAAATTTTTCCAAGATTTCAAGAAAATATAAGTCATAATTGTAATCAAGTTATTTTTTAAAGGCAATAACAGAATTTGAATAGCTGTGCTGACTGTATTATGATCGCTAAAAACAACAAAGTCCCTGCCAGGGCTCCACTTTGGCAATGTATAAAAATCTCCTTAGACTGGTATTCTTTTCCTTCCAACAACTAGTTGTTAAGTTTTAAGAGTGGAGATGAAACTTCCTTTCAAGTAGAGAACTTATTATTTAGCTATTTTAGGTAACTGTTAATGTAAATGTGGTTGCATGTATTTTTCTTTATAATTTTATTATTTAGTTAAACATTGAGTATTGGGGCACATTGGGTAGCACTGTCGCCTTACAGCAAGAAGGTCCTGGGTTTGATTCCCAGGTGGGGCGGTCCAGGTCCTTCTGTGTGGGTTTCCTCCCACCATCCCAAAGACATTTAGGTCAGGTGGCTTGGAGATGCCTATAGGTGTGTGTGTGTGAGTTTGTTTGTCTATGTGTCTGCCCTGTGAAGGACTGGACCTGTCCAGGGTGTTTCCTCGCCTTTTGCCACATCAGAGTCGGCATAGGCTACTGCAATGCTGATTAGGACAAGCGGCCATGAAAATGACCGACTGCATGACTTTGAATATTGAGCAAGCCTTTTCTCAGATTAAGAACACATAGACAGGTCATCCAGAAAGAACTCTCTTTTTAAATGTTATGTTATTTTATTATGCTGTTTAAATGTAGTAATATAACTTTGCATTTCCTGCTGAAAATGAAATGTGATTGCATAGTTACAGCAATTCCCAAATACTCTGCTATCTTTGATGGCTGCTAGGGTGTTGGTAGGTGGTTCCTGTGGTGTTCCAGGTTGTATTTAAGGAGCAGTAGTGATCTACAGCATTGATTCATATAAACGTAGAACATGCTGTTGTTATCACTGGTGATAGCTGTGACCTGCGACTATATTTAAGTCATCATAGCTGTCAGTTCCTACACACATCTGGCTGGAAACTCACTTTCAGGCGAAATGTCAGGCCAACAGATATTCTTCACAGAATCTTTTTAAAGTTTATCCAGGAAACTATGAGAGACAGCTTGTCTTATTCAGTATTTGTTGAGGATTGCCCTGGCCTGCCCATCACACACCCAGCCATGTCATGTCACCACCACAGACATTCAAGATCAACACACTCACTGCCAAGCCTACTTATAAATATAGTGGCAGAAATAACTTCAAAGATAAAGCCACAACCAGAAGAACACAAAGGAAGGCCAATGTGGTAAATGGTCATGTTGTGATACCAGAGAATGAAGCTTGGGAACTTCATACTGAAGGTCTTTCTGCACATTGTAATGCTCTTACAGCACAGCTGACCAAGCTCATGATGGTTTCTTTATAAGTTGATGAGCTGAAAGGTATTCAATTAGGGAAAACACTGCAGCTATTCTCTCTTAGCTGAGAAGTCAGGTCAACAAAAAAATCTGTCAGTCACCTAATTGCATTTCATCCTTTATTTATTTATGTAGTTACTTATTTGTTTAAATTGGACACATTTGAGCTTAGACATGTAACTAGCAAGTCTCCACAAGTGTAAGGAGCTTTGCATGTCTGTATTTAAGCCCAAACCGGCATTAAAGGTGATTATACAACATTGCTAGCTTAGTGCTTATAACTGCAAATTACCTTATGGGCCCTAAAGGAAATAATAATTCTACTAGCAGCTAATCAGACAATGAATTACCTAATTTTTCTTTTGTAGAAAAGGAGACTCAGGGTGAAAATCAGCATTATAAATTTTGCTACATTTAATAGTAATTTCTCTAGGTTTTAGGACATTTTATGATAAATGTTCATTAAAATACTTGTTGTAATGTCAAGCTGCACTGCACATAGCTCACATGTTCATCCATATAACAATGCATTATTCAGATATTTCCAAAAATACTGGGTTACCATGAGTACATGTTAAGAAGTGGATAAATAAAAGCATGTAAGTTTTTGCATTAATGTTCTCTGTATTTAATCTAATATTAACATTTTTCTGATCGAACACACCCATCCATCAGTACCCTTTGGAACCATTTGAATGCTATTTTGTTTATTCCTAGTTGTCCTGCTGAATTGTAATTGACTATCGTTTGAACATATTTCCAGTATTATATTTAATCAAGCAAAAGCTTCCATTTAAGGTGCAAGGATATCTATCATCCACTCTTAAGGTGCTTAAAATGTACCATCTGTGCAATACTGTGCAATAGCATTTATTGTATTTGTTTGTTTGTTTGTTTTTTTCAGTTTAGCTATGAAAATTGTAGAAATTTGTACCCTCCCCTTTACTTGTTTAGACCAGTGCTCATCAATTAAAGAGTTTAGGAACTTAAAATGACTCTGTGTCAGTGATCTGCTTTAAACTACACAACCAAAGCCATCAAAACCAATGTCTCTTGTGGCCATATTCGTATAGCATTCAGGTCTGCAATCTTCTGCAACACAGACACAAGTCATTAATTATAAGTTCTGCTCAACTTACACTCCAAAGTGGCTGACAAAGTGAGAGGCCCAGTGATTTATTTCAGATGAAAAAAAAAACATAAAAAACAGCAACAGTATTGTTCTCTTATCTCATTCTTTCCCCCTGCATTCATGTTCTTCCAGAAAAGAATGAAACCTATTCACAGCTTGAACAAGCTGCATGGCAGTGATTTTTCCTCACTTTCTCTCTTCTTTGTTTTTCATGTGCCGCTTCTTCTCAGCGATCTTCCCCTGGAGCAGTCACGGCTTTCTCTTTTTAACATTCTCTTTCTTGAGCGATTAAGTGTGACAGATTAGCAGAAGAACACATGATGAGGGTTCAGATGGCAGGCAGGAAGAGGATCAGACATGTGACGTGATATTAAGGGGTCACAAGGTCTCTCGGACCGCCCCGCCCGCTCTGCCGCCCACACCAGCGTTCACACACAAGCTAATTTCAACCATATGATCCGTGCAGCCATTACGGCGGAGGAACACATTCTCGTTCTGGCACTCACTGTCATTCACAGAGGGAGATATCAAAGAGAGAGAGAAAAACATGTCAGGGTTAAGCACCTCAATTGGAAGTGAAGGCCTGCTTCACAATCTAACCACTCTGATTTGATTAGGTCTCAGTGTTTCTATCATTGCTAGCCAACATAAAGGCCTGACAGGCCACTGCTACTGTCCACTGTTTTGACTGTTCATACCACAGAGCCTGGACTGCTGTTTAATGGCTGTTTTTGTTTAAACTTTTGTGGGAGATGTTTTTGTGTTCTTGGCATTCTCTAAGATATTTTGCACGAAAAGAAAAAATGTTGGGAAAAGCTGGACCCTTGCTGATATAGCAATATATATTTAGACAAAGTGCATATCATGTAAAACCCCGAACTTTTGTCACTTTTCAAAATAAAGCAGTTTGATTCGTATGTGAACACCATAAAAACATCTTTCACACCCATTCACTATTCAAAAAAACCAAGCTTCATATCTATCCTTTCATTTAGCCTGCAGAAAACCATTCATTTCAAATTTATGCTTAGGGTCTACTGAGTGATTTGAAATTTGAAACAAATTCCTACTTTTGGATTCCAATATATTCCTCAATATCCAGCACAAACGGACCTTACTCCAATTTTGCACTGTTGATGGTAAGTATGAAATATTAAGGTGATATTTGGCTACAATACTTCTTCCGTTATTATGTTAGCAATATCAGTGTTGTTCTGTTATGATCAATAATTTCCTCATTACAAGCTATTATTGACATTCCTGTAGGACAGAGCCATTTCTCATGTATTTGATACTCACTGACTAAAGGAGAAAACTAAAACCCATACCATGTGCAGTGAAGTCTCAGGGTTGTTGTAATTCTATACCACTGAAAAGACATGATGATTATTGAATGTGTATGAAAATGTTAACTTGCAGCTGTTAACAGCTACCAGATAGAATTGCAAAAGTTGGAAAAGTGGGAAGAAATTCAGTACTGTTCAAATGCCTTGAGTGACCCCTCATTTCTGGATGTTTTTTTTTTTTCAAAGAACCAGACTTTTATTTTTTAAAATATTGTTGAAGAATAATTCTCCAGGCTTCCTGAAGGACTTTCAAAGTACCTGACCAGTTTCAGAGGCAGCAGTGTGGGATCATCTAGACAAAATCAAAAGAAAAGGCAGCCCAACTCCGAAAAAGATCCTTGGCATGTCCTTCAAGAAGCATAAAGAACTAACCTTAATAAGTCATATTCCTTAATATGACTTAAAGGAAGCACAAGAAAACTTGTCTAAGAGAATTTAGAGTGTGTTGAAGAAGAATGGGGATCATACCAAATATTGACCTTAAAGGTCTCATTTTCCCAGCAAAACATCAAGAAATGATGGGACGCTAAGGACTTTTCCACAGTTATGGATGTTACATGGCTTGAAAGAAGAAGATGCAGAGGTCCAAAAGAAATGGAAACAGATGACCTGATGTGGTGACCGCTAAATAGGAGCAGCCAAAAGAAGAAGAAGATGAAGAAGAAGGAGAAAAAGAAGATGAAGAATGGATGTCACATAGCTAAATGTAGCAACAGCCATCTCAAAGCCTGAATTTGATCCATTTTAAAGACAGTATAATTCAGGCACCACACACAAACTTGTGTTCTAAGGTCCAAACTTGATGTGGTGCTAATAGCTTTTCAGTACATGACTTGTTAGGCATGTTAGTAAAGTGGAGTAACAGGGCTAATGAAGCAAACTTCAATCACTGAATATCATTCTGATCAGCCATATTTGAAGCAAGGAGAAAAGCGTTGCCCATGGGGGCTGGTGAATGGCGTACTTCTCACAACCCCAACCACTGAGCTTAGGCAACTATAGATCATCAGAGACTGTTAACCTGGTCAGACTTAAAACTACTGAGAAGAAAGCTCTCAGTATGGGAAAGGGCTGCCAGGCAGAACCTGTAGAGCATAACTGTGAAACAGTGAAATCATGTGAGAGTAGATGTATGAGTCTATGAAATGTACTGACCTTGACACTGAAAAACACTGTTGTAAAATTATGAAATAGCTGAGGCTAAAGAAGTTATTATGTTTGGCACTGGGAAAAAGAGAGCCCAGGGCCATGTGGTCAAATGAGCCATCAAAGACTGAGGCTTACGCTTCAAACTGATTAAATGTGAGGCCTACAGGCCCACAAGGCAGACAGAGGGAGAGAGAGAGAAGGCGGTGGAGTCATGAGGTTTAGTTTATCCCCGGTGACTTGAAATAGGACAAAGAACTTTAGGAAACTTTGCATATAAAGTTTTGCATCTATCAGATGTGTTTCCGTAAAGGGTCTGTTTACATTAGGCTGATGTTTGTCATTGTAAGGAAGTGGTTCTAGGCAAGGGGCCAGTTTTAAACTCTTCAAAAATGCCAGCGAAGAAGCCTCAATTCATTGCCCCCTAACTGGAGTACAGCAATGCTGCCAAAGAGATCTTTATACATTTACAGCATTTTTCAGACGCTTTTATCCAGAGCGACTTCCATGTCCTAATTACAGGGACAGTCCCCCCTACTCAGGGTTAAGGGTCTTGCTCAGGGACCCAGTGGTGATAGTGCCAGGGGTGGGATTCGAACCTGGGACCTCATAAGTCTGGGATCCATAAGTCTGTAGCCAAGTACCCTACCACTAGACCACCACCACCCCTATACATACATAAATACATAATACTACTCTAGTATTAATGCTATCACTGCACAGTGGACGCTGGTCCCTCTATATTGCTGGGGGGCTGTAACAGGGTCTGAGTGGGTGATCCCTAAAGGCTTATTATTCCTTTGTCCTTCAAAGTACCAGTGAAAATATAAAATTCCCTTTTATTTACTTTTTTAGTTGAAATGAGTTTTTTTTGTTGTTTTTTATGATATGAAATGCCATTGAATTTAAAGCTGTTAAATATTTAATATATTGGAATAAATACAGCACTATTAGCAAATCCCATAATTAACTTTTAACATTATTAACCCTCACTATTATAACTGTGAGTCAGCACTGGTTTCTGAGTAATTACTGAATTATAAATATTAGGATGTAACAAACCTGGAAGTGCAAGGGGTTAAAATAGAAGAGTAGGGTAAAGGGCAGAAATAGACAATTTTGCCATGGCACGAAAGGGTTAATAGCTGGATTTTTTATTTTTTTTGCTGTACTCTATGCAGTTTTTCACAACTGGGAGTTTTACAAAACTGAAGTGGGTTGTTGTCAACAATAATTTCGGTGCAGGTGCTTGACTACAACTTTTTCATCTAGTCAGTAGTTCTTCAAGTTTACACAGGGACTCAGGAGCGGACCACTGACAGTTTTGATTTAAACTGATCGGTGCATTGAGAACAAAACTAGCTGAGTAATTGATAGCTGCTTTGTTGTGTAGCTGCTCAGTTGCGAAGCATGCGAACTATCCAAATGAAAATGGATTTTGCGTTGAGCAAAGCAGACAGAGTGGCACTTTAGCAGAGAGCAGTGTTTTGTGTTGAGATAGAGGCTAATGAGATGGTTAGAGCAGGAGTCCCAGGACATGGTATGTCAGGACTAATCCTGGCCTAACTGCAGTCTCTTGAGCTATTCTCTTTCTGTCTTTCTGTGTCTGTGTCTCTCTGACTTTCTCTCTCTCTCTCTCTCTCTCTCTCTCTCTCTCTCTCTCTCTCTCTCTCTCTCTCTGTCTCTGTTTTCTTGTTCTTTCGCCCGGCCGACGGGATTCTTCCTCACTGTCACTTCTGCCAATACCAACTGACATACTATTGCTTGGGGCAACTGGGCTAATGTTACAGTACCGGTAAGAACAGAGACAAAAAATGAAAGAGGGAGAGAGAAACACTCCCTGGCTGACATTAAAGATGACATCTCACTTATTGGCTTTGTCCTCTCATCTCCTGTCTCTACCCTGTCCTTGTCTTTGAAGCACTGCTGGAAAAGGAAAGCAATGTAGTCACATATACCTGAAAAAAAGCTGAAAAGTAACCTTATGGCTTCAAAGATTCATTAATTGTTTTTGTGATGTCACAAAAACCAGACTCTTTAAAAAACATTTTTCCTATAGAGCCAAAAGATCTGCACAGTGTTACAGCCCATTATGCTCTGTGAACAAGGCACAATGCAGTGCAGCCAATCAGAACACAGATAATTAACATTACACATAGGCTTGTTTAATTCTGGGAGACAGGAAAACGATAATGAGGGTGTTAGGGGAAAAATAAGATATGGTTATGGTAGGATACAGCCTTTAAATCTGAAATCTGTCACAAATTAATATAAAAATAATCTGCCTTACATTATTATTAGAACTCTAAATGTGAAGGCAGACAAGTCTCATTAACATAGTTAAAGACCAAACCATTTTTTTTACATTGTGACAAAAAAGGAAGAAATAAAAATGAGTCTGTTTCCACATCAGATTGAGCCAAATCCTCAATGAACGTGTTGGGTGTGTGTTTTTGACAAATCTTCAAACGTGATAAAAAATGGAAGAAGACGCTCTGAGAGTGGAGAAGAAGCCATTGTGCTTTGAAAGCCTCTTTCAGCGTGTGCTTGGCTCATCAAAAGCTGCTCAAATCTATTTCATCCCACTGGCACCCCCTCCATTGCTGCCTCCCCAGCCAGGCCCATGATAACCTTTTGAAGCAGCGCTACGCGCTGAAGGAAAACAACAGAGAGACACACATCTCTGTCAGCACTTTCAGCTTGAGTGAGATGCACTAAGCTATCAGCCATTTCTGTAAGGGGCCTGTAGTGTAATTAATTCAAAACCTGCTTATCGCCTGCTGCCTCAGTGGTATGGAGCTGTGCTTTGACAGCCCTTGTCTCGCCACGTCTGTATAGCTGCGTTCACATTACAAGCCTTATTGCCCAATCCTGATTTTGGGCTCTGATGTTTCTGCACACATTTGTGTTCATGAGTGACCCATATCTGTCACTCTGACATACCTGACCTGAAAGGACCTGCATGTGCAGTTTTATTAGCTAAGCCGTTGGGTATAGCTGGTAAAACCAAACTGATTCATTTGCTTATGAGGTCCATTCTGATAGGCTAACAGGTATGGCAGTTAAACAATACTTTCAATCAAACTATATGATTATTAAGTACAGTACAGTGACTAAAATGCATGGTGACATGAAAGGTGTTTAGTACAGTTTTGCACAATGTATTATATATGAACATGATTGATAATTGACTGCATAATTTTGAAGTTCCATTATTGGGCTTTTCCATTGCTTCTACTTTTTCCATTGCTTCTGTCAGCTGCAAAACACAGCAAGGAAAGCACGATGAATGCAGCCTTTTTAAATATGTAAAAGTATGGAGCTGCCCAGGTAGTGTGGGTTCCTGGTGCCATTGGAAAAGCACCCAGTAGTCACTTCTGCTTCTGTCTGCCAATTAGCCAATTAATATCACCCGATTCTTTTTTACACTTGATCTTTTAAGATGTTCAGTATAAGGCCATAGCCATGGAGTCAACACTGTGGGGAACAAATATGGGGTCACCAAATCTGCTAACACCTAAGAGAGCTCACCCACATTAATAAAAAATGTATTTTTCATTACAATTAAGTCTCTAATATACGCACACATAAACAAACCACACACTGTGGTAAGATGCACAGTGATTGTGATTTTGACTACATTTATTAATTACAATGTAGTAAATTTGTTTTTTGCTTATAATTTTTTCATATGGGTAGATAATGGAGGGGCAGCCTCCAACTGCCTCTCTAACTGATCTTAATATTGCTGTGTAATGTTAGTTATTATTAGTTCTTAATGTCTCGCAACCTAGTAATTCTGTCATATCCATTTTCCCTGTTTGTTTAGAGGACTTTGTCTGCACTAGATGCAAGAAATAAATCTTAAAAATGAGGCACATCCATCATTATTTTGCAGACAGTTCATTTGAAAACCAGACACCTCATTTGTAAATGTAAAAGGTTCTAGGTTCATTAAAAATGAGTTCACATCTAGGGTCTAAAGGTACTATGTAGCCTGTAAGACAGCATCCAAATGAATATGTAAAGACAAAAATATGATCATATGAATTTGGGCTATAGCAAATGTAATTGGGCTATAGTTTCCTTTAACTGCTTGAGGTGGGCTTGAGGTCTTTCCGCTTATTGTAGGTGGAAAATACACATTTTTGGAGAACTGCTATTCCTATTCCTAATTCCATTCCATCCATCCATTATCTGCCGCTTGTCCCAAACGGGGTCGCGGGGGAGTGCTGGTGTCCAACCCAGCGCACACAGGGCGAGGACGGGGGACGCGCCCTGGACAGGTCGCCAGCCCATCGCAGGGAGGAGCGGGACGGGGACGGTACCTTGCTCAAGGGTACCTCAGGGCAACCTATTGGGAAGGGGTTCGAACCCCCGATCCTCCGATCATGTGGCCAACGCCCTAACCACTAGGCCACCGCTGCCCCCATTCCTAATTCCTTTTATCACAAATCTGCTATCATGAAAGTGAAAAAGTGAAAGTGACTATCCTTATCATTGTGAAACACAGCACAGCACAACAAAACTCAACCTCTGCGTTTCACCCATACACACACATGCAGCAGGGGGCAGCTATTGAAAGAACCTAGGGAGAAGTGACAGGGACGGTACCTTGCTCAAGGGTACCTGAGGGGAACCTACTGGTTAGGGAATCGAACCCACAATCTTCAGATCTGGGGCAACTCCCTAACCACTAGGCCACCACTGCCTCATGTATCATGGTCATGTATCTGATATGTGTCCAGTCCAGGACTAGAAAGTAATGTAATATAATTGGGGAATATTTTTGTTCCCACATCACTTGTAATTTTATATAATATTTTATTCATATTTTCTTCTTTTTATACAAATTATTATGTGTTTTTCATTAAATTGAACTTGATTCTTTTTTAACTCTGCAAAAAGAAAGCTAGACTCCCTCTTTAAAGTCTCCATCAGGGCCCTTCAAAAAAGCAACAGCTGAAAATCTATGCTGGAGGGGGATACAGGTGGTCTGGAGACTAGACCTTAATTGTTAAAGGTGGTCATGTCGAAGCAGATAAACACCCCATTTATTTGACAAAAGGTGAAACTGAGGTGATTTTAAAGGAAGAAACCACAGGTTTCACCCTTTGTTATCACACACACACACACACACACACACACACACACATACACACACACACACATACACACACACACACACACACACACACACACACATTATCTCTCCCTGCTCTCTTTGGTTTATAGCTTCTGACTAGCTTGTTTGTTTCCACATCACTAGTAGCGGGTCAGTGATGCGTGTGCATCTTTGCAGGGATGCACTTGTTGTGCTTAGCATGACAGCACTGCCTGATTAAAGCGAAAGGCTTACTATGTGTAATGGAACAGACACGCATTCTTCACATAATGTAGCAGACAGTCAGCAGGCTCTGTCGACTTTGCCCTGGGTCACGAGGGTGTGGCGCCTTTGAAGTGCCAATCAAAAGCAGCAGGCGATGACAGCGGCTCCCTATATCACTCACAGGCCTTGTTTGTTGTTGTTGTGCCAGTGCAAATGAAGCGCCTGTGCACCTTTTGGGATGGAAAAGGAACCCGGCGGGGAACGTCAGCTCAGGGCGGAGCTGAAACACCTCTAACAGCAGCAGGCCCTCTCCTCCCTCTGATCACACCAGCTGTCCATCATGCAGTAGGGCAGCCCAAACAGGACTTCCTACTGCCTGGTGGTCTTCTGAGGGGCCTGCATGGGTGAGGAGGTCATAAGGCATAAGGGTGGGGAGAAGTGGGGAAGAAATGGGAGGTGTTGTGCTTAAGCCAAGGATTAGAAAGATGAAGTTCAACTCAAGCACTTCTTCTTCTTCTTCTTCTTCTTCTTCTTCTTCTTCTTCTTCTTCTTCTTCTTCTTCTTCCTATAAGGGGCACCACAATGGGTCATCCATCTCCATTTCTTCTGGTCCTCTTCATCCTCCTCTTTCAATCCAACCGACTACATTGGCTCCAAATTGTCCAACCTGAGCTGTGCCTCTAATTAACTTGTTCGCACCGTCTCCAACCTGTATAACATAGTTGGTCTCAATTTCATCCTGTAAACCTTTCACTCTTCTGGGTATCCATCTGTCACAGATCTCTTCTGCCCCTCTTCTCCACCCATTCCAATCTGCCTGCACTCTCTTCTTCACCTCTTTTCCACACTCCCCTTTACTCTGAACTGTTCACCTCAAGTATTTAAATTCCTCCATTTTTGTCACCTATACTTCCTGCATTATAACCGTTCAGTTTTTCTCACTTTTATTCACTCTCATGTATTCTGTCTTAGTCCAACAAACTTTCATTCTTCTCTTCTCTGGAGCATATCTCCATCTCTCCAGGGGCTCTTCAAGCTGCTCCCTACTCTCACTGCAAAATGTGCTTTCAACTCTGATACATGGAATTAATGTTCATAATGTTCATATTAATAACATTTATATTATTCATATTATTATGTCCATAATAACATTTGAAATTTTCAGTTTATGATATTTCCCAGTTTGCTCAGTTCATCAAATAAATAGACAAGACTTATTTTATTAACCTATTGTATTGTATTGGATCAGGCTCAGCATTGGGAGGTACTCCATATTAAATTAACTGAGGGCAGAAACTGGATTGAGACACCTGTGTTGATGGCACTGTTTTCAGACAAGGTTGGTTGGTTTGTTATAATTAAATGAAATTAAATTTAAAGCTTTCCACCTACCCAGATGTAGCTGAACAGACAACACAAGTTTGGAGTACAAATGTAGCCTCTTCACTTTAGCACAGTGAGGCCTAGAAATCAGCACTTACCAGACTGTTTCCATTAAAACACAGGAGCATATCTTTGCTCAGACTGCTTCAAAACCATGTCTTGATGGTGCAAACTTGATGGCAGATAACCTGCCTTTGCCCTCTTCATGAAGTGCATTCCCAGGTAAAAGATACACCCATACATCATTGTGCTCCATAGTCTGATTGAAAGGCTCACTTGCCCATCGGCTTGGACGTAGGTCAACATGGGCACCTAGCTGTTCAATGGCTACACTTCCTCACATGCACCAAGCTATTATCTGCTGTGTGTCCTGGCTCTTTTTTTATATCAGAGCCAGCATTAAGTTTTTGAGTACTTTGTACTACATTTACTCTTCTGTTAGGTCAGAGAAGACAGTTAGGCTGCAGTCCCCATGTGTCTCACTATGCCTTAGGTTTCCTTGCCTGATCACTTTGGACCACTTTTCAGAGGTACTAACCAATGCATTTCAGGAACACCCAAAAGAGCTGTCAGTTCAGAGGTGCTCTGACCCACTTGTCTTCCAACACATCTACTTCAAGGACTGATTGTTCACTTGCTGCCTACTACACCTCATCTCTTAAGGGATGTCATTGAAGCCAGATAATCAATGTTATTCACTTCAACTGTCAGTGTTTTTTTCAGTATGGCTGATCATGTAATATTTGCAAACTCTATATGCTTGTGGCATGTAGTGCTCAAAACAATATTAACATATAATATTAACAATGGTTAAGGAAAATTACTCTATAAACTAGGGATGTTCTATTTTTCTGCTAACGTGTGTGTGTGTGTGTGTGTGTGTGTGTGTGTGTGTGTGGACAGATATGAGATGACTAAAGTCTAAGCAAAGATGATGTTGATGACTGTTGAGAGCATGGTGTGTGTATGTGTGTGTAAAAGGATTCCCACATTAGGGCCATCAGAGTATGAGTGTATAACAAGAGGTGGCGTTGGTTTGGCATAGGAGTGACTGGAGCAGTTTTGGAGTTTGTGTTGCCGTGGGGGCTTTTTTCTTCTTCTCCTCAGCTCTCTGGTTTTGTGTTCCCATTACCCACACCAAGCAGAGGCCCTCACAAAACACATGTTTCCAAAGCTGAATTAGAGGCTGGAAGCCAGATGGGGATAGTCTTGCTGTTCTTTGCGATAAAATGTTGTACGTGACACTGAGTATTTTGAGTAACTGCTTGTGACAGAAGATACATCCAAAGGTGTAGTTTTATGACTATTATATTTTGGACATTTGTACACCATATTAGCATGAAAAGTTATATAAGAATTTTATTTTTAGATCATAATTGTCTCTTCATAACCCAAATCAACTGAAAATCTAAGTGATTCCCACAAAAGACATACTTTCAGGCAGTTTTTTGCCAGATTGGCGATGCTTACTTGAATGTTAACAAAAGTCCCATTTAACCTAAAGGAAAAGAGCTCACGTTTGTTAACATGTGAGACATCCTGAAATCCTCCTCTGAAAGAATTTAGGAGGGGTCTCTTAAAAATCATTTCAAGCAAAGGCACAGGACAATCAAACCCCACTTCCATTGACAAAACAGTTTAGTGTCAACACATACACCACAGTCCTCTAATAGGCATCATGCATGCTGTGTTCTGTTGTAAGATAAATATAACCATTAAAATGGTAAAGTATAAAATCATGAATTCCGTCCAGTAAAGCTGAGTGATATTATTGCCAGAAGAAAATGGTGTACCTCCGGAAAAGGATGTCTTTTTTAAATTGAACTGATTTTTATTGAAATTGATTAAATCTGTTTATCACAGCAATTGTGTCTTAGCAGTTTTGGTTTTCATTGGTTCTCATTTCCTGCCGTTTGCGTCATGTGTTGGATCAAATTAATTGGACTCATATGTATTGACCTAGACCAGGTCATGCCCATGTTGTTCTAAGGTAAGTGAATCTTCTGAATCTACAAATGAAGTGACTGGTCTTTGTGTGAACGGTGTAATTGTATTATACCCCCCCCCCCCCCCCACACACACACACAGAGTTTTATCAGTGATGTCGCATCAGCCAATGCTGTTCAATACTTGCCTGTTTTGGTTGGTGGCAGCCGTCATTCAAATATATGAAAGAGTGTTCTGTGTAGGTAAATAATCCTCTGTGTATGTGTAGGTGAGTGTAGGTGTGTGTGTGTGTGTGTGTGTGTGAGTGCAGTGCATTCCAGAAGAGTTCATGCAGAAGGCAAGCCCTGTGGCGTTGAGTTGGGAAACTCCATAAATTAACAAAGTTGACGGGAAAAGAACACACACACACACACACACACACACATACACACACACACACACACACACACATACACACAGTGGACTTATGGCTTCTGCACCACCAAAGAACCAGTTGAGCAGGTAGTAAAGGGGTCAGTGTTCAGTGAAGTCACAAACACACACACACACACACACACACACACACACACACACACACACACACACACACACACACACACACTTTCTCATGGCTTCTTAGGGTGTATGCACTTTCTGTGTGTTCTGAAGTTGCACTGAACAGACCTACTGCTTGGTGCGTGTGTGTGTGTATTTGTGTGTGTTTAAAACATTCACCTGTAATTTCAGGAGGAACAAAACTCTAAAACTCTTATCAGTTCAATCAACTACCTTGAGGGTTTCCTGTATTCCAAAGCAGTGCACCCTCTGAGTCTGCTGTTCTCTTCGTTGTACTGACCATCTTCAGAGACTGATTCCCACACAAACAGAACTACTGCTAGTTTTTAACTACCTTTTAATGAACTCCTCACTGCAAACTCTTATTTCTACTAACCCAGACTTCACAGGTCATAAGTAGTTCAATCTGTTTACTCTGTTTAACTTGTAATATTACACATCTTTTTACTATTGTCACTATTTCTTTCTTGATGAGTCAACCAACTCTACATCTCGGTTCCTCCAAAGGTTTCTGCCTACAGTTTTAGGAGTTTTTTTTTTTTTACCTTTGCCGTCTTTGGCTTGCTCTCGGTACTTGGACCCGGATTCTGTAAAGCTGCTTTGTGACAATGACAGTTGTAAAAATGTTATACAAACAAATCTTGCTTGAAATTGAAAAAGGGGATCATGCTCTGTGGATTTTACAAAAACAAAACTTAAGGAAATTACAACTCAGTAACAATTCAAATATCTGTTAGTTCCCCTAAGGGGTCTCTGGTTTTATGTTAGTGGGAAGCTAACCACATTGCATGTAAATGTTTATTGGCTGTCACAGATTAAACATGGAGATCTGAATTATGAAAAACATTTCCAGTTTTGAGAAATTTGAGAGTTGACTTGAGAATGACTAGCTCTTTCCTCCTTTATTCGCAATGAGGGGGCATTAACCAAAGCTAATTTTGGGGCATTGTTAACCAATAGCTTAACAATATAAACAGAGAAATATATATGTATACTCGATCATTTTTATTGCCTACTTTTAAATCTTCAGTTTCCAAATCAAACATAATAATGAAATTAGCACATCTATAATACAGGCATGAATTTATTGAACACAAATGTTAAAAAAACAGTAGGGGGTCCTTGACGGTTCAACACTAATAAAAATATTGTGCATGAGCAGCTGATTCTGACTTCAGTTCAAGATGATAAACTTTGAAAGAGGGTTCGTTATTGGGGCACAGACAGTCTATCCATCACTTACACGGCTCAGCTGGAAAGTGTTTCACTAGAACAATGACAAAAGTGACATTTGTATTCTATGGGAATATATGCAAACCCTCGAAGGAAAGGATGGGAAATTGTAGATGAAAGTGCACATTCGGTGAGTGTGTTGCTTCTGAATTTGGGTAATATATAAGGAAAAACAGAAGAGCAATTTTTTCCTCAGGTGACTGAGAATGCAGTGCAGGACATCATCCAACTACGTCAGCGCTCCCACAACCACACAGTAACGGGTATTCTAGTAGCAGGGAATAAACCCCTCATCACAAAGTCAGATTCACAGATGAGAGTCCAGTGGTGTAAAAGCCACAGGCACCAGTCTACAGACATGTGGAAAATCGTGATATGGTCAGATGAGTCATCCTTCACCAAGTGGGTAAGTGCATGTGTGACTTACACAAAAAGAACAACACAGGCCTGTATGCCACAGGGATGGGGTCCATCTACAGGTCCATCTCGTATCTTTTGGAAGAACAGACCCTCCAGTACAGTTTCAGAGACTTTTTTTTTGCAGTTCCAAAGAACTTTTGTTTCATGGGTTTTCCTTTAATTTGTTACACAGTACAATAGCATCACTGTCACTATCACTGTAATGCTAGATCAGTTTTGTATTGGTCCATTAAGCAGACTTACTTTAGTTAAACTGAAAATAATTAACAGACTTAATCATGACACATTTATACAAGTTTTAAGGCATGATTGCCATTTTTGGCTGAATCACATACTGAAAAAAAAATGTACTACTAGTATTATTTTTTCTAAGGTTTCCTGGTCTTAATTCCAGTGCAGACGATTCAAGAATTTAAATTGCATTCCTTCAAACCCTCAAACTCTCCGTCTTTACATTCAACAGCCATACAGCTGACTGAACAGCTGAAACTAAGGATGGGTATGGGGAAAAAAACACTTTTTATTTGAACACTGCTCTTAATATTTACTTTCTGAATTTAGCATGAAGAAATGAAAGTTCTGTCGAAGAGTTTGAAGTAATGTTCTGCAAAGAACAGTGAAAAGAAATCTCATAATACAGAATCAAAGTATTGTAAGTTTGCAAGAAATTTTTGAGACGGATTTCAGCCAAAGGGGGTCTAAATAAGGTATGACTGAAAGGGGGCCCAAACGTGCGTTCCTTCCACATGTTTTGATGTGCTTCACTCCTCAGATAAACACATCTGTGTGTTAAAATAATCAGAGACGATCAAATTTAAGGTTGGTTTATACAAATTTGCTGTTTTGCTGGCTTGTCTACAAAAAATATAATTTGACTTGGGGTGTAGAAACATTTAACCTATCAGTATAGTAACACACTTGAATACAGGTCTATAAAGTCAAGCACCTAGTCAATGTAAGGTTTTACACACAAACACACACAAAGAGCTTTTGCATAGTGTCATTGAAGCAATAATGTATTTTTAATTATTTGAACACAGCAGAAGTCCTTTAACTGTGTGAATATTTCAGGACCAGAGCAGAAATAATATAAAATTCTTTAATTATCCTGTTTGTTAACTTCTGTTAGATGTTAAGAATTTGTATATATATATATATATATTTTTTTTTTTTTTTTTTTTTTTTTGTATATTAGAAACCTGCATGACCCCAGTGTCCTGACATGGTATAAAAAGATGTGTGTGTGTGTGTGTGTGAGAGAGAGAGAGCGAGAGAGAGAGAGAGAGAGAGAGAGAGAGAGAGAGAGAGAGAGAGAAATGAGCGATGAGCTGCCACTGTGTGGAATAGATCTCTTGTTTGTAGTCTCACCTGCTCGGCTGGAGTTGGACTTTGATGCCCCCTGTGTGTGTGTATCTGTTTAGGGGCAATTGAGTGACTGACAGAGTGAGGTTGAATTGGGGTCAAAGCAGGGACAGACCATAGGGTCAAAAGTGTATGGCTGGATCTGACTCTAGAAGTATTAGTGAAACACAAGATTCTACCCATGATGTAATGATTTCCAGTTTACTGGAAAATTCACATTGACTGAACATCAGAGCTGCACTTGCTGTAAAAAGAGAAGAACTACAATCATTAAATTCAACTGTATATATCCCTTCCTAAATCACAAATAATGATATGAAAAGAGAAGACATTACATATTACACCAACACTATAATTGCCAAAGGTATGTGTGTCATGTAATATATTTCTTTAAGAATTGAAAAAAATCTTAAGCCATATTATGTCTCTGACCACTTTAGAGAGAAATAAAACTGTTAAAACAAAAGCCAGGTGTGTGTGTGTGTGTGTTCCCCTGGGGTTAACTGTGAGGGCAGGGTTAGGGTTAGGGCAGTGAGAGAGTGATCAGAGTGCTGGTTTGTTAGTCTAGACTCAGCCCTAGGGTAGACATCTGAGTTCAGCTGAGGTTCAAAGGTTATTTAGTGGTTAGACTTTATTTTTCTACATGAAAACACATTATACTTACCCATCCTTTTCTTTCCCTCGTTTGTTTTCTGCTCTCACACATCTTTGGGTAAACACATCAGTTCCTTAGTCTTTATGTAGTTCCTCAGACCATTCCTGAAATGTTTGGCAGGACTTTTTGCCTTTACTATAAGAGGCCACTGCTTTGAATGGGTTTACTTGGTCTGCAACAATGTTGGCAGGGATCAGAATGAGCAGTCTAACAGGTCTCCAGTTATGTCAACCTAAACACAACAAGCTGTGATGCACAGTTTGCTTTCTGACACTTTTCTGTGGGATCAGACTAGAAGAGCTAGCTGCACCACTATGAGAGAGCACAATCAGCATGCATTGGGCATCCCTGACCTTGTCCCAGTTCACTGGTTGTCCTTCCTTGGACCACTTTCTGAAGGTACTAACCACTGCATACTGGTATACTCACTTTTATCACATCACCTTTAACAACTGATTGTTTACTTGCTTATATATGTTTCACCTCTTGACAGGTGCCGTTGTCAGTGGTTTTATTGTTGCGTACTTTTTACTTTATTCTTTTTGGAAGATCTGAAGCATATTCTTGAAAATTGCAATGGCAGCCAATAAGAGTGGGGCAGCGGTGGCCTAGTGGTTAGGGAGTTGCCCCTGCATCGGAAGATTGTGGGTTCAACTCCCCCCCAGTAGGTTGCCCTGAGGTACCCTTGAGCAAGGTACCGTCCCTGTCACTGCTCCCCTGGCACTTTCAATAGCTGCCCACTGCTGCACGGTGTTTGCATGGGCTAAATGCAGAGGTCCAGTTTTGATGTGGTTCACTGTGTGCTGTGCTGTGACCTCGCAATGACAAGGGTTGTCACTTTCAAAAAAAAAAAAAAAAGTTTGGCAGGATTCACAGCACCCTATGGTGTTCAATCACCAATTCTATTATTTTTAGAGGAGACTTCCTCTAAAAAAAAAAAAAAATAGCAGCAGTTTTCATGTAGTAGAAGAGAAATACTCAATGATATGTTGTAAGTCATCCACTAAACTCTGGGCAGAACAAAGCTTTGGTGGGCAGTGTGAAGTCAGCTATACGAAATGTCAAATGGTCAAATGGAGACACTGTAGCCAAACACATTTTTTTCTTTTTTGAATAGCCAAAAAGAAAAAACGTTAAAGAGTAATAAGAAAACATATCAGGAAAATAAGAAAAAAATACATGAATTGTCAATAAAATTCCAAGTTCAGCACTCACTGACACGTGAAACTCTAAACACGCACCATAACCCTGAGCATCTCTGAGCAGATTGGAATCCGTCAAATGGATTGGCCACAGCCTTGCTCTAAAAAAACACATGCTTAATATTTATAAGTCATTCCACCCAGGGAATAGTCTTTACCTTGGCGGCAGGCCACACTTCAGATCAGTTGTGGAAATATGCAAATGTTCCTCATGCTGTTTTTCACAGAAAGGAAATGCAGAGCTCTCTCTGTATGACAAAAAAGGACATAATGTTCAGTGCTAGGCCTGAAAGAGTCTGAACAAAAGCACACTTTGTGCAAGATGCTGTGGATAAATTACAAACAAATGATCCACTTCAAATGAAAGATTCACCCCCTTCATCATTCCTACAGTGCAATACTTTTTATTAATGACTGACGTTAACATGGACATAACAATTGTCTCCAAATCTTAGGAGGAATCTGTCTGGCAGACAGGAGCCTGGAGATGGAACAAGATGTGAGGAAGCATGTCGGACAAGAGAGAAAGAGTGGGAGAGAAATCTAGACAGATAGAGAGAAGGAACCTGGAAAGACAGAGAGAAGACTGACTGACACAGAGATTTAAGCGGAGAGAGGGAGTGTGTGAGAGACAGGGTGAGCGAGAAGCAGACGTGAGAGTTGAGAGACGAGAAAGACAGCCAAGTTTTCAGTTGTGATGTAGGCGTTCTTCAGTGACAGCTATAATTCTCCAGCCTACAGAATTCCATCAGCGGCAGAGTCGTGTTAAAGCCGAGCCGGAGGGGCTCCGGCCCTTTCAAGTCAGCCGCACTGACAGGTAGATTTATGAGGTCTGAAATTTGGACAGATCACACGTCAGTCAGGGTGCACTGTCAAAGCCGTCACCACACACACACACACACACACACACACACACACACACACACATACACACAATTAGCTTCTCCTTCTGCCTCATAGATAGACATAACCAGGTTTTCATTTGGGTGCACTTATTTTCACACACAGACGCACACACTCTTTGCTTACAGATATTATTGCAGACACGTACACACATGCATACACATATACTGTCGCTTTCACTCTCACAGACAACACACACAAGTCACTCATG
Organism: Hepsetus odoe; assembly: GCA_017165825.1. Taxonomy (NCBI): domain Eukaryota; kingdom Metazoa; phylum Chordata; class Actinopteri; order Characiformes; family Hepsetidae; genus Hepsetus; species Hepsetus odoe. Next base: position 16,721,911 of record CM029383.1, read on the forward strand.
CTTGTACACTTGCGCGTATGCATATGCACCATACACACCTGTTTTAACTCATATCTGTCACTGTTGAGAAATGCTGGCAAGGTTCAGGTATTACACACACACACACACACACACACACACGCGCACACCGATGTAAGGTGGACTGACAGAATGGAAACGACATTCAAAGTGAACAGATGAATAATCCAGAGGAATTGAGCTATGCAGTGTCAGCTTAGAAAATAAAGATGTCCTTCAAGGAGAAGAAAAGAAATACATACAAATCATATCATATGGAGCAAGACTGCAGTCTTCAACAATACTCAATTCACTGTGAAAAAGAAAGAAAGAAAGAAAGAAGAAAGAAAAAAGAAAGAAAGAAAGAAAGAAAAGAGAAATGGAAAAAAGAAAAAAAAAACAATAATATTGGAAGAGAACAAGAAAGGACGAAAGTGTGAGAGGCAGAATGACATACTGAGTGAGTGAGAGTCATGAGCGATAGAGAGAAGCAAAGAGAAAAAGAGAGGAGTGACAGAGAAATAGAGCAGGTGAGACAGAAACAAAGAAAATGAAAGTTTTGAAACGAGAGAGAAAGAGAGAAAAGGTGAGACAGAGACAGAAAGAGAGAGAGAGAGGGTGAGACAGAAGAGAGAGAGAGAGAGAGGGAGAGAGAGAGAGACAGAGGAGAGAAAGTGAGACAGATTGAAAAGAGAAAGAGACAGAGAGAGAAAAAGAGACAGAGAGAGAAAAAGAGAGAGAGAATGGTGTGGCAGGCTGTTGGGGAATGTCTTTCAGCAGCACATCTGGATGTGGTATTTGAGAGCTGATTAGTCATGCTGACGTTGTGTGGAGATAAATCTATCACCCAGAGGAACACAAACACTCGGAGAAATGAAAGGAAGCGAGGTGACATGGCTCTGCTGTTTCAATAAATCACTGAGACGTGATTAAAACCATGCGCTCGGGTGATGAGGGGGGATGTGTGTGCGAAGGGGACGAGTAGAGCGCTTTCTCATGGACACAGCACTGTCCAAATCTGCTCCCCCTACTGAAGCCTCTATGGGAAAAACTGATGGGAAAACTTCTGTCTCTCTTCTTCAGCAAATCCCCTATTGCCCAAGACCTTGGTTGGATCTATTTAACAGGACTGTCTGAAAAATAACAGCTCTCTATCCGCGAGTATATCAGTTTGGTATGCGGAAGAGCCATTTAAATCTAATCGTCCACCTGACGTTAATGGTCAGGTATCCCTTTTTTAGCATCAAAAGATAAACCGTGTGCACAATAATTAGGCAAGAAAGTAATTTGACCATTTCATAGTTTGTATGCAAAAATTCCAACTCCAATCTGTATAAACTTGAATGCTATTTGGATTTAGGCAAATCAGGTGAAGTTGTGTAATGAGGGAGGGTGTGGCCAAAGGATATCAACACCCTGTATCAAGGTGTGCAGAATTATTAGGCAGCGTTTTTTCCTCCTCATCCCAAAAAAGAGAGATAGCTCACTCTGAAAGGTCAAAAATTGTAAAAAGGCTTTCAGGGGATGCAGCACTCTTACAATTGCTAAGATATTGGGGCGTGATCACAGAACCATCAAGCGGTTTGCTGCAAATAGTCAACAGGGTTACAAGAAAAATGTTGCAGATGAAAAAAAAGATTAAAAAAAAGATTCAGATTAACTGCCAAAAATTTGAGAAGGATCAAACATGATCCTCCTATGGAACCTATGATCCTCCAGTCCTGTCATATTCCAAAACTGAACCTACCTGGAGTGTCCAGAAGTACAAAGTGTTCGGTGCTCAGAGATGTGGCCAAGTTAAGGAAGGCTGAAACCCCACCACTACTGAACAAGACACATAAGCTAAAATGACTGGGCCAAGAAATATATCAAGACTGACTTTAAAAAGGTTTTATGGATGAGATGAGAGTGACTCTTGACCTAAACCCCATTGAGAACTTGTGGACCTTCTTAAACAGGAGATTTACAGGGAAGGAAAACAGTCCACCTTTCTGAACAGTGTCTGGGAGGCTGCGGTTGCTGCTACACAAAAAGTTGATCTTCAGCAGATGAAGAAACTGAAACTCCATGAATGAAAGGATTATGACTGTTACTGAAAAGAAGGCTGGCTATATACGGTCACTGATTTATTTTCTTTTTTGAAGTGTCAGAAATGTTTATTTGTAAATTTTGAGTTATTATTCTCACTTTAACAGGTGACAATAAACAAATGAGATGGGAAATTTTTTCATTTTCCATTTAGTGGCATATTTCCGTACACAACAGTTGCCTAAAAATGGAACACACACATGTATTCCCCTGAGAATGATCACATTCACATTTCCTTTGTAATCCGTTAATAACCAGGTTTCAAAGTTATTAACATTTTAGATTGATAGACAGCACTGGATCTGTATCCATATTAAAATGAATCTTCAAAACATTCACCTGCCTAATTATTGTGCACACAGTGTAGAAGCTATTTTGTTGCCTTTGAAGTAAAAATCAAATGGATCAGTTTTTCCTAGAATAGATTAGCAAGGGTTTGGAGCTTTTTCATTTAGTTACACAATAATGTTTTCTTATGAAGGGAACATATGGACAAAAGGTAAGCACTGTATAAGCTGCATATCTTATTGATCAGACACCTGCCTCAAATCATCTTGAGATGTTTTGGAATCTCAATGGACTTGCTGATGCGAATTCTGGTACAGTTTGGTACATGTTTTTCTTCAAAAATGGACAAAAGTACAGACATAACTCTGCTTTCGGGATAATTGATAATGCCTTCGATAACATAGCAACATTTTTTGGCCTTTTGCATGATTAGATACAGTCATGCAGTGTCAGAAACAATATGAGCAACATGAATTGACACTGGAGGCTTATTGCTCACATGAAGCAAACTCTAAGATACCAAGCATGACTGATCAACAACATTTGCATAGTTGAGTTTTGGCTATACTTTTTTTTTGGTTGACTAAAAGTTTTCTTGGCAGACTGTGATAAGCTAGGTCTGATTATCTGAACAGCAGGCCAACAGATCAACATTAGGCATCCTCATCTCTCTCACACTCCCTCTCTTCAGCAAAAGGAAGGAGTGGGAGGGAAGTGGCTGGGGACAAGGATGAGGAAATGGTGGGATGATAAATTATGACAAGGAGAAGAGAAGGAGGGAGGTCAGAAAAAAGTGAAAGAATAGAGAAGAATCTCTGTTTATGGCTGTCACTTCTTCCTCCCCAGGGACGTACGCAGAATGAGTGAAAAAGAGAAAAAACAAAAGCAGCACATGCTTGGATGAGATGTGATAACTCAGATATCTCACCATGGAGATCTATAACCAAATTAAGGTTTTATAGATATGTTGATCCATCCAAGATGCATAGTTTCAAAAAGAGATACATATGAAAATGACATCAATACATATAAAATCTAAAGGACTAACTTAGTAACTAACTCCATATTTTCCTTTTTTATTTGTCTGTAAATCCACTTACACATTTCGGATGGTTTAGTTGACCAAAAATAGTCTTCATTCATTTTACGTGATCATTTTCCAAACTCTTATTCATTAAACAGGCTGTACTTGTGACTATGCCTTTAGACTGATTTAGGTAAATGACCTCTGTTCTGACTGGCTGCCCTCTGCTGTTCAAAAGCAGCCAAGGATGAACCAACAACCAACTGTTGTTCATTCTGTATCCTTTAGGGATATAAAAAAAAACTTTCTTTGTATTCTTGGGCATGTTGCAATGTTTCACTAACTTCCTGATAGTCAGGAAACAGCACATCGTTTAACCAACCTCTCTAGTTACTTGGCTGCAATCTGCAGTATGACTAATAATGAGCTCATAGATGAAAGTATTTTAATGTTTATCAGAACGAAAATGAATTCAAAGCAGGTTGTTTTTGCACCTTAAATGACTTTATGAAGTTATTTTTATGCAATAAAATCCAGGGCTCAATAATACAGGCCCTTACACTAGTGCTTAGTGCAGCTACAGACTGATATCACTTGTGACTATTTGTCTTCAGTGTAGCAGCAGACAAGCTAGGACAAGCCATGTAGTTCCCTGTAGGGAAGGAGCAATGCTTTGAAGTGCAGCTCAGAAATGTGCCGCTGGAGCGCTGCTTATGAACTCTTGATGGGAAAACCAACTGGAAAAGCAAGCTGCAATAAAACAATAGTGTGCTCAGAACTGGATGATGTATTTAAACGTAAGCCACTTTATTGTCAGTGATGACAACTGCAGGATGTCATTTGGTATTAATTATTATAAATTCTGTCAGCAAAATGATCCTAAACCCTGAATTTATTGACGAAGTAAAAAATGAGGGATAGCTTCAGAATAACCTCTTTATATTTTCCCTCGTTTCTCTTTTAGTCTTTTTTGTCATCTTTTTTTCATTTGCCAATGACATCGAAACAAAGGGAAAAAAAGTAGACTCCAACCTAACAAAATACGTGCAAAAAATTGAATGTAAAGGTAATTACTTGTAATTATGGAATCAATTAATATTACAATGTAAATACATTTGAATAGTGCAATTGCAAAAGTAATTACTCTCAGCTTTGTAGTGTTGAACTTCGTCGATCTGCAGGGAAATAAAGCTTTCATGAGACCCCATGATCCCGTGTAGTGTTATAACCTGGAGCATTATAACATATTATGTCAAGCACTTAGAGAGAATTACTGTGGTGTTTTCCCAGCATCACCCCAAAAACTAGTTCAAGGAGAATGTCAGTGCTGCCTTCTCTTTCATCTCCATTATCATCGGAGTCACTCTCCACGGCACCATTGTTCCAGGCAGACATCTTTTACCTCGGGCGCAGTACGGGAACGGGCTTTGGAAATATCCGGAAGGAAAGCTAATCCCATCACTCAACTGGGGAAACGCTAAATCAGACATGAAAGGCGAGTGGAAATGTTCCGTCACAGATCACACAGGAGCTGCTGAGAGCCGGGGAACCAAGCAACAGAGGAACCAAAGTGTGGCCGGCCTCGCTCTGCTCAGGCCTGCTTCAAAGCAGGTCTACGCTGCAACAGGAAGCAGTCATCCTGACTTCCTGTTCAAACCGGCCCAAGGGAGATGTGGGGGGAAAAAATGAGGTGTGAAACAAGCTTTCTAACCCATCACTTTCTGGAATCATTCCCAGAGTATTGCTCTTGCTCTTTTATTCACCCTCCCTCAAGGATGCAGCGGCTGTGGCATTGACCATCACACTGTTGACCACATGTGATGATACGTGTGATGTTATGATGAAAGGATTTAATGTAGGACAGGGAATAGGATTGAAAATAGGCCTAAATTCTGTTCAGTTCAGGGTTAGTACAATTAGGCATTCACAGGATGTGTGTATGTGTATTTAGCTCTTTCTGGGGACTGACATTTCCCCACAATAATAAACAAACATGAAACTTTTGATGATGTGGGGATAGCTCATGGTTGTGTCTAGGTTTTCCCCAGCTGCAACACTACACAAATCAATACCCCGCAAAGACAGTTTTACAAGAATGTGTGTCGCCATGTTATGAGCTTATTCTGGGCACCAGCTATCCACAAGATGATAGAAAACAAGTCTGGACATTTTGAGGACAAATAACTGGTTCCCATGACAACAAGTGCCTTTAACACAAATTTACAGCTTTAATTTGCAAAAATGAGCATCAATAAATTACCTTCTGATTTGTGACATTAAAGTTGGCATTAGAGGCTTGTGTAGGCACAGAAATGAAAAATGGATATAAAGGCATATCAAGGGGTTTGCAGTGAAGGTCTTATTTAAAAAGAAAGTTGTCTTTTATAATAATAATACAATTTGTAACAGAACAATCTCATAATAACTCATGTTGAACACATTTTCCACTTTTAATAGGCTTTGACTTCACAATGTAATCTTTCATTGCATTATTTCAATGCCCCATAATGAAAGTTTTACAAGACTTCATCTGTGTGTGTGTGTGTGTGTGTGTGTTGGCAGGTTCGCCGCTGATGTGTAGAGTGCTTGGCAGTTGCTGCAACCCTGTTACTCACTGTACTTCGTGTTAACGTGGGAAAGACAGACTTGCCTGTCACTGTCTGCACTAATAAACAAACACACACACTCACACTTCCCACACACTCACACTCGTTCAGCTGATCCTGGACCATGTTGCCGTGTGTAATCCTCCGGTGGAGGACCTGCGAGTGATGGGCTCGTTTGGGACGGCTTTGATTTGTGAGGCGGGTGCCATGCTACGACCTGACCCTATTAGCTGAGGATTCCCAGGCTTGTTAGCACCCCTCCACACACACACGCACGCACACACACACACACACACACACGCACACGCACACACACACACTTTTCCATATAGTTTACCAAGCCTTCATCTCCACAGAATGTGTTCCTTGTACAGAGTAATGGAAGCAATCCATCCTTTCTGTCAGAGGCAAAAAACAGGCCACTTTTTTCTGCAGGCTGAGGGCAAAGTGTTGGAGCAAGTTTGAGTCTGGCTGTTTACATTATAGAGGTGTGTGTGTGTGTTTTTGTGTGTGTGTGTGCGTATGTGTGTGTGTGTGTTTGTCTCTGGGCACATGCACATAAAAGTGTGTGTGAGAGTGTTTCTGTTCTAAGAAACACACTCACACAAACACACACTGTTGTAGTTCGGGAAAGGAAGCACATGCGTGGAGGTTGATTTGCTTGCCAAGTCTTTTATTGCTTGTGATGAAATAATGCTTCAAATTTCCAACTGACCTTAGAAACATGCTTTTGTGTGTGTGTGTGTGTGTGTGTGTGTGTGTGTGTGTGTGTGTGTGTGCGTGCTTGGGAAGGATAATCCAGGGTTATTAATTATGGTGAGTGAGTTTGTGCCTCAGAAAGCACAAAGGTTGTTCCTCTTATAGGTGTGTGGCATGGGTCAACTGGGAGATTAATCTGCATCCATGGGTAAAGTGCTGCATCACACTTAACATTAAAAATAAGCCTGTTTAAAGGGTTCTGTAATGCGGTACCATTGCAGAACCCCTTTAACAGTACTAAAGACACATTTGTTTAAAGTTTTAATTTAGCCTTTTTGGCAGACCTTATTGAGCAGTTTTATTTTCACAAGTGCATCACAGCTAAATAGTAAAACTGAAATATTCAATCTTTCACTTTTTGTAACTCATTTTGAAAAATGTATTTATCTGTCTATTTATATATCTAGATAGATAGATTAATAGATAGATAAAGAGATAATGTTAATAATAGTTACATTTTGTCTTTACATATATAATCAAGTGTAAATCATTACTGCTATTTGCTGCTAGAACAACATCTGCACTATTGTTCTTTCTGATAGAATGGCGATAAGGAAGTTTACAGATTCATAACAAAAAGAACCTCCTAAAGCACCAAAAGAGCTGACGGCTGAAGGAGGTTCTGGATGTAATGCCCCTGAAGAAAGGGTCCTTGAATTGTTGTTCATGTCAGCAGTTTCCAGGCAAAACATCATATACAATCACTTCCAATTAGACTATAAATTAATCTGTTAAAGGGAGGTTGCATGATGCGCGGTCGGTTACGGGGAATTAGATCAGATGCTGTCTTTAACTTTGCAATATTACTGTTCATAAAAGGAGATTTAGCTAGGATTAGTTAGGGTGTTTATTGTAGTTTTCCACAGCCTTCTGCAGTTTACATCCTGTGCATTGTCCCTGGCTCCACATATATTTATTTGGAAACTTCTGGAAGGAAAACTTCACCCAACATGTAAACTTAGTGAGCAAAAAGAAAAATGAGGACCTTCACTCAGAATGCCTTTAGGGACCAAAAATGAGTCAATGTCTTTTTGAGGGTCACTTGAAATCAGTCTTCTGGAGGGTGTGCCATTTCAACACCTGCATGGCAAGTGCTACAGCAGCAATGAACAGCAGGCTGGCGCTCTGACCAATGCTTGCAGTTTGCCATTTATTTCCGCTGTTCTGTTGCCGGAGCAGAAAAAGAGCTCACAAATTACACCAGCCCTTCTAGAGCCTTTGTATTTTTAGCCCAATTCAGCTCTTCCCCCCTCATTCCACCCCTGAAAGGCAATCTATCCGCCCCCGGCTGGCCCTGGCTCCGGCCCCTATAAATCCTGGCGACAGCGGCGCTTTAATGGATAATTAATTGATGCTGCTCCCGAGCTGTAATAAGACAATAAATTACGACATAGGCCAGTGTGCTGTGTCAGTGTGTGTTGCTAATGGCTCTTCAGGGCCGGCTGCAGCAGCGTAATAAATTAGACAGGAATTAACTGCTGCCTTCTACGTGCCTCTGCTGCCAGGGGAGATGGAGAGAGAAAGAGGGACGAGGGAGAGAGGGAGGCAAGGGAGGATGAGGGAAAGGGAGAGAGAAAGGGGGAGAGAGGAGAGAGAGAGGCCTGACCGATGGCCCTCTTCAGTATGATGTAGTGGATGTGTTAGGCTCTGTTACATACGACTGCTTCTGCTTCGATTTCTCTTTGCCCTCTTTCTCTCACTCCCTGCGTCTTTCTACCCGTGCTACTCTTTCATACATTTGCAATGCAATCAGTCCAGTCTGTTTAAAAGATCTATTTCTTGCACTGTGCAGTTGGTTACAGAGGCCTGAAGTCTAGGGAGAAATAAAGAAGGCTTTTGTTCAGAAGGTAGAAAACACCAAAACTCATGGTCCAAACAGAAACTTACATGAAATTAAGTTTAAAAACGAAGCTTAATCTAGATATATGCAACAGCAAAATAGCCTCATCATTGCTGATATTACAGCAATCCTGATGTAACTCGTATAACATTTACATTTACTCAGATGCTTTTCGTCAAAGCGACATATAAGTGAGGATAAGGGGTGGCAGTGGTCTAGTGGTATGGCACTTGCCTATGGACCTATATCTCAAGAGTTCCCAGGTTTGAATCCCACCTCTGGCACTACCACCCTGAACAAGACCCGTAACCCTGAGTTGCTCCAGAGGGACTGTCCCGGTAATTAGGACATGGAATGCCGCAAATGTAAATGATAAACAGTCAAGCTTCATTGCAGGAACAGCTTTACAGAAACATCTGCAAGTTATATAAGATATGAGAGTTAGAAGTTCTACATCTACACTTGCTTTTTTCTGCTCCACCTACCAGAGGTGCACTTTACTCTGTAATCCATCTGTTTCTTTGCATCATTTGTTGGCCCCTCTTTACTGTGTCCACCCATGACCAAGACTCCCACAGGACCACCAGTGAGTAGATCCAATTTGGGAGGTGGATCTTTCCAGCACAGCAGTGTGTGTGTTAGGCAATGTTAGGCAGGTGGGTTATGGTTGACCAGTTTGTGTTTTTTAGGCGTGTATTAAAAAATCTTATTAAAATTATAGTGTGTATATGTATATGATTTGAAAAGTTCATTTACTTCTTTCTGGCTGAAACTCAGCAAAATTGCCCATCTTAATGGATTTAACAAAGTAAACAGTGGATGGTGTGTTTGAAAGCTTCTTTTCTCCTGCCAGAAGCAGCTTCACATGGTGATGTGGAATTTTAGCTCCATAACAAGGGCAAAATATCATGCTTAGAAATGCAGCATTGCTTTAGCAAGGCCCTAATCCTATTTTAACTGGTTGTCTGATTAAGAGGCGAGGGAGGGATTAGTGCATATGTCTATGTGAGTGTGTGTGTGTATGTGTGTGTGTGTGTGTGTGTGTGCGCGCATGCAGGCACAAGTATGCATGCTTCCATTCAGTGATATAGAAATGCATGCTTGTTTGCTAAAATGTGAGCATTCACATAATGTATGAACATGTGTGTGTATTTGTTCTTTTCTTTGTGCATACACCGTCCTGTGTGTGATTGTGTGTGTGAAAAAAAGGGAGAAGAGGGGGAAAAATTGCAAATGAGATTAGAAGTGAACTGCAAAAGAAAAATGGGTGCTGGTTTTATGTCTCTCTAATTAAAAATGCTGCCAGTCTGTGCTCTCCTGCAGCTCTAATGGCGCTCTAACGAGCCGAGCTTAGTGGCAGTTATGTAGATAAAACCTCGCTCTGATTGATCCGAACGGCCTGTTGAAATTCGTTTCACTCTACCATATTGATCCCATTCCGCCAGTTGAAAACTGCTAATTAATAATGATAATAAAAGTGTCGCAGCTCATTAAAATCACCTTGACAGGTTGTTCCTTACTCCCCCCACCTCTTCTCCTCTTCATCCACCCCCCCTCACTTTACACTCGTTGTGCTGCTTCACTGGTGTAAAACTTCTCATGCTGGCTTTGGTTGAATGTATTATAATTCAGATTGGGACAAAAGGGATTCTGGCAGCGTGAGAATATGAATATACTTAATGCTGTATGTGCATTTTCACAAAATATGAGTTGTGTTCTTATTAGAGTAAGACACAAATCTTACATTCTGCATACATTCTTTTTACTGTCTTTATATTTTTTTAGCCGTTTGCATTATCATTTTATTTTTCTTTAAGCTCCATATCTAACTGGCCAATAAGCATTTGAACAACAAGGGTGTATAAGGTCATAATTTATATTGTTTTATTCACATTGAATAAAATCACTAAACATTTTCTGTGGCCAAGTTGCCATTTATAAAAATCTGTTTTGTGCACTTTGTTGTCTGAAGTTTCATTTGTGACCAGACACTCTTTACTCTTGAATTACCTTGTATGTAAGTGTGTGTCTGGGTATATACATGTGTTTGCAAGTGTTCATGTGTAATGATGCATTGTTATGTGTTCTCTTCTATGCGATTGTAAAGAAAAGGGTGAGAAAAGTGCAAATTACCATTTCCGTTCCACGAGGAATTCATTAAGCTTATACTTTCAACAGTGGTTTTTAAGGTGGGTCTATGTAGTATATCTATTTTCAGGAAAACTGCAGAACACTAAATAATTTGGTCTTTAAGAAGAATTTCTCTGTATTGTCATGTGATTCTGCTGGCCAAATCTGTCCCATCCAGCCCCTCTCCCCCCTCGTCTGTAGCCTACCTGGCATGTCCCCCTACACCTGCCCCATCCCCCTATCTCCTCTCCGCTCCTTTTCCCTTTGTGTAGATGAAGATAAAGCTGTATGTGTGTGTCACCAGCGGGCCAGGCCGACCCACTCGGGAAAGGAAGAGACGAAAGCTTAATCCATCATGGTTGGGAGAGAGAGAGAGAGCAAGAGAGAGAGAAAGAGAGGGAGGAGAACAAGGGAGGGAGCGAATGACACACCAAAAGACGGAGTGCCCAGCGAAGCAGTGCCTGGCCGGGGCCTGCAAGCTTCCCCCATATTTCTCCTCCGCCTGTCAGGCCGTCTAATAAAGCGCGGCGAAATATGGCGGCGGGCAGGAAAAATGAACTATCTACTGCTGATGTAATGCGGGCCATCAATCTGCCGTAATTACTCAGCGCCGTGGAAGCCCCAGCTGGATTTATCGTGTCCTAACTTGGCATCTTAACGACTTTGTGCTTTTAATATCATTACGGTGTAATTTATTCGCCTGTCTCAGTCCACCCGCCTGCCTTGGCACCTAGTCCCGTCCAGCAAAACACCCCTTTCTTATTTATTTACTAGTCCAGCCAGCAGAACAGCGGCTGTAGCTATGTAGCTGATCCCTTTCAGGGCTTGCCTTTGACCAAAGGTTTCTTTCTCAGAAGATCTCATTCAGACTAATGGAGGCTGACGTAAAAAACTAAATGGCCAAAGTACAGGCTCTTTCAAAAAAAAAGCTTTTAAGCTTATGAGTGTTCAGGGAGGGGTCTTTGTTTTTGAAACCTCGCCACCCTGCACAGAGACATGACAGAGGAACAGCCCACCTGCGTGGCAAACTATATTCATTATTCAATATTCCTTCAGTGCCAATTGACAGATGGTTGAAATCGACATGACAGTAAAAAGACTCATAGTTCAAACGTATGAACCCAAGACAAAGAGCCCACCAGGCCAGATATAAGGAGCTTTACAGGGCACGACTTCAAGTACAGTGAGGACATTCTGGCCACCCATCCAGAGGTTAAGCCAGAGTCTGCAAATTTTGAAGAACAAATACTCTCCTCACACCATCATCTCCCTTCCTCCTTTCACTCCTTTTTCATTCTTTTTTTTTCTTGCTTCTTTCATTTCCACTCCCTCATCCCCATCTTCCTTTTTCTCCCCCTGAGTCTTCCTCCTCCTGCTGCCCTTGCTCATGGCATGTCAGCCCCAGTAAACCATATAAAGATACAGGACAGGTTCAGTGATAGAAGAAGAAAGAAAAAGTGCAGGGAAAAACAGAGGGGAGGCAGAGCAGGCACACCCCCTGTCCCTGTTCTGTGTGGAGATAATGTGCACCAGGGGGCTCCATGTGGTGGCTGTTTGGTGAAAAATTAGGTTCACACAGTCTCCCCCCCCCCCCCCGCCTTAATCACATTTGCCTATGGCCATGGTTCTGGAAACTGAATGACACACTGTTCCAGTGTCACTGGATCCTCTGAATTGTGTCGCCACATCAGATCATCCATTTTCATTTCTTCCAGTCCTCTGAATTACATTTAGCTCTTATCCAGAGCGACTTTCATGTCCTAATTACAGGGACAGTCCCCCTGGAGCAACTCAGGGTTAAGGGTCTTGCTCAAGGACCCAGTGGTGGTAGTGCCAGAGGTGGGATTCGAACCTGGGACCTCTTGAGCCATCTCACCACATCCATAAATATTTTCTTTGGTCTTCCTCTTCTCCTCTTTCCTGGCAGCTCCATCCTCACCATCCTCCTCACAATATAATCCTCGTCTCTCCTCTGGACATGTCCAAACAAACGCAGCCTTGATTCTCTAACTTTGTCTCCAAATGTCTATCCTGAGCTGTCCCTCTAATTTATTCATTTCTAATCCTGTCCATCCTCGTCACACCCAACTAAACCCTCAGCATCTTTAACTCTGACACCTCCAGCTCCAACTCCTGTCTTTTCGCCAGCGCCACCGTCTCCAACTCGCATAGCACAGCTGGTCTCACTACTGTCCTGTAAAGCTTCCCTTTTACTCTTGCTGGTACCCGTCTGTGACAAATCACTCCGGCCCCTCTCCTCCACCCATTCCAAGCTGCATGCATGCTCTTATTCACCTCTCTTCCACACTCGCCATTACTCTGAATAACTCCCAAGTATCTAAATTCCTCTACCTTTGTCACCTTTGTCCTAACAAATCATGCTACATATATGCTAGGAGTCAGCCTACACTTCTGTACAGTGAAATGAAAGTCACAGAAAGTCTACTTTCAATCTACTTTTCTAAGTGTACTTATAAAAGCCAAAGCAATTTAATTACTACATTTGACAGAGATTTTTGGTTTGTACTTTTGAGCAAATTGTTCATTTGTCTCAGTCAAACAAGCAGAAGTGTCATTTTGTGGGCAGCAAAATTCATAATGCATTTTCTAAATAATCTCAAAATGTAGAGGATCTAGCAAGATAAATTGTGCATACAGAATAATTTATCTGATCTAAAGCATTTTTGTTTACCACAGGGCACAATAATGGTTAATAAAAACATTTTAGAAAAAACAAGCTTAGAGCCACTCCCTTAAATTTCAACACAACTTTAGATGTCTGTATGCTTTGAGACAAGTGTGGCGGTATTTAACAATGATGATTGGATGCTAATTTAAGTCATTATTATTTAGAAGCATATCCTCTGCAGAACCTTTGGACATCAAATGTCTTGGCTGACCGGCTGCATTTTGGGATAAAGATATAAATCTGAGCTATGAAACTGATGTTGCAAATGGTGTCATTTCGAGCTTTCACCAAACTATTCCTTTAATGTGGTCCCTCTAAGTGGTCACCCCTCCTCTCCTCCCCAGCTCTCCCCCCTTTCTTCCTGACAGTGACATATTAGTTTTGTGGGCTCCAGGAATCTGATAGTGGCGAGTTTGCCACCGCACTCAGTCTGTGATTAATGCCCCTCCATTTGGGCGCGGTAATTGGCTACGACTGCACCGGGGAATAATCAGACCCTTTCTACCCCCTCCTCTCTCTCTCTCTCTCTCTCTCTCTCCTCTCTCTGCCTCTCTCTCTCTCTCTCTCTCTCTCTCTCTCCTTCACTTTCCTTCTCTCATTCAGGCACCAGGTGCCCACACGCTAATGAGAACGTTAATTGAGCCCACGGCATTGGGCCCCGACAGTTACTGACACTGTTATGACAAAGTTGCACTCTCCCTCTCGCTCTCTCTCTCTCTCTCTCTCTTCCTTCTGCTCTAATTTTTCCATCACATGGTAGAATTTAATCTTTGAAACTCTGTGGCTCATGTCTTCTACTTGCTTTTATACTGATTCATACTGCTGGTGAGTGATTTGAACAAGGCACTATGATGTACTTAATTTATTTTAATGTGTGGATGTAAATACCAGGAAATAAAAGTAAAAATCTGGTCTCTCACCTTAATATATATGTGATAAATTCTATTTAATATATAATGTTATTCAAGAGTTAAAAATAGGTGTGACGTAGCCTCTCTTATTCACATTTAATACATAAAGAGACAACTTTGGAAGTCCCCCTTTGAGGAATAAACCACAGCATCACATCATTTGTGAGGAACTCTCTCTTTATTTCTCTTTCTCTCTCTCTCTCTCTCTCTCTCTCTCTCTCACTCTCTCTCTCTCTCTCTCTCTCGGGTTGTGATACTCTGAATGGATAGGCCTGTAATCTCACAGAAAGTGCAGAAAGAAATAAGAGAGAGATTGGAAGAAGAGAGAGGGGTGGGGAAGAAAATGGAACAGAGAGATGATCACAGTAATGCTGATGGTGTCAGCTAGAGAAGAGGATGATAGAGAGGGAGAGTAAATCCAGGTCAAGTCATATTTTAAAGCTGCTCTGCAGTGTTGTAGTTTCTGCTGTCAGACTCTGGGTTACTGGGCCTGTTCTTTTCTGTAGCTGAAATAAAGGGGTTACAATGTATCCAGATGCGAACATGCTCATTCACTTTCCCATTTTCATCTTTTCTTAGGTTTTATAACCATATGTGTTTCTGCTAGTCACAAAAATTAGAGACACATAACTTTTTTAAAAATATTTTAATACAAACAAACTCATTGATGCAAACTTAAAATATTGGACTCATTAACTTAATATTATTTGATTTTGAGAGATTCCCTCTGCAGAATGTTACTTTACCTTACACTTTACAAATTAAAAAGTGACAGAAAACACACAGAACTTTATTAAACAGTCTATTCTAAGGAAAAAAACCCCATGATGTATCATGTAGTACTTCAATGTTAAAAAATATGAGAAAATCAAATCATTCACTCCCCCCTCTGCCAAGTCCCTTTATGGAAACTCTGCCATTTAAACCATGTTAAATTCATTGTTTTTCTGATATCACAAAAAGCAACACATTTACATGTATCATCCTCTCCAGGCCATAGCAATCTGGCCAAATCATTCAGAAGTTAGAAGTTGTGTTTCACCTCAAAATGCTATTTTAATGGAAGTTACTTCAGCTCAGCCACAAATGCCATATATGTAGAATATGAGCCCTTAAAAAACTTATTTGGGAGGCTGAGTGCCCTTAAACTTTTGATGGGCCGTGTAACTATGGAGTCCAGTGCGCACAATGATTCATTAGTAATGATTGCTTGCTAGCATCCACACAAGACACACAAACTGTAAGTGGCAGGGTAAAGATTGATGAGGGCCAGTAGTGAGCCTTTGCATCTGTTTCCTTGGCTGTTCTGGGAGAGTGCAAAGAGAAAAGAGCAGAGGGGAAAAAGGGAGGAGAGCAGAGCATAAAGAGCATAAGGAGTGGGAGGGGTTGCATAATGAGAAATAACCTCTTCAACTCAGAATGACCTAGGCATGACCCAGATAGTTTTTCTTAAGCAGCAGTGACTCAACAGAGAATGTCAGGCCGTGAAGTAAATCTCCAGACTCTTTGAGGAGACATATGGAAGTAAGCTGACACGAGTTTCTGTCTCATGTTATCAGGGAGCCTTCTTGGTAATGGATCCCTCCTCTTTAACTGTCAAAATAACATGCAGAAATATACTGCTTACTGGCAGAATAGAGATTAAAGGACCGCTCCAGCATTTTTAACCTATTCTCTATCTGCCCCATCTGTAGGATGCTTTTGTTAAGCCCGGACAGTCATTTCCCAGAACAGGGAATCTGTAGAGTCTAAACTCAGGGAGAAGAGAGTGGATGGCTGCTGAATTCTGTAAATAAATGTTTCAGATATATTTTTTATATGCAAATGTGAAACTACAGCCATTGTATTCTAGCACTACAGGTGTTAAGGGTTAAAAAATAATTAAAGCTAATCATGCTAGAGCTGTTTTAATAACGTTGTATCCAACTTTTTTCCAACACTTAACATTCCCTTCCCTTAAAGCCTCAGTTAACCAACATGTTTTCTTTGTAAGTAGCATGAACATTAATATGTTCATCACGTTCATCAGCTTCACTAGGAAATGTTTAATAATAGCACAAAGAGATACTTATTAGCCTATTATTATTAAATCTGCTTTTTACTTGTTCCAAAATGTTTTTATGGAAGAGTTTTCGGAAGCTTCCTTGTTAGCAAAATAAGACTTTCATTAAAACCATCAGCCCATTCATTATCTGAGACACTTGTCCTGACCTAATAGGGCTGCTGGAATCTATTCCAGCACTCATAAAGTGAAATATATATATGTACAGTACTGTGCAAGAGTTTTAGGCAGGTGTGAAAAAATGCTGTAAGCAAAGAATGCTTTCAGAAATATAAATAATGATAGTTTACTTTGATCAATTTACAAAATGCAAAGTGAGCCAACAAAAGAAAAATCTAAATCAAATCAAAATTTGGTGTTACTACCTCTTGCCTTCAAACCAGCATCAGTTCTTCTAGGTACACTTGCACAAAGTCAGGGATTCTGTAGGATTATAGTTGGTGTCTGATCAACCAGTTTTACCAAACAGGTCATCAATGATCATCAATGTCACACGGAGGTTGAAACACAGTCATGTTTGGAACAACCTACCAGCCGAGTTCCTTCAAAAACTGTGTGCAAATGTACCTAGAAGAACTGATGCTGTTTTGAAGGCAAAGGGTGGTCACACCAAATATTGATTTGATTTAGATTTCTCTTTTGTTCATTCACTGCATTTTGTTGATTGATGAAAATAAATGATTAACACTTCCATTTCTGAAAGCATTCTTTGTTCACAGCATTTTTTCCACACCTGCCTAAAACTTTTGCACAGTACTGTGTGTATAATGCATTTTCTTTATTGAAAATGACTACTTGTCATTGTTAACACACCACAGTACAGCACACAATGCAGAACAATGAAATGCTTTTCCAGTAATTAACCCATAGACACAGTGCAGTAGGGGGCAGCCCTCCATTCACCACACAGGGAATAATGAAGGGGACAATACCTTGCACTAGGGTACCTCAGGGTAACCTACTGGTCTGGGACTGGAACCCTCAACCTTCCAATTAGGAAGTCTAATACCAAATCACTAGGTCACCACTGCCCCTAAACATGAAAGTTTTTTAGAACTGAAAACTAGTACCAGCCTGAAAAGCAGAAAAGTGCAAATAGGCATAATAAAAAAAAAACATATCTTAGCTAAAAAACTAACTCAACCATCTTCCTAACCCACAACTGATCATGCCAGTGTTCCCTGCATGCATATCCAACATGAAAGTACATTTAAAGCTCAGTTTCTTTAAGGCATCAACATGTAGCAGCTGCACAATGCCTTAAGTGAGTCATGAACACTTTCATGTTTCCATGATGTTGCAGAAAGAGCGTGTAACTGAGGGCTGCACTCATGTGAACGTTAGGACCACACCTGGGAAGATCTCTGAAAAGTCTTCTTGTTCTGTGCCAAGGTTAAAATAATTCTCGATCATACAGAAATAAATATAGACCAGAAAAATATTTTCACCTTTTTAAGCTGTGCTCCCCTAAACTTTTAGGATCTCTGGAATCCACGACCTTTTGAAAACACCTCTCCCACCAATGTGTTAACACAGTCTTCCTTTCTCAAAGAACCCTGAAAAAGATGAACAGCTTAATTTAGAAATATGATTGACACAAATGTTCAGTTTTGCGAACAGATGCATTCAATTCATGTGCAGTATACCTTTGTGTGTGTGTGTGTGTGTGTGTGTGTGTGTGTGTCTGTGTTTTGGTTGTCCTGAAGACTGATTAATTCGATGGCTCTGAGCCCTATCGGCGGTGTTTAGGCCCTCAGTAATTACTCTTTACGAGGCTCCTTCTGTAAACGGGGTGTAAATCTGTTCCCTGTGCCTCTAAATGCTCCTTTATCAAACGTCGTAATCCTCACAAACCGCCTTTACTGCCGGCCCACTCACCAGGCCATCTGCACCCAAAACGGCCATAAATGGGCTGAACCATGTGGATCAGGGCTGGGGGCCGTGCTGACCAGGTAGAAGCTCATTTTATGCAGTGTTCTGCACAGATCCCTCACTATTAAGAGAATTTGGAA
Organism: Hepsetus odoe; assembly: GCA_017165825.1. Taxonomy (NCBI): domain Eukaryota; kingdom Metazoa; phylum Chordata; class Actinopteri; order Characiformes; family Hepsetidae; genus Hepsetus; species Hepsetus odoe. The sequence continues at coordinate 16,740,317 of CM029383.1, forward strand.
GAATTCAGGCTCCCTGCAGCTGGAATAGCTTGAATTGGTGCTCATGTGGCTTAATGATTGGGAAGTTGTTGATGTCAGAAAGACTCATAACTCACATGGAGTGAATATTTTATGTCGAGTAGACCACTAGTAGAAAGTCTTGTAAAACCATGCCTATAACTTAAAAGTGTAAAGTCATTATGGTATGGGGCATGTTTAATTTATGATAATTAATTTAAGATGTTTAACAAAGTCCTGCTAGTACATTTGTTTTCTCTAAATTTAGAATGTAGTGAAGTGTAACGTAACCATGTAAAGTAAAAAAACAACTTTATACTACTACTGTAATAACAAAAACTCAGAAGGCCATCATACGAAAGATATTCTACCATTTCCCTATTTAATGTATTAAGGAAAATGTGACTTTTCTAAGTACAAGAAATACATTTGTAGTTTCATGTACATAAATCTACTAAAGTAAGTAATATTGAAAGTATTGTTCTTCACATACATTTGAGAAAACCCATTATGTCTGTGTGTGTGTGTGTGTGTGTGTGTGTGTGTGTGTGTGTGGTGGGGGGGCTTGGGGGGATGTAGGGTGAGAGCAGGGTCAGACTCGTAATTTAAATGCTCACTATGTGGTAAAACACATTCACTGCGCCTTATTGTGTGCATGCACATCATATTTTACACAATTAAAATGCCATCTGTTTAGGTCCTGTTAGCTTTCATTAACAATAATGCTCTCGTTCAACAGCACTCCCTAGAGCACACTCGTGCTTTGCTATTAAACAAACACACGCTCACACACTCACACACACACACACAAACATATCTTATCATCTAGATCATTGCATTTCCTCACCCAGTGTTCACACAATGAAAAGCGTCGCTATGTTCAGCTGATAAAAAAAATTAATGGATGGAGATATATGTTTCTGAAGTATGCTTAGAACAAAAGTGAAAATATAAATGAGTGAGGGTTCAAAATGCAGCATTATTAAATGCTCATTCTCCAACTAGCCAAATACAGAGTGACCAGAACACACTGAGCCTGAAAGCTGAGCCTCTTGCCCTTTGCTGAGTGTGTTTCGACATGCACTCATAAACAGTATTCGAGTGCTGTAATATTAGAGTGCTGAACAAAATTTGTGTGTAATATTATGGCGAATACACACACAATGAAAACCACACAAATACATAGAGTGGCTCATGTTTCAGGTGTTCTCAGAGAATAAAAAAGAGATAAAGATCCTTCTAGAGAGAAAGAGAGAGAGAGAGAGAGAGAGAGAGGATTTTGGAGTTCACATGGTAGAAGATACATTTAAAGTAGCAGGTTGTAGCTATATGAACACTGATAAAGTCAAGCAAATTTCAAGAAACTGTACAACAGTAGGCAGTGGTGGGCTAGTGGTTAGGGAGTTGGCCCCAGTATTGGAAAGTCGTGTGTTCGAATCCCAGACCAGTAGGTTGGGGGTACTGTCCCCAACACTGCTCCATGGGTGCTTCCATAGCTGCTTCCATAGCTGCCCCCTGCTGCATGGTGTGTATGAAAGTGAAAGTGACAACCCTTGTCATTGCAAGGTCAAAGCACAGCAGACAGTGAACCACAAACAAAATTGGACCTCTGCATTTAACCCATGCACACTCAAACACCGTGCAGCAGTGGGCAGCTATTGAAAGCGCCCGGGGAGCAGTGACGGGGACAGCACCTTGCTCAAGGGTACCTCAGGGCAACCTATTGGGAAGGGGTTTGAACCCTCGATCCTTCGATCATGCGGCTAACGCCCTAACCACTAGGCCACCGCTGCCCCATGTGTATGGGTGTATGCATACACGTGTATGGGTTAAATGCAGAGGTTGAATTTCTTTGTTGTGCACTGTGTGCCGTGCTGTGCTTCATAATAACAAAACATAGTCACATTCACTTTACAAAGCAGAAATGAAAAACAGCAGCAGGGAAATTTGTTCTATTTTGCAAAAATGCGTTCTTCTGAAACAAGATTTATAAATAACAGGAAACACCAGTCATTTACAAAGTAGAAGCAGTTACATAAAGCACCTTCTATGTATATATAACTCCTGTTGATGCCATATCAGACCAGCAAAATCTGCCACATCAATAGCCCCTCTTTCAACATGACATCCGTCTCACTCTGATCAATACACACATCAGGCATGACAAAGAGGAATTGATATCCCTTTAGTGTGACATTGCTAACAGTTCCTGAGTATTCTGTTGGCACTTGGTTACTACTTGGCTCATTTTGAACAAAAAAGGATACCGTAGCTCTAAAAGTTTATACCTTATGCTTTCTACACTCTGTACATGTACTGAGACTAAAGCTATCGCTAACCTTGGACTGCAGGCTTATAGCATGTCATTCTTAACAAGACAAAGTTGATAAAATCCATCTGCTCCACCTACATGAAGTTGATGTGAGCTCCTGGCTCGTCCAATGCAATTCTGCTGACTCTACATGACACTTTCTGTTTCTAATAGCATGAATTCCTCATATGTTTCAGATATCTTTTGTCAGTGTGTTAAATATATCAGCTACAAGGACATGTTGTTATTTGCAAGTTCTCCCTGTGTCTCCATGGGTTTGCATGTCCCAAGACTTGCACATCAAGGGGTCAGGTGTTCACGTGTGTGTGTGTGTGTGTGTGTGTGTGTGTGTGTGTGTGTGTGTGTTCATGTGCTAAGTAATGCTGGTTTAGGCTCTAGCACTGCCCACACATCAGGATAAATAGTTATGAATGTGAGTGAGTGAATAGTTCCTAACACAGCTTATGAATTCATTTGAAAAGAAAAGAAGAAAGACGTTAAGCAGCTGCTTTTGTTTCTCAAGTTATGTTATTTAATAATGTCCTCCTTTGCTGTCAGAAATGCACTGGGCTGTTTAAATGTTCGCACTAGAGGTCAAGTAAACTTGCCAGATGTGTGCAGCTGTCTATTAGTCTACTAAGTCTTGTTTTAAGAACCATGGCCAACAAACTGACCAATCAGAGAGCATAACAAAAACAAATGTGCATGGTGGGCTGTTCAGCAAACTTGCTTTGTTTTATTGTTACTAATAGCTTTTAGGTCATTTTTTGCATGGACTTAGTAAAAGGTTTACTATGATTAGACTGCATTATTTTTCCAACAGCGGAATCCAGGCTACTCACTGTTTTATTGCTATTAGCATCTGGTTTGATACTCAGTCATTTGTGCTTAATTTGGATCATAAAGTGCTGCAGAGAATTACAGGTAACCCTGAAAGACAGCAAGTCTTTTGTTTATTTTGACAATTAAGATTATTCTGCAACTCCTAGTTTACACTCCAAATGTTATGTGGACCTACATATCCCTGACCCCTCTTGGGAAGGTTCAAGTGATTAGATTACAATGCATCTCCAAAATGCACTGGACCCCATTCACATTGGTACTTAATGCCGCACACCTATGATTGGGTGACCCAGGGCATGTTTAAATAATAGGGCTGAACTGAGCATGAGAATAGAGAGAAATTATATTTTAATCTGCACCAATGGTACATTGACTATTGAGTGGGAGCTGGGGGTGGTAGTTAAAAAAGGTCTGATAATTTAGTAAGCGCTGTTATACATTATTTATAAGACATTTTAGTCAGAAAAAATTGCCTTTATGTAACATAAAATGTAAAGACATCCAAAAGAGATGTATGGCAACACAAACTATTTAATAAAAGGAGAACGAAATGAGGTAGAGGTGCTATATAGACTCAAACTTCTGAAGGGATCATATATAAGTGGTAAATATATTCCCGCCTGTGTGTCAGTGTCAGCTCTCAGTGCAGCTTTCAGAGAAAACAGCTGGGCCCACTAGACTGCGCTTACAAAGTAGATGCAAGTGTAGATTAGAAGTGACATTTTTCTTGTCAGGCAAGAGAATGTTCACCAATGCATAGAGTACCTACAAGTCTTTGGATTTACTGCAGCAAACAGAGAGACAGCAAAGGTATATTTTTATGTTATTGATGAAGCACATTTTGCTCATCTACTGATAACTGGTCAAAAAATCTTGACTACAAAAATCTTGGAACAAAAAAAGCGTGACTTTTTATTTGATTTATCATTGGAAATACAATTGGCACTTGAAACTGCATGATCGAGATGAATGGCTTTGCAGAATCTTTTCCATTAACTTGTAAGATGTAACTTCCAGTTTTATGCCTGAACAGTGTTCCAGTCTGTTTTATAACACAAATGACAACCATATTTATGACTTTACACAATGGTATCTGTCCAAACATTTGTGGGTTTCTTCTGAAATCCAAGAAATGAATTTGTATAGTCAAGGCCCCTTTACTGCAGTTATGGAAACATATTCACTGGAAGGCTTTACACAAGGTGTTCAAACTTTGCTGTGAGGATTTGGCTGCACTCAGCTGCAACATTATCAATGAGGTCAGATGCTAATGATGGTCTGTGCTGGATCACAAACACAACTACCGCTCTTCATAAATGTATTGGATGGCACTTAATCAATTGGTTTTTCCAAGCTGAAGGAAGTACTATTACTTCTAATAGTACTATTAGAAGTACTCTTGAACCTATGGTGTAGATAGATAGATAGATAGATAGATAGATAGATAGATAGATAGATAGATAGATAGATAGATAGATAGATAGATAGATAGAACATACATGCTCTTCATCCTCCCATTCCTGAATGCCCTTTTGTTCATGGATTACTTATGTTATTTCCTCACTCACTCACTCACTCACTCACTCACTCACTCACTCACTCATTAAGTATCTAAACCCCTTTTCCTGATTATGCTCATGGGCAGTAATCATGGGCAGTACTCTCAGAATCCCAGCTCTCACATGATGAAAGGCGGGGAAACGCCCTGGACAATCTATAACAGGGCGGACACACATACACACTCAAACAAACAATTGCACCTAGGGGTCAGTTTAGCATCTCCAGTCCACCTGCATTTTCTGCTAGAAGGCACTGGAGCACCTGGAGGAAACCCATGCAATTTGGTGAGAACATGCAACCATTTTTTTTACTCTATTCTTTAATGTCCAAGAATCGAGACTTTAATGACCTGCTGCTAAATACAGTGTTTGTCATAATCCTGTATTCACACTTTATGCTGCACTCAGTACTGTATTCATGACTGCTATCACTTGGTAATCACTTATCCATATTCATAGGCAATACTGTCTCTGCTCTGTGTCAGATTAATTTTATCGGCTGAGTTGTGCAAAGAGTTGCACTGCATGTTGTATGGTTTGCCCTGTAATCTTGTGTCATGTGTTCTTATGTGTAACACCACTGGCTTTGATGCAACGTCGTTTCAGCGTGTGCCTTGTATATGGTTGAAATGACAATAAAACCTTCATCCCTGATTAAGTCTCTGAGTAAACTTAATTTATTTAGTGTGCATTATTCTCTGTTTCTCAGCACTTCAGTCACCATGTAAGTGTTCACACTCTCCTACTGTAGCTGTCATACAGACAGAGGGGAGAGATGGAGCTACACATGAAGAACAGAAAGAGCACAGGCCTTTCCAGATGACAGAATTGAATCTTTCACAAGATGACTGGTTTATATCAAATATAAACATGTTTCAGTAGAAAATTATGTTTCAGTTGTTATTGTAATATTCTCATCAACACATTTTACATACAAAGCAATTACACATACGTATGATAAGTAAAAACAACATTAAAGTGAAAACCCTTGTCATTGCGAGGTCACAGCACAACAAAATTGGACCTCTGCTTTTAACCCATGCAAACACATGCAGCAGTGGGAAGCTATTGAAAGCGCCCGGGACGGTACCTTGCTTAAGGGTACCTCAGGGCAACCTAGTGGTGAGGGAATCAAACCCACAATCTTCTGATGCTGGGGCAACTCCCTAACCACTAGACCACCGCTGCCCCTAAAGTAAAATAGATCAATAAAAGAATATGTTAATAAGTAGAAGGACAGGCCTCTTAAATGATTAAATAACATCTCAATATAGAGGGACAGAAGGGGTGACTATGACATTCACCTCATATTTAACAAACTGAATTCAGTCTTTTCTGTTGAGTTAATAATGCTTTTTTAAAATCATATTCAGTCTCTTCAGAAGTAGTTTTTTATTGCTCACTATTCTTTAGACAGAGATCCCCAAGTAAGATGTTGTTTAGCGTCTCCAAGTGTTCAGAAACTCTTGTTTTCTCAGTATGTATGTAGGTATGTACAGTACTGTGCAAAAGTTTTAGGCAGGTGTGGAAAAAATGTTGTAAACAAAGAAAGCAAAGAGCTTTCAGAAATATAAATAATTATTGTTTATTTTTATCAATTTACAAAATGCAAAGTGAGCGAACAAAAGAAAAATCTAAATCAAATCAATATTTGGTGTTACTACCTTTTGCCTTCAAACCAGCATCAGTTCTTCT
>CM029383.1:16751546-16959046 GCA_017165825.1 Hepsetus odoe
ACACACACACACTGTTTTGAGCAGAATTGGAGTCATAAATCAGTGCTAGCTGTCATTGGGGCTAATGTGTGCAGAGTGCTGTAGAGGGACAGTGGCAAGGCCTTCACACTGTCCCACGCTTCACTGTCATCTCTGAGTGTGTGTGTGTGTGTGTGCTGGACCCACACAGGCTACAAACCTCATTACAGTGACATGGTGCAATTGGCTTCAGCATGTAACCTCATCATTCTCCACTCACAGATAAGGACAGTGATCGCCTTGCATTTATATAGCAAAGGATCTGTATGTGTGTGTGTTACTGTGTTTGTTTATTTAAACATTTTTAACATTATTGGGACTGAAATCTCCTGGCTTTTGTAAGGTCTTTTTTTAAACATAGATTCTTACCTATATAAATATTTATATGTCTGTAAATAGTTAGCATTTTCACATATAGGCATTTGCCTATACATAATGCTAGGTAATAGTCTGAGGTCCTAACATTGTGCATGTGTGTGTGTGTGTGTGTGTGTGTGTGTGTGTGTGTGTGGTTGCATGTGTGTGTGCAGAGTTTTTTATTTTTCATGTTGACATGCTTTATCATGTGTGTTTAATTTTTTTTTTTTTTTTTTTTTTTTTTTAACAAATGCCAGTGGATTATCCTACTCATCACTTCCCTTTAGAGTTTCCCTCTGATGACTGAAGGCCTGGCCTTGTCTTTTGTAACAAATCATATCATGATTTATGTGGTTGTCATTAGTGCAAGTCCAAAGCCTTGAATTATATAAAAACAGAGACCTTTAATTTCTTCCATGTTGAGTTTTCTTTGTCTTATTGCCATTGGGATGCTTATTCTTCCATTAGCCGTTTGCAGCCTGAGTGTGGTCCTCTGACACATGGATGAAATGCTTGACGGTTAGGGGCAGGGAAAGAATAAACTGCTTATTATATGCTGGATGAATTTCTAGTGAGCGCTCTCTTTTTTGCAGCTTTGGGTTTGTACAGCTGAAGGCTGTGGCAAGGAAAATATTGCAGCGATGACAGTTAAAATAATATGCTTGAATCAACTGTAATGTACAGTTAATGTTAAAAGTAACCTAAGCTGGCCTGATATTCACACTCACACACATACACACACTTTCTCGGATACGCACATGCCCACACGCAGACCACCCACGATATACTCAGCTCAAAAATATCTTTATTTTATTGCAGCTAAACTAGTTAAATCACCCTTTTAAAAACAGCAGCTGAACTGAATGAGTTAACCCAGTGTTTCAACCTGCTGCTTCTCTACTGTTTCAGCTACTACAGACAAGAACTTCAGTGTCTTTCCTTTTAGTTTCATTTAGCCTAACCTAACACTTCAGTGATGTATTTTAAGCAGAGCTGTCAGTCAATTCATTGCATTATTTTATGGAATTTAAATTCCCATGCCGGCACTTACACACTGTGGACAACGAACAGTGGGCTGCAGCGACTGCACCTAAGGAGCAATGATGGGGACAATACCTTGTGCAAGGGTACCTCAGATCCGATCATGGGGGCAAATATCTAACCACAAGGCCACTGCATTTTCTTTTGTGCCTATTTGTCATTGTGAAATGCAGCACAGCACACAGTGAAGCACAATAAAATGCACGCTCTACTTTACACACGCATGCAGAAGGGGGCAGCAATTTGAATTGCCTGGGGAGCAGTAGCGGGGACGGTACCTTGCTCAAGGGCACCTACTGGTCTGGTGTCGAACACATGACCTTCTGATCCTGGGACCTAATCCCTAAACACTAGGCAACTGCTGCATTTACATTGTCCATCCATTATCTGCCGCTTGTCCCAAATGGGGTCACGGGGGAGTGCTGGTGTCCAACCCAGCGCACACAGGACGAGGACGGGGGACGCACCATGGACAGGTCGCCAGCCCATCGCAGGGAGGAGCGGGACGGGGACGGTACCTTGCTCAAGGGTACCTCAGGGCAACCTATTGGGAAGGGGTTCAAACCCCCAATCCTCCGATCATGAGGCCAACGCCCTAACCACTAGGCCACCGCTGCCCCTGCATTTACATTGTGTATATTTGAATTTAGCTTCATATGTGTGTGTGTTTATATATGCGTGTGTGTGCTTGTGTGTGGTTTCCTGCTCTCATAGCGCTACATTATTTCAATCTGCGGGAAACTGTTTTAAGAGTAAAATGTAAAATGCATTAATGATGCCTAAAATGAATAATTTATAATGGTAATTAATTCTTGTCCTGCCATCCTTCCCTTGTGGATATGTTAACATATGTATTTATATTCCTGAAAATGTTGAATAAACATAATCTTGGAAAGAGGTGTTACATTTAATGCTACTTGCAAAATGCAACGACATAATGACGTAATCTGCTGATGTAATCTTGACTCCTCCCAAAATTTATTCGAAATATGTGTCACTAAGCAGGGTTCAGTATTACAATAGATGTTCAAATCAAACTGCTTCATGACATCCTTGTCATTTGCAGGACCAGCTGTTTTACTGCAAAAGGGCAAATCATAGCATCTCTATAGCTCAGCGTACATGCACTATTTCAAAAGTAGGTCATGTAATGGATTTATGGCAAGGATATAATGATATACTGCTGTAGTTCAAACTGTCTGCCTCCTGCTGCCCACTCTTAACCACATGCATCAATTCCAGGCCACCACAAGTTATTAAACATAAATGTGACTCTTTACGAGATTGAGAGTTTCTCTGCTCCTCAAACCACTGTAGAATAAGCCCTGAATTATATGAAAGTGTTCTATCAATGTTGGAAATGAATTTTATGGGTTTATATGATTTAGCACAGCAAACATCTATTCAAATAAAAATTGACTCCAATAATTTTAGCAAAATAGTGTTTAACTGACTGTTGTCAACACAGAATAGGCACGAGTGATGTGACTGTCAGCCCATGTCATTGTTGTTTCAAACCAGGCTGATTTTACCTTGTTGCTGAAAGCTATATTAGGTTCAAAACATTCCTGTATTTTGTTATATAAAGTGCTGAATACTCAGCCCAGCCCCTAGGGATGCACAAGCCAGTGTATTTCTCAAGCCTGGATAAATGGGGAGGGTTACGTCAGGAAGGTGTAAACGTTTTGCCAAATCAAATATGTGGACAACGATACATTTTCATACCTGATCGGTCGAGGCCCGGGTTATCAACGGCCGCCACCAGTACTGTTAGTCAACACGGTGTGTGTGGAAGGAGCAAGACATGTCTGAAATCTCAAGTATCACACGGTCATAATTTATTTCTGCTTAACCACTTTACAACTTCTCTTTACACCCCAGAATAAAAAAGGCTATATTTTTAAAGCCCTGTAGACTGATATATTATCGGTGTCCAAAAAACCTGTATGTCATGAACACAGCAGCCTCCCATTTACATTGTGAATTATTTCATAATGAATGAGCTATTAGAAGTCCTTAAATATGTTTCCATGATATTGAAAAAGTGCTAAATATGAAATGTTGATATCTTTTAGGGGTTTTAATTATTATATTCATGGTTTTGAGCATTTCTTTAATAAATTAGTCCATATTGTTGAACTGCACTCACACACACACGCGCGCACACACACGCACTCCCATTTGGAGATCACGGATTACACTTTGTGACAGACAGTCAAGAAAAGAGAGGTCAGCCACTGTCAGTGATCCATCATCCCTCTCTTTCACTAACTCACTTGACAAGTGTGTGCGTATCAGTGTGTGTGAGAGAGCCGCACCGGCACGTATGTTTAATCAATGTCTCAGTGTGGTTTGGAATATGAGTGTGAACTCGTCTTTTTCAAGCAAAGGAAAGGTCTTCTATGATTTTCTCACTCATCTCTCTCTCTGTCTCTTTCTCTCCCTCTCTCTCTCGCACTCATTCTCTCTTTCCCATTTTCTGTCTCTCTCTCTCTCCCAGGTGACTTTGTGATTAATAGGACTCAGCTGTCAGGCACACTCTGCCCTGAATTTCCTCCCTCAGTGACACCTTTCTCTCTCAATCTCCATCTCCCTCGCTCACCCCTCCCCCAGAGGAGCAGAAAAGAGCTCACTTACACATTATCCAGGAGAGACAGGCCAAAGAAGAGAAAAGGGGAAAATGTTAGAGGAATCTCTTTTTGATCAGAACACCTAGACAGGTTTTAGACACTTTGCTGCGTGTCCCCTTTCAGACCAGTACATTTGCTTTCAGTATTGAAGGTCCCATGTCATAGTTAACTTTCCTCACTTTTGTCCAATTAAATAGTAAATAGTGTAAACATTAAAATGTTAATGTTTAAATGCGTAATATTCACTCTTTTCACCAGATACTCCAAATACTAAACTGCATCACAGCCTGTATTTGAACGTGTTCTTTTTGGATGTTTTAACTAGGCTCTGAAATAGGGCAGCCAATCGGAACAAAGGTCATTTACATGCTTTGGTCTTAAAGAAACAGTATTTCTGTTTTGTTCATGAACACATGTGTGATGAGTCAAAGTTTCTGCACTTTTTAGAAGTTTTAAAATGTATACAGTACTGTGCAAAAGTTTTAAGCAGGTAAACAATGCTGTAAATGCTTTCAGAAATATAAATAATGATTGTTTATTTTTATCAGTTTACAAAATGCAAAGTGAGCGAACAAAAGAAAAATCTAAATCAAATCAATATTTGGTGTTACTACCTTTTGCCTTCAAACCAGCATCAGTTCTTCTAGGCACACTTGCACAAAGTCAGGGATTTTGTAGGATTATAGTTGGTGTCTGATCAGCCAGTTTTACCAAACAGGTGCTGATGATCATCAACGTCACACGGAGGCTGAAACACAGCCATGTTTGGAACAACCGACCAGCCGAGTTCCTTCAAAAACTGTGTGGAAGTGTACCTAGAAGAACTGATGCTGTTTTGAAGGGTGAAGGGTGGTCACACCAAATATTGATTTGATTTAGATTTCTCTTTTGTTCATTCACTGCATTTTGTTGATTGATGAAAATAAATGATTAACACTTCCATTTCTGAAAGCATTCTTTATTTACAGCATTTTTTCACACCTGCCTAAAACTTTTGCACAGTACTGTACATTTTTTTTATTTTGACCATATTATTTTACCGTATTGCTTGTAAAAGAATTAAATGGATAATAATAAAAATGATAATAATAACAATAATAACAATAACAATAATAATAGTAGTAGTGAGAACAACAGAACAATAATAATAATAATAATTATTATTATTATTATTAGTTGTCATTATTGTGTTTTGTTATCATTTTGTTAATTTGTTATAATTTTAAAAAGGCTTAGAGTGAGCAATAACTCAATGTAATGCAAGAAAAGGGTTTCAAGGCATATACCACATATACTTGGTAGGTAGAGTTAACTTTGTTTTAGCAATAGTTTTTTTCTCTATCTTTATTACATTTTTTTTTTATTTTCCATCCTGGAGAGTGCAGTGCAGGTACATTGAGAACCTACTTGTTTCCATGTGCTAACTATTTTAAATGCCAAATCTGAACATCTGTCTTTAAAGTTTATTAGGCCCCTCCAAAGCTAATTGTTTAGCCAGTGTGAGAAGAGTCAACAAGGCAGCATAAGAGGAGGCATGAGAAAGGCAAATAAAACATTGTCTTGTTAATTATGTTGTCAGACTACATGTCCTTTTATTGTATCTTCATCTGACATGTACACCATTGTTTCCCCAAAGCCTACATCCACAAACTTTTATCTGCCAGACGAGCTGAAGGGCGTGTGAGTGTAAATTTGTGTGTGACACACACCTGATCCCCAGTCTTAGGCGAGCTGTCAGTCTGGGCTGATGGTGTGACAGCTGGGTGGCAGGGGCAGGCCGAAGAGCCTGGTGACAGTGAAAGATCTGTCTCTCTCACTCTCCCTCACTCACCCTCTCTCTCTCTTTCTCTTCAGCACCTCTCCTAACAACCCAGCTCCTCCTGCTGCTCCCGCAATCTCACTTCATACACAAACCCATATTGACCTACAAGACTGTGAACCTCAAGCTCATTTTAAAAATAAATTGCAGACAGATGTTGTTTGCTTCCCAAATCCAGGAACAGCACAATGTTTGAATATAAGTCGAGTCATTTTTATTTATGTAGCACTTTTAACGACCGATGTTGACAAGCAGCTTTATAAAAACTGCTTCCACAGATTTGGTATATATACATATATTTAAACAGCACACAAAAACACACACACACAAGTATAAAAGGACTGAAACTGATTTAAATATTTATATTTAAATAATTTGTTTTACCCTTTGTGACACTTATGGTTCTGGTATATGGTACGTCTATCAGTGGGCATGAAGATGTTTCACAGTTTGACTGGAATCCACCATCACGTAACTGAAATCATTGGACGCACCTGTTTATATAAGACCTCACAGACAATAGTGTATGTCAGTGTGAACACCAGGCCATAAAGTTATACTAATAACTTTAGTTATTAGGGGCAGTGGTGGCCTAGTGGTTAGGAAGTTGTCCATGCATCGGTGGGTTGTGGGTTCGGTTCCCTCACAAGTAGGTTGCCCTGAGGTACCCCTGAGCAAGGTACCGTCCCTGTCACTGCTCCCCGGGCGCTTTCAATAACTGCCCACTGCTGCATGGTGTTTGTGTGCATGGGTTAAAAGCAGAGGTCCAATTTCGTTGTGGTTCACGCTTGCTGTGCTGTGACCTCGCAATGACAAGGGTTGTCACTTTCACTTTAATACAATCCTAAATCTGGATCCAAATCTAGGGAAGGATACAAGAACATTTCAGCCACTTTGAAAGTGCCCAATAGTGTGGTAGCTTGCAAACAAGACAGTTTTACAATAACTTGCCAGCACTGAATGAACAAAGACAAAGGGAACTTTATTAGGGAAACAATCTAATGGACACTACAAATGAGATCAAGGGTCAAGATGGCGGCGTGTTCAGAGCAGCTTGCAGCTCTCGCCGTTGTTTGTTTGTTGTGTTTGTTTGTGTACAATCATTGTAAACGCTGCTATAACTGTCAAGATTTACTGGACACTGGCTTTCGACTAGGACTTCTTATCACAGATGACTTTCATTACACATAAAACATCCCAATTGAGCAAGTGAGGACACCGGGATCTCAGTGGATTGCTTTTTGGGTCTGGAAGATGCTGTAGATGACAAAAAAATACAAAAAATACAAATCAAGTAACACATGTGACCAGTATAGTAACAAACCAGAGATCTTGGCTATGAGGACCTTTATTAAGAATGTACCATTGAGCATATTATTGGCCAGTCAGATCTGATTGCTAGCTTACTTTTAAATAGGATACCTTTTATGGCACCATTTCCTGACTCTGCAGTACAAGTGTCTGGTCATGGTATGGAGATCATTAGTGCAATGGAGATCATTAGTGTTTGGACTGGACCTACCAAACTCCTTCCTGTAGAGCTCAGTATCAACATGGCTGCATGCACACACCATGCAAAAATCCACAATGGACCACTTCCCACAATACAATGTAAAGTTTAGTTTTTCACAAGAAACAAAGCAATCTAGCACTTGCTTGCGCTGAGAAAATCAAGTCACAACCATACGTGAGATCCAAGCATTCAATTAGCATCAGGCATTGTCTGCTCAAAGAACGTATTCAGGCAGTCAGACAGCATGAAACCCGACAGTTCAAAAGTTCTTCCATTTAATCAGTACAAACCACCTTGTGCTCCCTGCTTCATCAATCTTGAAGGTGTTATTTGACAGCTTTGCCCCACTTCATGAGGGGGGCCCCAGCTTTTTTCACAAAAGCTTGATAAATCTGCCCCCTGCTGTTTGTGTGCTGTGGTGGGGCAATCTTTACAGCCTTTGGCAGGAGGGTTACATGGTGCAGGTAAAAAAAAAAAAAGTATGGTGCTAATAACACATATTTATTAAAAAAAGATGTGAACTATTTTAATGATACTCTTCCTATTGACAGTGCTGCTTGTCCAGTCTGGATGTGAAATTCCACACTGTGGCACCCTCCCCTGGTCTTCTTTGACTCATTGCCTTCCTCTGGCCCTCTTTTCCTCTCTGCCTCCCTATTGCTCCTCTTTTCCTCAGGGGGCAGATGAAGGACAAGTGTCAGAGTGAAGGAGGTCAAGCTTTACTGCAGCTATCTAATAACCACGCAGACCCCTGACAAGCCATCTGTCACTGAGTGTGTGTGTGTGTGTGTGTGTGTGTGTGTGTGTGTGTGTGTGTGTGTATGGGTGTGTGTGTATGGGTGTGTGCGCACGCATGCATGTGTGTATGTGTACGTTAGCCTCTCCATTAGCGTGGCACCTGAGTGATGCTTCTGCCCTGTGCGCCCGCCGCTCATACATCTCTACTCAGACACCTTCCTGCAGAGAGAGGATCAATGCCTCCAGCACCATGCATCATGTGTCACTGGCCAGTGCTCACTTTAATGAGCCAGTGTGTGTGTGTGTAATCGTGTTTGTTTTCCTACACATTCTGCAGAAAATGTCATTAATTAGTAAGAAAAACACTAGAATCACATTTAACTTAATGGTCTGTGTTTCAGGCCTAAACCTTTGCTTTTTGGTCACTGAGCTTAGAAGATTAGAAAATACTTAGGGATGGTGGTGGATACTTGGCTATGAGCCAAGAGATCACACTTCCAGCACTATCACCATTGGATTCCTGAGCAAGACCCTTAACCCCAGGTTGCTCCAGGGGGACTGTCCCTGTAGTTAGGAACTGGAAGTCACTCTGGAAAAGGGCGTCAGCTAAGTGCCGTAAATGAAAAGGTAAATGAATAAATTCCATGTGTAGTTTTCAGTTTCGGGTAAATTAATGCAAGATTCAGTGCCATGACAAATATAAAAACAAAGTAAAAGGGAGCCGGGGTTGTGCTGAAGATGGGATGGATGTTGATTTGCGGTTCAGTGTCAGGCAGCTTGGTTAAAGTGAATGGTTATGGCCTCCTTTTTCTTGGACATCATATGCAACGCTCAGTTATTAGGCTGAGTGATGAGGGGAGGAGAAGGAGGGGAAGAGAGGAGAGTACCAAGCATCAAATACATGCTGGAATACGTACTGGACAGAATTTCTATTGAGAATTTCTATTTTGATGCAAAAGATTGAGGGCGGCCAAGATTGTGATTGAGAATCTTGGCCGTTCTCAATCTTTTGCATCAATTTAGGGAGTTCTCAACCTTTTGCATCCCACACAACCAACCAAAAAATCTTCAGCAGCCCACAGTAAAATTTTACTGAGTCAGTCATTTAAACTGCAAATAAAACATTATAATCATTGTAGCCCATTGAATGGGACTTGACTCTATTACACAGCATGAAAAAACACTGTCTGTTCTGTCGTTTTCTTTTTCTTCTCCTTTTGGTTGCTTCCATTAGGGAAAGGAATTTTTTTTACAAATTTTTTAAACAGAATTCTTTGCACAATGGAGCATCCATCTCCATTTCTTCCAGTCCTCTGCATCTTCCTCTTTCACACTGAGCTCCTGCCTGTTTTCACTCACCACATGCATAACCTTTTCATTTACATTCCCTTTCACTCTTGCTTTCTCTACAAAGTCTACAAAGGCACAAAACAACTCCTGATCTTCTCAGTACTTTTCCATCAACACTCTCAGAACAAACATTGCAACTGTAATGCTCTTTTTTGGTCTGAAGCCATACTGCTGCTCGCTAATCATGGTCACTTTTCTTAACCTGCTTCCACTGTTCTTTTTACATAACTTCATGCTGTAGCTGATCAACCTCTGTAATAACAACAGTTCTTCGTATCACGCTTATTCTTGAAGCTCTGTATGTAGGCATTATTCCATAGCTAAATAGCTATTTGGGTTATATTGGGTATTGGGTATATTGGGTATATATATTGCAGTATTGGGTTATATACATTTTTTCAGACTAATTCATTAGCTTAACATGCACGTGCTTTATATTTGATTGGCAATCTTGGCAATTTCGTTTGCTTGAAACTCTTTGTATTTGTGGAGCTCTGCTGATGCAATAGCTTCATAATAAAAATTACTTTTAAAAGCATGAACACAAGATCCTAATGGTTGGGTATATTCTAGTAAGGCAAGGAAAAGATTATCACAATTGTGTATGTATAATTAAGTATATATAAATATGCTTTAATAAGGCACAAAATAGAACAAAAATGATTAAGTTCTTATAGTTAGGTCATGGACATGAGTTAATGTGATGCAGGAACATGGTCATGACTTGCTTGGACCATCATGGGACCATCTTGCTCCCATGCCTTAAGTCGAGGCCATGCATTCTCATGTCTTGGAAAAGCATGCACACTATTTCTTTTAATAAGAAAAGGGTTTTTATTAATGGTAATATTCATTAGCCCACTAGGTTGAAACATTAGCTGACATCACCATTAGCTTAAAGAGGTGATCCTGTTTGGTTGATGAGCTAACAGTTTCCAAACAACTTTATAGGAAAACTTCAAATGCAATTGAAAATCTAGAGTTTGGTGAACTCCTCTGCAATTTGCCGGGATCAACTGGCTGCAAGTAGAAACTATCCTCTACTCTTCTGATCGTAGTTTTCTCTACTCTGACAGTTTTCATATCTGAACTGTGGTTAATGTTTCTTAAAAACCAGAACTCAGTAATCATCCAAATAGCCCATCTCATGTCTATGATCACACATCGCAAACGTTTTCTCAACCCTCTCAACGAACAAACAGATCCTCATTAAGGTTGTGAAGACTTGATGATAATGTAAATAAAGCCCTGGTTTTGTCACATCCTTTCATGAATTTTCAAGGAACTATAGGGCTGTTTGGGTAAGCTATTTAGAACTATTTGAATGTTAATATTAGCTACATTACTGTTGAACTTATCTAGGATGGAATACTACTCACTGCTAAATGTATGTTTAATGATGTTGTGTTGCCATTGTCACATCTCTACTGTGAAACTGAAATAATGTAATTGTCTAAAATTGATTAGATTGTTCCACCAAATCCCATTAAAGCACTGTGCATGTGCAACACTAATATGAAACCCGTCATAAACCTGGAAATCACCTCAGCCTACATGGGGAGTCAATTGGTGTGATATGCAGTGCATCAGCAATAGATTAGTGATGCATATAAACTTTACTACCGTTCTGATTTTTTCTGTGACCATATATGAAAATGTTCAAAATTATAAATTGTTTAAATTATTCTTATTATTTCAATATATTATAACGCAAGTGAGAAATAGCTGGCTAACAAACTGGGTATGCATTCATATTCAAATCCATTTACAAAAGGCAGAATAAATAAATATATTCAAAGTTTTTCTTTAAACACTCAAGATTTAGTTTGCAATTTTTCAATAAACAGTTAGGGTTTGAGAGGAAACTTGAAATATTAGCATCACAAGAAATTAAACTGGTTGAATTAGCTAATGAACTGATGATTAGGAAATAGATAATAACAATTGAAATAATTGACAAAATGGTAAGCATGCGGCTTGAACTATCAGGGTTGAGGTAGTTTGTTCAAACATCTTACTAGTTAGTATTTGAATGGTAAAACTACACTGGTTTTTGGAATTTCTTACTACAATGGAGTTGCAAAAAAGGTTTGCTACTCCAAATAACAGGTTCTCATAAACTCTGGTAGGCAGTTTGTCTTCTAATGAGTATGGGTTTTTGTAGCAAATCTGGGATGTTTTTGTAACAGTCAGTTATTGTCTGCCGCTTGTCCCAAACAGGGTCGCAGGGGAGTGCTGGAGTCCAACCCATTGCACACAGGGCGAACACACACCCCTGGACAGGACACTTTATTTTTAATACATTACATATAAAATATAGGTATATTGGACAGATGGATACAGGAAAAGGAACTGATGTTTACAGATGTAAATATTATGTTAAGAATTTTTTAAAAATGAACATTTTATGTTAGCATCACGAATGTAGGTTTTGCACATACCCTTCAAATTCATTGAATATATTAGGTTATTGATTTATTATTGTTGACTGAACATAATGACAAAACATGCAGTTTAATACCATATTTAGTTGGCATTATGTATTCAACATGGGGGGCATGGTTGGGGAGTTGGCCCTGGATTGGAGGATTGTGGGTTCGAACCCCTTACCGGTGGGTGGCCCTGAAGTTCCCTTGAGCAAGGTGCTGTCCCCACCAGTTCGCTCCTCTCTGCGATGGGCTAGCGACCTGTCCAGGGTGTGTCCCCATCCTTCGCCCTGTGTGAGCTGGGATGGACTCCAGCACCCCCCCGTGACCCTAGTTAGGACAAGCGGCCCAGAAAATGACTGACTGTATTCAAAATAGATCAAAATTTCAGTTTTTAACATTTGCCTCTAAATAGTTTTTGAGTGTAGAAGAAAGTGTAAAATGTTTTAAAATAAAGAGAGTTTTAAAATAGAAAGAATTTCAGAAAGAGTTTGACTGAATAGGAATGTGGGGTCAAATGTGGGGTGTTTTCTTCTCCTGTTAGTCATCATGAGAATTAATAGACAGTTTCTGTTGATCATTATGACCTCGGAAAAGTCTTGGTATGTGCTGACCCGTATATGTTAATAACATCCTCCCTCCTGTGTATTCTTCCTTGCTCTCTTTAGTTGCACCTCCATCCTTCTACTCACTACACACATATACACATACCTCTATGACCCATACATCTTTTTTATGATTGAATTCTGGTTCTGCTGCAGGGGGCATTCATCACCTCCCTCTCCCTCACTCATCATTTCATCTATCTCTTTCTTTGTTAATAACTCCCTCTCCACTCATTTGCCCCTAATAAAGATGAACTGACTCTAACATCACCCCTCCACCCCTTTCTTTCTCTGTTATATACTTTCACTTTTTCCCTTCCTGGGTTTTGCCCTTCCTCTCACTTTCCACCCTCTCTTTCTTCATCTGCACTTCTCCCTCACCCTCTGCCATTTTTTTCCCCTCTTGACAGAGACGTCCATCATGAGCTGAGGCCTGGACATTGGCTGCTCCTTGATACTCGCATCATTTGCACTCTCTCTTTCTCTCTTTTTTTTCTCTCTCTCTTTTCAGTCTTACATATTGGGCCATCAATCATGTTCCGCAGGCAATCAGTTCAGGCCACTTTGAACCTACTATGCCTTCGACTATCTCACACTCATGCGCTCACCTCATCCGTTTCTTCTCACATGCCGTCCCCTGAGTCTGCACTGATTAACTGTCACCATTCAAAGTCTTTAATCAGGAAAATAATGATGGAATTATGACTGATCCATCCATGCCTCACCCACGAATGCTTTCCTCTATTGCTGCTGTTCCATGGTTGGCCAAGCTGTACAGAACACTGGAAAATTCTATTCACTCGAAAGAAAAACCTTAGCACTCAATATTTACACAGGATCTTTCCTTACAATTGAATTACCATTTGAAATACAGATATTTATATTAAACTTAGGGTGTATGCTGCTGTTTCCCATTGGTTAAAATGGAATTTTTGTATGTTCTATAAAGCTTGTTCAACCTAGCATCAGAAAAAAAGAAGCACTTGTGGCCAATCACTTAAATAAACAATCGCTTGAACTTGACATCTTTTGAGCTACATGATGAACATGGGTTTGGTTCCAGAAGTTCTCCCCTAAGATCCCTGGTCATGAAATATTGTTTAAACTAAGCGTGGGTGATATTTAACACTAATAATTTCCAGAGGTCTGGAAATGGTTAAGTGAAAATAAAAACATGCCCGTGTTTAAACATTACTGTTTAATTTAGAGTAAATGAATGGAACAAATATAATTTCCTGAACACTCTCAATGAAAGTGACTATTCTTGTCATTGCAAGGCCACAGCACAGAGTGAACCACAATGAAATTGGACCTCTGCATTTGACCCATGCAAACACAGTGCAGCAGAGGACAGCTATGAAAGTGCTCGGGGAGTAGTGACGGGAACAGTACCTTGCTCAAGGGTACCTCAGGGCAACCTATTGGTAAGGGGTTCAAACCCACAATCTTCCAATCCTGTGGCCAACTCCCTAACCACTAGGCCACCGCTGCCCCACTATTTTTGCAGTATTTAAGCTTTAATCTTTTGGGTAAGTTGGTGTAGATATTGATTTCTTTGTAAGGGGTTATTAGTAACTGAGCTGCAAATAGCTGATCAAAAGTTGGTGACTTATATCTTGAGCGCAGGAATGGAGAACAGATGTGGACTACGAAGCACAAGTGTATGTCATTCTGAGCGTCTGCTAAGTGCTGTAAATGTAAATGTGAATGTATCGCCTGAATCACTGTCATAATATGTGTTGCTCTGTGCCGACTGTGCACACCTGGCAGTGGTTGGGACTTCCTGGTGCCAGATGTGCCTCATTAGAATCTATGTATATATACCTCTTTCTGGGCAGAGCTGTCGTCATTGTTTGTCGTATGTGTCGTTGTGGTGTAGCTCATGTATACTCCCTATTTATTTGTGCATGAGCTTTTGCATATTGTGTTTACAATAAAACCACTGTCTGTAATCCTGACCCCAAGTTTATGCCTTGGCTCATCTGTTACAACGTGACACTTGCATAAGCATACTGACCTACAGTTAACTGGAAAAAGAATTTTTATGTGCATGTCATATAAATCAGTCAGCAACAATTCTCAGCCTTCTGTGGAATTAACGTTTAATGACTGTTAATGAATTCTGTGCCCTTCGTACCTGCTGGAAAAAAAAAAAAAAACTTCCTGCTGAAAACATAGGCCTTCTGTTGAATTTCTGGTATGCCTGAACTCATTCACATTAAGGAACTGGAAAAAGAGCAAGAAAATATGCAGGAAAAAAAGAAACCATGTCCTTTAAACCTAACCCAATGCAAGCTAACAGAATAGTCAAAAGTCTCTCTGATTCACTTAAGTAAAATTCCCCTGTATGTGACACATGTGATTAGAGTCAAAAGTTTTTCTGAATTTGCACAGTGCCTCCGTTTCCCATTAACCCCACATACGATTCCCATTGTAGCCTTCACCGTGGAGCACAGCCCACATGCCATCGCTTAAT
Source organism: Hepsetus odoe (assembly GCA_017165825.1). Lineage (NCBI taxonomy): Eukaryota > Metazoa > Chordata > Actinopteri > Characiformes > Hepsetidae > Hepsetus > Hepsetus odoe. Next base: position 16,766,520 of record CM029383.1, read on the forward strand.
ATTAGTGCCCATGTGCATCAAATGTGCTGAGATAATAATGCAATATTACAGGCAAATCAATTATGGAAAGACCCTTGGGGTCAGCACTGGGGGGCCTGACAGGAAATGGATGGAGGAGGGTGAATGACTGCATAAAAATGATGTGTATGACACACCGTTACAGTTTACACTGTAAATCAGTCAGTAGTTTATCAACCATATTGGAGCATGCATTCTATCAGAAACACAAAAGTGTTTGAGATCACCCAACCACACGGTGCAGTTTAAGGCTGTAATGGTTTAAGCATGCTGTTTACATGCTGATGATTAGCGGAAACTATATTAATTACTTTTTGTCTATATTAGCTCGTTTATTTATTTATTTATTTATTTTTTAACAGCTGTCCTGGCTGTCGGACTGCATCTGAGCAAAGTGGAAAAAAGTTGATGTTGAGGTTATATTTGTTTGGTTTGAAGCTGAGGTTAAGTTATTTGCTGAAGCAAAGACAAAGAAAATGTTTATATGTTCTGCTTCCAGGGACATCAGATATGGATTTATTGCCTAATTGCACTAATCTTACCTTTCCTTGGCCTTTGAAACTGGAAAGTGGTTGTTATGACTGCTACAATTAGCTTGAATACCATCATTCCCAACATGCTCTACAGTTGTCCAGCATTACAAGCTAGGAACGGCACATATGTGTTTGGAGAGCAGAGAGGTTCAGCTCACACACACACACACACACACACACACACACACACACACACACACACATGTCTATATGTATATATATATTTATTTTTCATTATATTGTTATACCAAGTACCAGTGTTCTGTTGTTTATGTCTGATATGCAGTCCTGGTATCTGCACCTGTGTTATAGCAGCATGATATTATTGTGAAGCAAGAAATCTTGACAAAAAAAAATGACTGATTATGCATGCCTGAAACGTTAATGAAACAGAATGAATTTAACCCAGGAGACAATGCTGTTTAACAGCCAGCCATATTCATCCACTTTATTGGATATGGAACCACTGTCCTGCTCTAAGCCTTCGTCTCTGATTAAACCCAAGCGGAGTCGATTGTTTTAGACTTTCCCCCAAGCCGTCAGAAGAACTGTTTGACATATCTGTGGCCCAGCCAAGCCTTTATGTTAAGTACGGTCACGAGAGGATAAAAGAGTCAGCATGAATCACAGAGAAAAGAGATCACGATACAAAGAAAGGGTATTACACCAAAGAGGGAAGCGGACATGCGTGGAAAGAAAGACACTCAGATGAAGAAGCAAAATAAGAAAAGAAAAGACACGGGAGGGAAAAGAGCAGAGAGAAAGAGATGGGCTTTCGCTGGGGATCGGGGCGGCCACAGTGGGCCTATCATTACCATACATCAGCACAATGAATGAGGCTTTCAGCGAGCGGTAATAAGAATTTGATAAATCATGAGCAGAGAATTAACTAGACGTCAAAACAATGAGAGGAGCCCTGATGGATGGCAAGACGGGACGACACCGATTAGTCTAGCCAGCGAGCGCAGGGAGAGGGGTACAAGTGAAGGAGAGCAAGAAGAGGGATGAGGGGAGCAAGAGAAGAACAGAAGGGCCAGACAAGGTCAAAAGTGGAACTTGGGAGGAAAGGGGTGGGGAGAAGAGGAAGATAAAAGTCACAGAAGGAGATACAAACTGCAAAGACAGCAGGCTGGAGCAAGAGAAGTAAACCCATATGGGAAAAAAAATTACAAAGGCGACCTTTGTTTATGTGAAATTCATTTGTGATACATTGTGCTTCGTTCAAAAAATGTATGCAGTGATTTCTTTCAGGATACACAACCTATATGTCAAACACTAATGTGGCCTACATGGTTAAAAAGTAACAGAGGCAGCATACCTTAAGATTTATCTCAATATCACAAATGTACATTTCGCATAACAACTGGAAATGTATTAAACCATACTAAAGATTCATGCATTTTTACACAGCATCTCCATTTTTGAAACATACGGTAATACTTTACATAAAGGCAATAATGGTAAGGCCACATTTCGCGTCTTTCATGAAAACTGACACAAACCTACTTAAAAGCTAGCAAAAAACGCATTTGACATTAATGATGTCTCAGCAAATGTGACAGCTAGTGCTTGTTAAAATCAACCATTATTAATGTTTATGTCCTGAAATCCTTTTGTAAAGGGAGCCTTATGAATACGGTCTTTTAGTAAAGTGTTTCTGTGGCAGTAGTGTTATAGCATCATATTGAGTCATAACACTTTAATGAAATCATAATTACTTTGTAAGCAATGTAACTTACCAAACATTAAGCAAAAATTGCACAAAAATAATTTCCTCATCGTGGAACGGTAAATGGAGAAGGGGAGGAGGTATGCAGAAATTGAAGAATAAGAACTAATCAGCCTAGTGTATTCACAGACTGAATGAATGGTGAAAGCTAACAGAAACACATTTCCCCAGTTGTGTACACAGTGAAACTCAAACCCCAGGCACAAGTGCCAAAACTGTACAAAATCATTCGCATATTTTCTTCTGTTGACCCAAAATGCAATTTCATAATAGGCTTTTGGCAAAACAGAACATGCAGTTTGACACAGGCCACAAGCTTAATTACTAAAATGTCTTGCGCTGAAAGAAAAAATTGTTCAACAAGTCAGCACGAATCCCAGTGAAAAGCATGACAATGCTCTTAAACAAATAAACTGATCACATTCACTGCAGGCGCTTGAAAGCTTACTGAGTATCTCCGATTTCGTTTCTATAAAACAAACTGATGATACATGGTGTGATTTTAACATGCTTTTGTCCATGATAGGCAAAACCTGTCATACAGTGTCAGAAACCACATAAGCAAGCCTATTAGAGAATACTTATCAGCATAAACAGCCCACATAATAAGGGACTCCAGCCATCCTGCTCAAGAACTTTCTCTTTCCTGTAGCCTCTGGTGCATGATTTCAGACCATCAGGTCAAGCACAAGGAACCCAACAAACACCAGGACAGTTTCTACCCCAAGACAAAAAGACTAATTAGTAGATTTTAAAACTGATTTCTGTTTCTGTTGCTCTGCGCTATGAATCTTTACCATTTTTCGTCCCTTATCTGTTTCTGCACTGGATGGAATTATGGGTACTGTAGTCCAACACTGCAATTTCTAATGTTCTACACGCAGTCGAGTGACTGCTAGAGATAGACAGGAAGTATGGATACCGTAGTGTAACACTCATAACACTCACAGTTCTACATGGTCAGTTTGTTTAAGACAGACAGGATTTATGGGTACTGTAGCCACTTGCAGGGCATTGCCGTTCCACTGATAAGATACTTCACTGCATGGTCACTTTGCTGTTATAAATAGAATGGAGTTGTGGGTACTGTAGTCCTACTGGGCATCTACTAATATAGAATTGGTCTTCTGGGTCACTTACTTGTATACTTCTGGGTATACACTCTGCTATTGTACAGTGTCTGTTGCTTGTTACATTCTAAGAGAATGTATTCATGTGAAATTATCATTATTTCTTGTATCTGTACACTCTTCACATGAAAATAAATCTTAAATCTAACCGGGCATGCTTTTTGACAAGTGTTATGATTTACGTATGCAGTTAACACGATAGTAACTGGTCCCATATATGCTATTCATCACTAAAGAACCTTCACATTTCACATATGTGTTTCCAGATCAGTTCCATTAGAGGTGAGAATAAAGCATGTCACTTTGAATTTTGTTCTGTTCCTTTAAATGAATCTTAACTAGAGCAGTTCTCTTTCTGTTTGCTTATTGTTCTTTCCAGTATGGCTCTGCAAGGTGAGAACATGAGCTACTAATGCTCCTGATCCACAGATGCCTCTGCCAACCATAGCATGTATTTTTCATGAGGCTGGCCAGAGGAGGGTAATGAAATCTGCTGTAATGTTTATAATACCAGCTCTTATCAGCACAGAGGGAGCATGACTCTACACAGCAACACTTGTTTAGAGACAAGACGCCCAGTGGCTGTCTTATTATCTTACCCTTCTTCTGACACTAGACTAGGTCACAGGTGACAAAACAAACACTGTCTGAGATGTTTAACATCTTTAAAGCTCACATTTTTGTGGATTTATTTTGCATTTTGTTAATTTATGGAAGAGACAATAACTGCTCCAGGCTGTTAAAAATGCAGTGTCATTTCTCAATTAAATAAGGAGAAATCCTGAGCCATTTCTGATGTTAAACTTCTGTATCATGACCATGAAAAACTTCTCAAACACTTTTCAAAGTGTTGCTTTCTAATTGTCCTGTTTATTCAAGAAAAAATAGAAAGTAGAAAAGAACAGATGAAAAAGTTCAGGAGTGCATTTCTGGAAAGTTTTCATTTGTTCTTGGCCTGCATGAAAAATGTGCAACATGTTGAAATGTTGAAATATAGTCAAGCCATAAACATAAAATGCAAATCATCAATCATTTCTTCAAAGAGTTTAAGTGCACACTGATATTCCACAGGCCCACAAGTGGCTTTGTTGCAAATTAAAGCCAGAAATGAAATAAAAAGAGAAAAGGAACAAAAATATACAGTGTTTTAAAATGTTAAAGGGTCCCAAACATGCAACCCAAACTTTACTTACTTCTTTGTTGAAAGAGTTTAACTGATTTGTACAATAAAGTAGGGTCACTAGTGGTGCTGGAGCTTATTCAGAAGGCAGAGAAAAAGGGTCGACAGCTCAACAGTCCATCATAGGGCAGTGAAAGAAGACTTTAAAGCACCACGTAAGCACTTATATATTATGTTTCAAAGTGTACTACACACTCTCCAATCTAACAGTAAAAACAAATTTTGAAATCATTGTTTAATGATATAAAAATCAACCCACCTTCAACCTACAGCAGTTCATCCATCATCTTTTGAATGATGTAATACAGGGCAGGCATTTACATAGACCAGGCTTATTTGTACAACAGCAAAAACAGCATTTAATTCTGAAGGAAAAAGAAAGGCTGAGAAAGAATCATGTGAACATAAATTGATTTAACTCACACAAATGTGGCAAGTGAAGCTCCGGGGGAAAAATAAAACGCAATATAAGAAAATAATGGAAGGACCTTTTAAAAATGACAAATGAGTTGCCTGCCACGTTTACAAACTAACAGATTGCTGGATAAAATAGCCCTGCAGCTCCAGTTAAATCTTCTATATGTTTGCTGAACATTCAGCAATTTATACTGCAACTAGGCCTGTGCAGAGCATTAGTATCATTTGTTGCATATAGATCTGTTTCTGGTGCTTTGAAGAGCCAATCCCATCCCCTGTGCTACTTTCAGGTTTGAATTAAAAAGAGAAAGTATCACTGCAGTATATCAGGTGAGGTGGTGCATCTGCATGAACAAGGTTGGTGTAAGCCAGGCCTTGTTGCCTGAGGAAATGCAACGATGTGCAACTTCACTTCCCAAAGACAGTCAACATTGCCCTCTGGTGTGCATCAAGAGGAGTCCTGTGCAGTTGCAATTTCTCAGCCCATCCTCATATTCTCACTTGCTCCTTATTGAAGTACATATCCATTCACACTCTACAACAAAACAAGACCCCTCTTACTGCTGAATGGCCTCTTATATCACATACCGATTTTAAAAAGCCAGTATCATGCACACACTGCTTGAGTCTATTAATCCCCCCACCCCATGCCCCTAGTGTCTGTGTGTATATGATTACTCCATGCTGATTTAGCTGTCAGACAGAGCATGTGTTCCCTGTGTGATTTATAGACTGTGGTGTCGAGCCAGTGGAGCGGCGATGAATTGGCCAATATTGCGCCAGGCTCATTTGCTTGGCATTACATTAGAGCGGAAATGATGGCCACACAAAGTCATGCAAATGAGCCTGGAGAGGCTTCCCATCACTCAGCCTGTCAGCCCCTCAGCTCCGTCTTTATTTACTGCTCTAATCACCCTGATCTGCTTCCGGCCATGACAAACCTGCATGCATTCTGCCATGGTTCCACTGATCTCAATAAACTGTACCATGTGTAGCAATGACATGGGAGAGAAACTATAAGTGCTGCTCCTATTAAATCAGTAAGTTAACCTTTCAATATGTGTGTGTGTGTATGGAGTTGCAAAAATGCTTAATTATGATGCTTTGTCTTTTGTTAGTTATGATTCTAGCTTGTGTTCTGCCCCTAGTATTGCATCTTGTTTGCATATTATACATCGCATATGTGCTACATTTAAGGAAACTGGGGTTACATTTTTTGGACTTTTTCTGCAACTGACGAGCTGTGAACCTAATATCATTCGACTTTGTAAATGTGTGGATTGCAATGACAATAAAGAATCATTTTTTAGAATCAAAAGAAAAAATGGCCAATCTTGCTTTATTCCAAAGGTTAGGCCACAGCTTGTATCTCTGGACCTCTATTAAGCAGTCTTCCAAGCAGAAGGTTCCTTTCATCAGAACCAGAACTGCAGCCTTCATTCTGTGAACCTACACTAAAAGTTCAATATTTGTGAACTACAATGCATCCTGGATCGACAAATTACAGAAAATTTTAAACGAAATGTTGTAAGAATTAAGGGGGAGAGGATACAAGACATGGATAAGTGAAAGTGACTATTCTTGTCATTGTGAGAACATGGCACAGCACACAGTGAACCCCAATGAAATTGGACCTCTGCATTTAACCCATGCACACAAACACACACCGTGCAGCAGGGGGCAGCTATGAAAGCACCCAGGGAGCAGTGATGTGGATGGCACCTTGCTCAAGGACACCTCAGGGCAAACTCAAAGGGGTTTGAACCCACAATCTTCTGATCCTGTGGCCAACTCCCTAACCACTAGGCCACCGCTGCCCATTGTAAAATTGTACACTGAATTTCTCTGCTATATTCACACAACCCTTCTCAGTATAACAGCTTTTTAAACTTTGGCTGACATTGCGTACCCTGGCTAGATTCTTTAATCCAGCACTAAACAACTCAGGTCCTCAGTTCTGCAATCCTGGGTTCTGACTGACTCCTGCTGTCCATGTCTCTGACTGTCTATTTCAATACTGCATTTAAAAGCTGCTTGGGTCCTGCGTTCTCATTGGCTACAATGTCAGTGGCACCCTGATTATTTCAGCCCTTCCCTAAAATTGTTTTGTTAATTTATTCAAAGTCTCTCTAAAATCTCAAAGACTCAGATACAAGAAAAAAAGTTTAATGAACCAAGTGATTGATGAAAAACTATTCTTCTGTAGCGGATATTTCTATCACTAGCTCTTGCAAATTGCTAGCATTGCTTTAAATACAATTAGCAGATGCTCTTAACCAGAGAGACATATAAATAATATATGAGGTATAGATTATTAATCTTTCTCAAATATTTTTAAATAATTTATCAAAACCCAAAGTGTGTTCAGCTGTGCCTGGTTCCTCTCTACTCTATTATCCCTAATAGCAGATGCTCCTGCTGCTCTTGCCAAATCATGGATCAAATGAATTCATAAATATATTTAGTTATTCAGCAAAGGCTGAAATGCATAATGTTTTGGGAATAAACCGTAAGGTCTTGCCCAGGGCCCCTTATTGTACAGTGCTGAATTCCTGGACTGGTAACTAAACCTTGTCTTCTATGGGGGTAATGTGTATTTATAAGATACACTCATACCTTCTGTGTTCGATGTAACAGATAGCTTGAGTCACCAATAGTTTAATGCAATATCAATAAAAATAGTTTATATAGTTACAGAGCCTTTCTCTCTGTTCTTGAGTTTGTTCCTGAGGCAGATTCTGTATATTGTTTTTATTCTGTGTCCTGTAAAAAAATCCATTTTAAAACTAGCTGCAGAAGTGGGGAAATATCAATGTATAAGAGATTTAGACATTGACAGCAAAAAGAGGTGATCCCGTGTTACCTTGTCAATCTGTTGATCAGTGTTTCTTGTTTCCTATTAAAGTGGCTCTGCATGAACAGTACACATCCACCCCACCAAACCCTTGACTGAAAACAACTGAACCGCTCTCCTTGTAGTTCCTGATGATCCAATAAATGGTTGATTTAGGTGCAGTCTTACTAGCTGCAATATCCTTGAAGCCCTATGAAGCACTTTTTGTGCAAAGCAATCATGACTACATGTGTTTCTTTGCAGGTAACCATGGTAATCAGCATGACAGAGTGCTCTCCAGCCTTGTCCCACGTTACATGAAAGATGCTTAAGTGAATGTCAGTTAAGAAAAACAGCTATTTTGTATTTCTTTGTTTAAATCTAAATATTCATTCAGTGTGAATAAAACTAGCTAATGAACATTTGATGCTAATATTTTTATTTCAAAAAGTAGGAAAATTAGGATGGGGTAGCAGCTTATGATGGAATGAGAAACTGAGGAGTTTGAAGTCTAAAAAACTCTGGGTTTTACATGTTCTCCAGCCAGTTCAGAAGATCCACTGTGTCCTCCCAAACAATGTCCAACACAACTATGGCCAAGGATTCAAACCTTCATAGACACACTCCTCCAGAGTGAGAAGTTTTTCCAGACGGACCATCATTTCATTCTAAGAGACAGAGGTAGAGAACAATGTCAGATTAAATTTCTGACACAATCCTGAAAGAAAGATTGAAAGATTTTGAGAGCAACCTTGACCAGGAGGAGGTGCTGATCAGCACTGGGTCTGCTCCGCTTGGCAGTTGCAGAGAAAGAGGACATCATGGCCAAGAGATATTTTCTATTATATTGTAGTGTTTTTTTTTTTTTTTAATGCATGTGTTCAAGAAAATAATGAGATTTTAGGGTGGCCAGCTGACCAAAAATCATCCTGCCACTTTCACAGACATACTCAAGACACTCTTTTCCCCTCAGTATGATCTATAGAAATAAAGAAAGAAAGTTTATCAAAAAGCAAGGCTATACATCAGTACTTAATAAGAACCATCTAGAGATGTGAATGAACAGTTTATGTGGTGTTACTTACAGTGAAAGCCTGATGCAGGGCATTCAGTTTAAGAGGAAAGTTTTCAGTCCCCTGAAACAGTTAGTATGTACTGTTGAAAAAGGAGTACATTATGCATATAGATATTTATTAAATTGATTTCAGAATTAAAATAAATATTTATCTTCTTTAAAGCTACACTATTACTCACTGTAAAGAAGGCACCTCCCCATCAGCAGTATTGGCACTGCTTCCAGCTGCCTATTAAACCAAATGTTCAACTTTATGGTTTCAGCCATGCAGAACTTCTGTAGTTACACTTATATCTAAATACAGTATTGTGTAGATTTACCTCAGGTCCAGCAGGCTGGGAGGACATGCTGGGACCAGACTGTGGTACTGGCTGAAGGAAGACCTCTGTGTCACAGTTTTCAGTGTAGGTCCACTCGTCTTGGCCGATGATGAGGACCTGACCACTGCGCAACACCTCAAGATATTGTGGAGATGGCATCCTTGGTTAACATGAAGGATGTCACTCGAGTCAGGTGTCCTTCAGTACGCTAAAAACATAAAATCAATAATCAGCTCTTTACATCATTTTTGGAATTTAAACAAGGCAAGGCTTGAGTGATCACAAACCTGACTAAGATGTCTTACCTTAGTGATGGTGACCCTTGAAGCTGTTGCGTACCAAACAGGCAGCTGTGAGGATAGTTATGGTGGTCGTAAGGACAAGAACAAAAAAGAGATAATAAAACATTCCCACCTGATGAAATAGTGCTGGTAGAAATGACTGTGATAAGAAGAACTTTTTACCTTTTCATATAAGTAGAAAAGCTTGTTGCTGAGGATCCACCACCACCATAGCTAACCGCCCCCCGCATCAGCGGTGCACTTTAACGCTTGACACAAATCCTCTAGAGAAAACAAACAAAACCAACAGATGTAAATAATTAATTTCAAAGCTGAACATATAATAATACTATAGGATTGTTCTTGAACAGACAGAAGGGCATACCTGATTGCCTCGATTGTGCCACCTTGTGTAGGTGAAGCAGAACATGCTGAAAGCACTCAGCATCTCTCCATGGACCAGCTGAGTTCAGGATACTGAAGTCAGACAATAAATTTGAATAACCTTATTACATGAATATAATTATATCATCAGATTATTTTCAAATAAAAATACATTCAGTGAAAATTCTTCACACAGTAACCTGTACACTTCCATCAGCTGAAGGAAGGACTGATTATCCAAACAGAATCTATCAAACAGCAACTACTAATTTTACTGGGAATCTCTAAGTAGCAGTTTAGCAAGATTTTGAAATACATAAAATTGTTACTTACTGTGTATACATGTAGGTTATACACTGCTAAAAAAAATTAAAGGAACACTTTGAAAACACATGATGAAAATGTAAATGATCAACCTACAGAGGGCTTAATTCGAAGTCACCAAGAAATTTAAACTGAAAAAACTGATGAGGCAGGTTAGTCCAATTTGCAGAAATGTCATTGTTGCAACTCAAAACAGTTCTCAGAACAGTTTGTATGGCCCCCACATGCTTGTATGCATGCCTGACTATGTCCTGAGGTATCTCCTCCCATATCCTGACCAGGGCATCTCTGAGCTCCTAAACAGTCTGAGCTGCAACCTGGCGGCGTCGGATGGACCTAAACATGATGTCCCAGAGATGTTCTATTGGATTTAGGTCAGGTGAGCATGGAAGGCAGTCAATGGTATCAATTCCTTCATCCTCCAGGAACTGCCTGCAAACTCTTGCCACAAGGCCGGGAATGATCATGCACCAGGAGGAACCCAGGACCCACTGCACCAACGAAGGGTTTAACAATGGGTCTAAGGATTTCATCCCGATACCTAATGGCAGTCAGGGTGCCATTGTTTATCCTGTACGGGTCTGTGCGTCCCTCCATGGATATGCCTCCCCAGACCAACACTGACCCACCAAACTGATCATGCTGAACAATGTTGCTGGCAGCATATAATAATAATAATAATAATCCTTTATTTATAATCCCACGAATGGGAAATTCGTTCTCTGCATTTCACCCATACACACATGTGCAGCTATTGAAAGCGCCCGGGGAGCAGTGATGGGGACGGCACCTTGCTCAAGGGTACCTCAGGGCAACCTACTGGGAAGGGGTTTCGAACCCCCGATCCTCCGGCTAACGCCCTAACCACTAGGCCACCGCTGCCCTATATGTTCACTGCGGCTTCTCCAGACACTTTCATGTCTGTCACATGAGCTCAGAATGAACCTGCTCGCATCTGTGAAAAGCACAGGCCGCCAGTGCTGGACCTGCCAATGCAGGTGTTCTCTGGCAAATGCCAGTCGAGCTCCACGGTGCCGGGCAGTGAGCACAGGGCCCACTAAAGGATGTTGGGCCCTCATGAAGTCTATTTCTAATGGTTTGATCAGAGACATTTACGCCAGTGGCCTACTGGAGGTCACTTTGTAGGGCTCTGGCAGTACTCATCCTGTTCCTCCTTGCACAAAGGAGCAGATACCGGTCCTGCTGATGGGTTAAGGACCTCTGACGACCCTGTCCAGCTCTCCTAGAGTAATCGCCTGTCTCCTGGAATCTTCTGGCAATGGCACGAATTGATGTTTCTTCCTGGTTGAGTTGGACTGCCTGTGTATCGCCTCATGGTACCAGTAGTGACACTGACCCTAGTCAAATGCAAGACTACTGAAAAGCAGTCAAAAAACCCCTCTCCTACATTACTGACCAGATAAATATCCCAGATGTTTAACTGACTTGAAACTGACTCTGAAGCATTTTTTAAAAAATGATTCTGCAATGATTCTGTAACAGGAGCAGCCTGGTGACACAGTGGGTAGTGCTGTCTTCTCACAGTGAGAAGGTCCTGGGTTTGGTTTCCAGGTGGGGCAGTCCGGGTCTTTTTAGTGTGGAGTTTGTATGTTCTTCCCGTGTCTGTCCGGTTTCCTCTGGGATCTCGGGTTTTCTCATACTGTCCAAACACATGCTTGTCAGATGGACCGGAGACGTTAAGTTGCAGGGTTAGGGTGTGTGTGTGTGTGTGTGTGTGTGTGTGTGTGTGTGTGTTGGTTTGTGAGCCTGTCCTGCAATGGACTGGCAACCCGTCCAGGGTATTTTTCCTCCTTTTGTCCTGTGAGAGCTGGGATAGGCTCCACTACCCCCTTCTCAACACATTTATTTCAACTGGGCAAGTGATATTATAAAAAAATCTAACCTACAGTGACATTTGATCCATAAGCATTTATCATTTTAAATAAATGTACATCTTTAAATGAAGGGTGGCAGGGTGTGGGTAGGTCGTCAACGCAGAGCAAGTGGTCCAGAACATAACTTTATTATCCATAGTAACCAAAACCAGATACAAGGACTGCAGTTCTGACCAAAACAGGAACTAAAAGACCACCATTAACTGTAGGCTTCCCCTGAGAAAGAGCCTCGCTCTGTTCGGACTCACTGGAGCTTAAATAGTCAGCCCCAATGTAGCACACCTGTGCCTTTATAAGCTCAGGTGTGGTCAGTCAGAACAGAGCGCCCTCTACTGCACCAAACATGAAGCCCAACCATGACAGGCTGTGTTTTTTTATTTTATTTATGTTCTAAAACTACTATTTTAATTTCCCAAAGACAAATGCATTAATAAACAGTTCGATTCTAATACACACACGCACACACACACACACACACACACACACACACACATACCCAAAGATACATTTGCACACAAGTGCAAATTTTTTAAAATTTATTTTTTTATTTTTTTATCAAAGACGCATAACTATTGGTTTGGTTTGTCATATTTGAACCTTGTCCAGATGAAGACAGTCTGAGATCTCCCTTCTGGTCTCTGGTAAACTTTCCCTAGGGTTAGGGTTAGGGTTAAGGTTATTAGTTTACATTTATTTTTAGTAGTTTACTAACCCTAACCCTAATCCTAGGTGTAAGTGTCATGGTTTGGAGATGCTTTGCTGCAGCAGGACCTGGCCAGCTCACCATCATACAATCCACCATTAATTCTACTGTGTAACAGAGAGTGCTTGAGGAACATATGAGACCATCTGTAAGAACATTAAAGCTGAAGTTGATCTGGACCCTGCAACATGACAATGACCCTAAACATACCAGTAAATCCACCAAGAACTGGCTGAAAACTAAGAAATGGAGAGTCCAGGAGTGGCTGAGTGAAAGCCCAGATCATAGTCCCACTGAGACGCAGCGGGGTGACTTAAAACAGGCTGTACATACAAGAAACCCCTCAAACATCTCACAGCTTAGAGAATTCTGCATTGAGGAGTGGATCAAACTTTCCTCAGACCGATGTCCGAAACTGGTAGATGCTACAAGAAGCGTCTCACTGCGGTTATTTCAGCCAAAGGCCGTAACTCTAGCTATCAGGGGTAGGGAGTCCTAACATTTTCCTCAGTTAGAACACACATTTTTGTTGATATCTTTTCTTTAATTAATTAATCAAGGTTCATTTTTGCTGTTAACCTGCAATTTAATCACTTTCTTTTCCAAATAGTGAAAGTGACAACCCTTGTCATTGTGAGGTCACAGCACTGCACACCATGAACCACAAACCACAAACCATGCACACAAACACCGTGCAGCAGTGGGCAGCTATTGAAAGCGCCCGGGGAGCAGTGACGGGGACGGTACCTTGCTCAAGGGTACCTCAGGGCAACCCACTGGGGTAGGAATTGAACCCACAATCTTCCGATGCGGGGCCAACTCCCTAACCACTAGGCCACCGCTGCCTATAAAAGACAAAATAAAAGACAAATAAAAACAAGATTAGACATCGATATGTGAACATTTCTTAATAAAGAACTGAATATTTAATGGAGTGTCCTAATTTCTTTCACATGACTGTATCTGTAATTTAGAAGTGATTCAGTATAATACTGCTTTAATTCACTTATTACCTCTTTTTCAGAGCTACTGTAAAATTTCATGAATTATTGTAATTATCAATGTAAATACACACAAAGTAAATCTGCGCAAATAAAACGATAAGCATGATATGTTTTAAAAGAGTTTAAAAGTAAAAAGATGCCAGTAAAAAAGTTCAGTCTCCTCCACTACAAGAAACAATAAGTGAACAGTGAATAAACAACAGATTAATATTAATTTCCCTAAAACATACCCAACAAATATTTACAGCAGTTTATCCTGCAGATAATAATGCACAGGTGAATCACATTTTGGAGGCACAGGAGCAGGTACTTTTTAAACTTTCCTTGGCGAGACAACGTCGATTTAACTTTGTCACAAACCGGTCTTTTTGTCTGGAGTAATCACACAGAACCTCATTAACTGAGCTGGGTCATGGATGGCTACTTTACTCCAGTCAGATATATGTGGCGTTATCCTGTATCTGCTTTCATATAAAAATACTCTTTATTTGAACTCGTGTTTGTGAGGACTCCCTGCGATGGGCTGGCGACCTGTCCAGGGTGCGTCCCCCGTCCTTCGCCCTGTGTGCGCTGGGTTGGACTCCAGCACTCCCCCGCGGTCCCATTTGGGACAATCAGCAGAAAATGGATGGATGGATGTTTGTGAGGAAATTAATCTATTTTAGTACCACCGGAATATTTTACAGAGCTAAAAATGGTGCCGATTTTTATCATTGTAGCATCACAGTGAGAAGGTTCTGGGCTCAGATTCCAGTCGGACAGCTTGGGTTCTTTTTTTTATTTCATCTCATATCTCAGTGTGGGAGCTCTTCCAAAGGCATGCAGGTCAGGAGAACTGGAGATGTTAAAGGTGACAAATAGTGTTTGTGTGTGTGTTTGTCCATTATGCTTGTTCTCCCAAACTCCAGACATGCCTGTCAGGGTGTCGTCCTTTCATCCTAAGAGTGCTGGAGGGGGTTTTCCTCCTCATGACAATGACTTCAGATTTTTACATTATTACATTTTTTTTTATTACAGGCACATTATACAGTGATAACAGTGCTGTAGTCCAGTAATGTACACACACACACACACACACATATATATATATATATATATATATATATACATATACATATATACACACACACACCCGTTTGTGTGTGAGAGAGAGTGAGTCAGTGAGAGAGAGCGAGAGTGGGAGAGAGTGTATGTGAGAGAGTCAGTGAGAGAGAGTGTGTGAGAGAGTCAGTGAGAGAGAGCGAGAGTGGGAGAGAGAGAGAGTCAGTGAGCGAGAGTGTGTGAGAGAGTCAGTGAGAGAGAGTCAGTGAGAGAGAGTGTGTGTGAGAGAGAGTCAGTGAGAGAGAGTGTGTGAGGGAGTCAGTGAGAGAGAGAGAGAGTGCGTGAGAGAGTCAGTGAGAGAGAGTGTGTGTGAGAGAGAGAGTCAGTGAGAGAGAGCGAGAGTGGGAGAGAGAGAGTGTGTTTGAGAGAGTCAGTGTGTGTGAGAAAGAGAGAGTGGGAGAGAGAGATAGTGTGTGTGTGTGTGTGTGAGTGAGAGTCAGAGAGAAAGTGCGTGAGTGTGAGAGAGAATCAGAGTGTGTGTGTGTGAGAGTGAGAGAGTCAGTGAGAGAGTGAGTGAGGGAGTGTGTGTGTGTGAGAGAGAGAGTGAGAGAGTCAGTGAGAGAGTCAGCGAGAGAGAGAGTGAGTGAGGGAGTGTGTGTGTGTGAGAGAGAGTGAGAGTCAGTGAGAGAGTCAGCGAGAGAGAGAGTGAGTGAGGGAGTGTGTGTGTGTGAGAGAGAGTGAGAGAGTCAGTGAGAGAGAGAGAGAGTGAGTGAGGGAGTGTGTGTGTGTGTGTGTGAGAGAGAGAAACGACGGCGGTAAGCAGACAGTCACTCGTGTGTAGCGGCAGAGCTAAGCTAGTCACGCTATGTTTTTCTTCGCCACATGAAATGAAGAAAACATGGGAGCCAAGGAATCAAGGATCGGGTTCCTCTCGTATGACGAGGCGGTCAGGAGAGGTACGTTAACCTGTTTGCGCCTTTAGGAGCTCGAATGAAGCCTTGTTTACGCAGCTAGCTTTAGCCTGCTAGCTCCACTCTGACCTGCTTGCGTGAGAGGCTTAGCGCGCTAGTCAGCTGTCAGAGCGCGGACTGCTGGGCTTTTAAAGCCGTATAAAGGCGCAGTCTTGGTGTCAACAGTCCTAAAGACCTGTGTGCAGCTCTGTGTGTCTGGTACTGCTGTTTTGCACTGTCACCGTCGGTCTAATCGTCATATATTTACACCAGACATGCAGCACAGCTGTCATTTAGCTCGCAGCTTCCTAGCTCTCGACGCGAGCAACAGACTGAATAAAGAGCAAAAACACCTTAAATGAATGCACAATCAAGCCACTAAAGCAGCAAAATGACACGTATAGTTATTTGCAGCTTTCTTTTAAAGCCTTTACAGCCCTCAGGCCTCTTAGCTGGGTTGCTTTAGCACAGAACTGGCCCTGGGTGTCAGTCCAGTTTCTTAAAGCTCTCTAAGCTGCAATGAGCCTCAGCTAAACACTGGGCTTTCACACCTCCTGCATGCTCGTGTAAGAGCTTTTAAATCACCACTAGCTGTTTGCACCACAGTTGCAACATCCTGCTAAGTAGCAACTGCAGAATAGCCATCAGCATGAGCACTGATTATTTCAAGTCTCCTATCATGTTGCATGGACCACATCTGACAGTGGGTATGATTTCTTTGTTTTAATGCATGTGCTGCTTTTTCTCTCTTTTTCAGTGACTGATGTGGAGCTCAAAAGGCTGAAGGATGCTTTCCGGAGGACCTGTGGCTTGTCCTTCTATATGAGTCAGCAATGCTTCTTCAAAGAAGTACTGGGGGACATGGTCCCTCTCAATATCTCGGAGGTACGAGAAGTTGAAAGGATCAGTAGCTCTTGCTGTAGTGGTTGTTGTGAAATATGGCCTATGGCCTGCGTCCTGGCTATCTGGAATGCGCCACTACAAGTTTCAGCATGTGATAACTGGCTTTGAAATGTTTCAGTGCAGTTTTTTTTGTAAGTGCCCTCTGTGCTCATCTGCCTAATGTCCATTGATATTGTAACGTATTGTTGCCATGTGTTGTTTTATCTGATGAGGCATAGCCTGACATGGGAAATAAACGGTTACCTGAGGTAGGGGTCGGCGACGGAACCTCAAAATGATATTACGGTATTTCAAGGAATTTTGCGATTACGAAATGTATGACAAAATTGATTGTAGCTCGCAGTTCTTTTATATCCAGTGTGCTACTGTCATTGCTGACCGACTATTTAATTCAAAGTGTAAATTTATTGCCGCAAAACAAAATGACTAAAAAGCAATAGTAGTGGCAAAACAGTGACATAGTGGAAGTCATGTGTTAACACAACAGCTTCATTGTTTTTTTTTTCCTGGAACTCTTGAGTTAAAGTTTAACCCAACTGGTTTACGCTTTAATTGAACAATGACTAAGGTAATTTAACCTTGTAGCTAAGGATCCTTCACGATATTTTAAACTGATCAAATTAACCTCAAATTTAGAAGTAAAAATATAAACTAACTGCAGGATTCAAAAGAAACTGGGTGCCAAGACTTAAGCCATTCCCAACATTATCGCTTGTGTGATCCTCAAGAAAGAAACTGGTTCTGTATGGTACTGTGTTTAGGCTCGACCACAACTCCATCAGTCATGATGTGGCTGCTAGTTTGTTGCTTCATAAAATGCAAGCAATAATGTCTTTGAAAAATGTTTTTCTACCAGAGAAATTGTATTTTGGGCCAAGCTTTCGTATTAGTTGTCTGAAGCCCTCTTTCTTTTCATTGTTTGGACTAACATAAAATCCTTGGCTAAACAACTTGTAACATCGTCATTCATTTCCATTCACTGTCTGCTCTTCTGGTGTGGAACTAATGAGTGCTCCAGTGATGCTCTGTGGATTCATTTGGCTACTGTTGGACCGCACATCACTAGTGCCTCCTCCTCATGTGCCTGTTCTCAACAGGGTTTTGCTTCAAGTAATGAAACAGGACTTTAACGGCAACATTTCTTTTTCTTATTTTGCATCATTGAGGTTTACACTTTAACTTCACATGCTGCATCAGCTCTCAGACGAGTTTGGACTTGTGGTGCTGTTGTTTGCACAAGGGAAAAAAAAAAGTGTTTGCCGTTATATTATTGATATCCCCGTAAGACACTTTTTTATCATTAAAAAACATCTCTACAAGCCCAGGGCAGGCATCCGTTAGTGGTTGTAACAGAACTGACTGTTAACATTGTCCTCCAAGCATTTTAAACTGTCTAATGATATTGCATTAGCAGCAGTTTTATTAAAATGCAGTGTTGCTTTTTGGCTCTCAGAGGAAGCATGTGCTAACCCAGCCACTAGGGATGCACAAGCCAGTTATTTTTAGCTGATGTGATAGAGAGAAAGAAGGTTTATATTTTGTGTGTGCAAGATATGCAAGATGGAAGGGTAGTAAGGCCAGGTGTGTTGGAGGAGGGTTTAAATTGTTTTACCATGGTGTGGATAGAAGGAGGAATGGGGTAGTTGTTCTCCTGAAGGAAGAGTATATAAAGAGTGTTTTGGAGGTGTAGAGTGGTGTCAGATAGAGTGATGAGTTTGAAGCTGGAAGTTGAAGGTGTGATAATGAATGTTGTCAGTGCTTATGGCCTGCACGTTGGTTGTGATATGGAGTAGAAAGAAGAATTCTGGAGTGAGTTAGAAATGATAGAGTGTACCCAGGGGAGAGAGAGAGTGGTGATTGGTGTGGACTTTAATGGACATGTTGGTGAAGGGAACAGATGTGATGAGGAGGTGATGGGTAGGTATGGTGTCAAGGAGAGGAATGCTGAAGATCAGATGGTTGTAGATTTTATGAAAAGGGTGGAAATGGCTGTAGTTAATACTTATTTTAAGAAGAGGGAGGAGCACAAGGTGACGTATAAGAGTGGAGGAAGATGCACGGAGGTAGATTATATCTTTTGCAGGATGATCAGTATGAAGGGGATTGGGGACTGCAAAGTAGTGATGGGGAGAAAGTAGCTAAGCAGCATAGGATGGTGGTCTGTGGGATGACATTGGTCAGAAGGCAAGTGAGGGCAGAGTCGAGGATCAAATGGCTGAAGCTGAAGAAGGAAGATTGCAAGAAGGCATTCAGGCAGGAGATGAGACGGGGTAGTGAATGAGTTACAAGATTGCTGGGCAGTCCTAGAAAGGTACTTGGTCTGACATCTGGAAGGAAGAAGGAGGATAAGGAAACCTGTTGGTGGAGTCCAGAAGTTCAGGAGTGTATACAGAAGAAGAGGCAAATGAAGAAGTAATGGGATAGTCAGATGAAGAAAGTTGACAGAAGTAAAAGTAGGAGGGATGGATGCATTTAAAGTAGGGCTGAGATTACATCAAGGATCAATGCTGAACCCATTCTTGTTTGACATGGTAATTAGAGACCAGCTTGAGCAGAACCTGCTCTAGAGAGGAGAGGAATGGAAGTGAGGACAAAGACAGAATACATGAGTATGAACGAAAGGGAGGAAAGAGGAGTGTTTAGGATGCAGGGAGCAGATGTGGCAAAGGTGAAGGAATTTAAATACTTGGGATCAACGGTTCAGAGTAATGAGCGTGTAGGCACCAGCAAGAGTGAAAGGAAAGGTTTACAGGACAGTAGTGAGACCAGCTATGCTATATGGGTTTGAGACCCAGAGTTGTCAGGAGGTGTCAGAGTTAAAGATGCTAAGATTTTTGTTTGCAGTGATGATGGGCAGGATTAGATATGAGTACAATAGCTCAGGTTGGACGTTTTGAAGACAAAGTTAGAAAAGCAAGGTTGCGTTGATTTGGACATGTCCAGAGGAGAGACGATGATTATATTGGAAGAAGGATGTTGAGGATGGAGCTGCCAGGAAAGAGGGAAGCGAGGAAGATACTTGGTTTGAAGGAGGAAGATGCAGAGGACAAGAAGAAATAGAGGTGATTGATCCACTGCAGTGAACTCGTAACGTTAGCAGCCAAAAGAAGAAGAGGAATTATGTGCTACTTTTACATTTTCCAGTGCTAGAGGCTACTAAATTTGTGAGAAAACTGGGGAAACATGCAGGTAAACAGTGTTCTGTTTAAAAGTATACACCTTAATATAATGAAAGCCTAGTGAACTTTTTAGGATGTGTATAGTTGGTTATGTATTAGGCAGTTTTCTTTGTTTCTTTATGCTTTTGCTCATTTGGAAAGTCTCTAAAATGTATCTTTGTGTGTGTGTGTGTGTGTGTGTCTACTAGATGTAGATATTCTATATATATTTAACTATATATATTATTTATCTTTTTATTATTTATCATATATATATCAGAACACCATTGGTTTGTATTTGTAGGCTTTAGATGCTTAATTTGGAAGATTTTAATGATTGCAATAGTTAGGTATGCACAGGAGCTTATATAACGGTATCACATTCCTGAAGTAAAACAGACAAATTTGTTTGTGGAACAGAATGAAAGGACTTCTGATTTGTTACAGGTGCCACAAGGGAGAACATTCTTTTTTATATCTGCACTGTGAAATGCTAGAAGAAAATGACTGATTGTGTTTTAAGCCTTTCCATCTCCCATATGGAACTTCAACGTTACCATCTATGCAGGAAATATATTTACTTGGAAGTCGAGGTTACAGGAACAATAACAAGCTCTGTTTGAAAGCAAAACAAAGGTTTGGGTGCCAGGCAACATTGAGCTTGTATGTATAGCTTGCAATACCTTTAGAGCAATGAGGGGAATGTCAGAATATGCTGCACTGCATTATTAAATAATATAAAATCAGATTTGTTCTGCCGATGTATGTCTTTGTGCTTAATTTACTACTTGAATTTCAGTTTAACCATTCATCACCCTTTTTTGTTCATGCAAAAGTGTCAGTTTATGGTTCAATTCTCATGAATTTCAAATAAGTAACCACTTCCTGTACCAGACCCATATTGATCTTCCTAGATTTTACTTGCAGTTTTGATTCAGCCTGAGTCAAAAAGCACTGCAATAATAATAAAAAAAAACATTAAGATTGTACTTTGATACCTTTTAGGAAAATGGGTTTAAAATGCAGGAGGTGGCAGTTACAGTACCATGATATTCTTTCCATTAGTGTGTTCATTTTTGACAAGAAAGAATAGAAGAAAACACATTGAGCCTTATTATCACAAACAGACTTTTTAGTTAGGGTCCTATAGGTTGTTTAGTCATGACCAATCTATAAAAAGCTTCTATGCAATTTTTTATCACCTTGATAAATTTGGCAATACATTAACTACTAATCATGCTTCCTCAGGTAATATATAGTTCCTTTGGTGGCACATCAAAAGGCCTGCATTTCAACAACCTTATCGTTGGCTTGGTGCTGCTGACCAGAGGACGTGATGAAGAAAAGGCAAGATGTGAGTGAGCTTTAAGTCATCCTCAGAATGTGTTAAATAGTCATATAAAAACTGATAAGCTGAACCTCAGAGACTACTTCTGTATTTTTGGAATAAGAACTGAAGGCTTTTCGTTTTATCTCGTGCAGACATTTTCAGTCTTTTTGCCAGTGACTCAGGCAGCTATGCTACACGTGAAGACATTGAAGCTATGCTGCAAGCTGTGGATGGCGAAGTACATCCTTCACTCAGGAAGTGCTTTACAGAGGTGCGCCAAAAAGAGATTTCAGTGCATTTTTGTTTTCTGTGCTTTTCTGTTTTCACAAGAATCATAAGTATGGAAATTTAATAAGAAAAGTCCTGAATTAAGGGAAAAAATGATGAATATAAGTGATGGAATTTTGACTCCATCATTAACATTACATTTTGTATTTACATTTATTAGACACTGAATCTGTATGGGGCTAATGGCCCTGCTCAAGGGCTCAAATTGTGCTAGTGCTGGAGATAAAACCAGGCTAGAATGAACCCCTAGCTGGGGTTCTCAATGTATAGGAAGAGTGTTTTTAAAAACCTTTTTGTTAACCTCTAAATTTCAGTGTCTTTCTGCTGCGTAATGATTGGTGTATGTGTTTTTCCCTTCTGTTCCCGGTCTGTGACAGGCAGAGAAGGTTAATTACGAGAAGTTCAAAAGCTGGTTGCTCCAGAACAAGGATGCTTTCACTTTCTCCCGCTGGCTCCTGTCTAGTGGGGTGTGTGTGACTCTGACCGATGACAGTGACACACCCACATTCTACCAGACCTTAGCTGGGGTCACACACTGTGAGTGCATTATGGCAGTTCTGCATAACTAATAGGCATTAAATTGTGTAATGAAGAATTTTGGTTTGGTGTGTGTTTGTTGTTTTACAAGTGTCTTACAAGCATATCGTCTTCAAGACTAATCAGTTACTGTATTTACACCGAGCAGTAGAAGAATCGGACATCATTGACCTGGAGAAGCGGTACTGGTTACTGAAAGCTCAGTCGAGAACTGGACGATTTGACTTGGAAACTTTTATCCCATTGGTGTCTCCTCCTATTCATCCATCCATAAGTGAAGGTATGGGACTCATGAGAATAATGATGTTAGATGGATTCATTGATTTCTTTGATTGAAAAAGGATACATTTTAAGTCAGTTGTGTTTTTATTAACTAGTAAGCAATAAAGTTAACTTAAGTGATAGATCATGAGTTTTGCTCTTGTGATCCCCCAGGTTTGTTTCATGCTTTTGATGAGAACCGAGACAATCACATAGACTTCAAAGAGATCTCTTGTGGGTTGTCAGCATGCTGTAGAGGGCCTCTGGCTGAGAGACAGAAATGTAAGTGGTTGAGCTTGCTGCTTTACTTATACAGAATCTTAACCAGCAAGTGATTAACTTAAAAAAGAAGTCAATCAGGCTTTTAGGTCCACAGTTTCAGTTATTTTGGAGGATAGAAAATGAACTATTAGCAAATAGTAACACAATTTATACTAGGCTTAACATGTATACTAGTAATGTAATGCATGTAATGCAATAACCTGATGATTATTTCTTTATTTTCTTTGGAATAGTTTGTTTTAAAGTATTTGATGCAGACCGGGATGGAGTTTTATGTCGAGAAGAAATTCATAATATGGTTGGTGCACTACTGGAGGTGTGGAGGGACAATCGTACTGATTCTATCCCTGTAAGAGACTCTTAATATAAGACCTCAGATTTCATTATTGTGCATAAAATACTCCAGCTTTTTGAAAGTTTGTGTGTATTTTAACATCATTCAACATTTGTAGGTTTTGGCTTATTTGGCAGTGTTAGTGCCAGCATTCCTAATGCTGCAGACGGAAAGTGAACCTATATAATTGACTTTCTTTTCTTCTTGCAGGAACTGGAGACAAGTGTGTCAGATATTGTTGAAGACATTCTTAGAGTACATGACACTACCAAGGTATTGGATTGTACATTCTTTTTTAGACCGTAGCACCCTAGAGTTATTGTTGTAACACTGTATGTGAGGGGTTAAATGCGTAATTACGTAAATGCGACAAAGCGTTTTGCTGTAGTTCACCATGTTGTGATCACATTGATATTCACTTTCACTTCATTAAATTTTAGTTGACGCTTCCAGGGAAAACAGCAACTTTCACTTTCTTTTCTCTGATTATATAGAAGGGTCATTTGACTCTTGAAGATTATCAGATATGGAGTGTACAAAGTGTGCTTGCTGCAGAATTTCTCAACCTCCTGTTTCAGGTAGTTGTTTGAAGTTATGAATATTCTACTATACTATCATTTGCATTGGTTTATCACATTTTCAGAAAGAAATATTTTTTTCTCTTGGTACAACCTTTAGGTATGTCACATTGTGCTTGGACTACGACCTGCCACCCCAGAGGAGGAAGGGCAGATCATCAGGTTGATATAATGTCTTTCATTGTTTCCAAATCTTTTTTTGCCCTTTGTATTCTGTATTCAGTCTACTGGGTTGCTTATAGACAACAGGCTTAAATATGCTGTGCTGATCAATATTATTTGCTGTCAGGGGCTGGTTAGAGAGAGAGAGCCGACATGGTCTTCAGCCTGGGGACTACTGGTTCCTCATCTCAACACAGTGGTGGCAGCAGTGGAAGGATTATGTCAAATATGTAAGCTTAAATAAACATTGGTTGCCGCACAAACTCCTTCTAGATCTGTTACACAGTCTAGCCTAGTTTTTAGCTTATTTCTTGTACTTACCCATTGCTTCAGTTAGATAAGGGGTCAAGAGATCAAGTATTGGTAATAAACATTATTAGGTTACATTAAATACAGATCTTCCATCTTCTGCACACTGTAATTAAATATTTGGCATACAATTGAACTATGTAAATCCATTATATTTACAACACATCTGATTTCAGTAATATTTTGTTCTTAGGACAGTAAAGTCATAGTGGTGGAGCAGCCATCAGTATTTGCCACCGGCAGAAGTCCTACACCATCATCTGGGGTAGAACAGTTAGGTCAGGGGGAAAGCATTTCCAGCTCACAATCTTCCTCTGAGGAGAAATTTTCTGACAACATCTCCAGTGCATCTGAAGCATCAGAAACTACAAGTGGAAGTAAGTATTTAAATGTAGAACCTTTTGATCTGGAGGCAGCATTTCTACAGGTTACAGACTACTAAAGTTGTTGGCTCTTTATACCCATTGTCCTTTCATGTATAGGTGTCCTCCCATCCAGCTCGACTGCCACAGATATTTGCTTCTCTCGACAACCTGAATCTTCTGAGAGAGACAGTCAGAACTTCCTGGGGGCAGAAGGGAATGTGACAGCCCTCAGCCCTGGTGCCATAGACAACCAGCCACTGGTTACCTCAGAGCCTCTCAAGGTGATCACCTAAAAGTTTGTCCGGTTCCTCAGTCCCTCACATGAGGAACATATGTCTTAGATGTTAGTTTTGCATTCTAGTTCTTTAGGTTTTATGAGTGTTTAAGTAAAATACTGAACTGCTGAAAATACAAGGGTATTTATGTGCACTCACACTCTCATAACTGTGTTTATATGCAAATATTCACTGAATAAAAAAATAGTATTTTCTATTCATAGCAGATAGTAAGACTGATATTTGAATAATAAGTCAGTAGATTAAGAGGAAAATATGATTTTGCGTCGTATCTAATATGGCTTTCGCCTATCAGGCTCCTACATTGACAATGGAAGGGGGCCTGCTTAGACGCTCTCCCAGCCTTCATTTGGGGCAGGACTTTGAGGTTGTACCTGAACCTGTCTGGAGGGCTCTCTACCACTGGTATGGTGCAAACCTAAGTCTACCACGGCCGGTTAGTATAGCATAATGTTTCATGGTACAGTAAATTCCACCTTGCTGTCATTACAGTCATTGCAGTTTTTATTTATTTGATTTTTAGGTGATCAAAACAAGGGAGATGGAGAAGGCCGAATTAGAACTCTTTCCGAGACACCTGCTCTTCCTGAAACAGCAGCCTCCTGCCCGCACACCTCAGTCTAATGGCTGGATCAACATGGGTATAACATTCTAGATATGCAAATCTTTAGCTTTATTTGCTTTTAAAATGAACGCTATGACAACACTTCCTGATCTGTTTTTTGGTTAACAAGAGAATAAGACTGTAAGCTCTGATGCAAATATAAATGGGGAAAAGGGGGATTTTATAGTTACTAGTTCTGCTAGCAAACTTCCAATTCTCAGCTGACCAGCTGGACAGTTGACTGTTCATGGTCATGCCTCACAGTTGCACCGTTGTTGCGAATGTTTTTGTGAATGGATTTAACTAGAATTGTTTGTATTGGACATTTCATAACAGTTTGTTTCGGTTAAATAGTTTTTTATGGTTCTTCGTTGATCTCAATTGTAAAATGCTTTGAGTTAAAAAGCACAACAACAGAAAGTTTGATTTGATTTCACATTTAGTCTCTAAATGGGAAAACGCCACTTTAGTGGTGTGACTTCTTTTTCACTTATGCTTGAAAAGAATTTGTGGTCGTATATGAAAGTCACAAGATCAGCACGCTTAGCCGAATCATGTGCTGTCTATTGTATGTGCTTCGGTTGAGGTACTGAAAGGCTTAGTTTTTTACTTTTCTGTAACAAACACAGAGCATGATAACCACTCCATTGTCAAGTGTTCAGTTGAGTGTTGAGCATAATTTTTGTAACTTTTGTAGAATCTTATCAACTCACTCATGTACTGTAGGAAACATGCCATCTCCTAGTGCTCCTCTGAAGCGAGTCCTAGTCTACACTGGGTGCTTCAGCCGAGTGGGCACTATAAAGGACATTCATGATTACCTGTCTCAAAGACTCCGGATTAAAGAGGAGGATATGAGACTGTGGCTCTACATCAATGAGGTGAAGAGAAACACACACACACACACACACACACACACACACACACACACATTCTCACTGGCACATAGAAAACTATTATTATTCCCATTCTCAGTTCTCAGTTTTGAATTACTGTTCTGTTACTCTTTTTGTATATTTCTATGCAAAAGTTTAAATACCTCGGTCAAACTAAATTATCAGAAATAACATATTGGTACAGAAAATACATACCAATAAATGTTTTTTTTTTTTCTTTGCAGAATTATTTGACGCTTCTTGACGACGAGGATCATTCACTGGAGGCACTAAAGATCCCTGATGAACAGTACATGGTTATTGAAGGTGCTTTACTCACTTTTCACTTCATGTGATACTGAAGAGGATTTATTTCATTTACTTATTTTATTTTTGTCCTCTTATATAGTGCGCAACAAAGACATGAGCTGGCCGGAGGAGATGTCATTCTTAGCCAACAGCAACAGAATGAATAGACATAAAGGTACATGACGACTAAAGTGGTGCAATTCAAGATGATTTTACTAAATTTGAGTTTTGAGAACATTTTACCAAATGCTTGAGATTTCCTCACTGGATTTTCTGTGTACAGTGCCCACTGAGAAAGGAGCCACGGGACTCAGTAACCTTGGTAACACATGCTTCATGAACTCTAGCATCCAGTGTGTGAGCAATACTAAACCGCTCACTGACTACTTCACGTCAGGGTACCATCTTTACGAACTCAACAGGTGGGTGTGTGTGAGTGTGTGTTTGTGTGGGTGGATGGGCTTCTATGCCATTGGATAAAATGCTCAGTCCAAATGTTTTAAAATGGTAGGCAATGTTACTGAAAAATTATTTGTCACGTCACAGAATTGGACAGTTGTCATACCCGACCCACAAAAGGCTCATATTTTATTTTTCGAATGAATTTGGGTTGTTGTCTAGAATCACTATTGACTCTCAATTTTACGACACTTCTGAACTAACCTATGTGTTAGCTAACCAAAGCTACACAAGCTGGAAATAATTTGCCAACACGCTACACTTACATGATTACATGAGGAAAAACACACCGGAATCAAAAGCTATTTATGTTGCCAGTAGTAGTCAATAGTTACCCAAATCTGTTCCACAAATTATGTTCTGCTTGCCCAAAACTTCAGTCAAACCCCATCCATGTCTCCATTAATGTTGTACATACTTATTGATTTAGTTTAGCACGTAGTAATAGTTTTTCAGATTATTTTTGATCAAATTAATAAATGTAGGCATGAGTTGGACGCTGTAGTTTCTCATTAGATTTTTGGCAACAGTTGCTACCAAAAAAGATAGGCCAAAGGAATCCTGTCCTTTATTACTTTAATGTAATCTTCCTACAATGTTATGCAGTATTTCATTCCCTTTACTTTTAAGGCTTTCAGTGTTTTATTTAACTTCATCTTAAAAATATTTGATATTTTAACCCCTCTTCTATAGAACTAATCCTATTGGGATGCGTGGTCACATGGCAAAATGCTATGGAGATCTAATCCAGGAGCTGTGGAGTGGTACTCAAAAAAGTGTTGCTCCACTAAAACTTAGGGTATGACTATGTGCTATTTTTCTCTTAACATTTTGAAAGATTTACAACTTCCTGTTTTGTTTGCATCAGTGAAAGGCCTACACTTCATTCAGTGTTTTTACTTTGTGTTGACCTTTTTTGTTTTTTCTGTTCATGTTTTTAGTGGACGATAGCAAAGTATGCTCCACGTTTTGATGGATTCCAACAGCAGGACTCACAAGAACTACTGGCCTTTCTGTTAGATGGCCTTCATGAGGATCTGAACCGAGTCCATGACAAACCTTATGTGGAGCTGAAGGACAGTGATGGCAGACCTGACTGGGAAGTTGCGTCAGAGGTTGGTCTTTTTAGAGTTATTCATTATGCCTACCCCTATACATTTCTGAACTTTAGCATAAAATACTTCTGACTGTTTTGGTGTTTTCATCTCTGTCCACATAATTTCCTGGAAGTTGTTGAGCTGCCTACATAGAAGATGTATAACTGGTTTTATCTGAAATCTGTGACTTAAAAAACCTCTGTTCGTTGTGCAACCAAGTCAGTTAAAACAAGCCTAGGCAGAGAAAATTTTATGAAAATAAAAAATGAAAATGAAAGTGATACTTTCATTAAAATGTATTTGTTGACTGTTACCAATGGATTTGATTTGTGGTGGATGTGGTTTGATGCCTTGATTTTCTTTTGTACCCTGTCAGGCCTGGGATAATCATTTAAGAAGGAACCGCTCTATTGTGGTTGACCTGTTCCATGGTCAGTTGAGGTCTCAGGTCAAGTGCAAAACCTGTGGCCATATAAGTGCCCGCTTTGACCCATTTAACTTCCTTTCTCTTCCCCTGCCCATGGACAACTCCATGCATTTGGAGATCATAGGTGAGTTCATGAAGATCTAGACATAATTGTCTAAAATATGCACAGCAAGTGGCAGTATATTTTGACTTGGTCTGCTAGACTGTGTCCATTTACCAGCTTGTATTTTGGTGTCTGTGTAGTTATAAGGCTTGACGGCTCTACACCAGTGCGGTACGGGCTCAGACTCAATGTGGATGAGAAGTACTCTGGCCTCAAGAGTTTGCTCAGTGAACTGTGCCATCTGAAGCCTGAGCAGCTTTTGCTGGTTGAGATCCATTTGTCCTGTATAAAGGTACATATCCATCATGATCTTAATTACTTAAAGCTGCATCGTTTGAGTCCCTGACTGACTGAATCATTCTTTATTTTAGAATTTTCCATTAGATAATCAAAAAGTACGGCGTGCAGCGAGTGGCTTCCTGTGTGCTTTTGAAATCCCGTTGCCTTCATCCCCCACTAGTGATTCCTCTCCAAAAGAAGTGGGCACAGGTGAAAATTTTATTTATATCTAAGGTTTTGCCATAAACGTCCAATATGGTAAATTTATGTGAGGGGGAGAACTTTATTAACATCTGTTCATGTTGACTTAGAATAATTCATATTGTTTGCTTTTCTATTTTTTCTGGTCTATTTGCGATGTGATATTCACACAATGGAAAGGACAAATAACATTTGTACAAGTTTAAATTTATGAGATAATATAGGAATATAATTAAATAATAATAATAATAAATACTGCTTAATTCACTGTCTTCTGTTAAATTTCCCAATTTGGCTTTTATTTTCCTAATAGGAGACTTCCCTATGGTTGCAAATGGCACCAGCCCTTCACTCTCTAATGGTACATCCCTAAGGCTTGACATAATTCCCAAGGGCATGCCAAATACTGTGGTGCCTTGTAGCACAGATGGTAGCCCTGCCAACGGGCTCCCTAATGGCCACATTATGGTTCCTCCTGCATCTTTCACTGGATACATTATTGCCATCCACCGGAAAATGGTGAGAACTGCAGCTTGTTGTTGTAATTAAACAATATTTTAATAGATTTTTTTTTTACAGACGGAATTTAAAATAAATTAAGAATCATATTTCTCACCACTGTTGTTATCGTCTGTTGAAATCTAAGCCTCCAGAGCATTTTGCATGGCCTCAGAAAACAACTGCTGATTTTGCCTTTTGTGCATTCTTTTCAGATGCGTGCCGAGTTATACTTCCTCTCGGCGCAAAAAAACCGGCCTAGTCTGTTTGGCATGCCGCTTATTGTTCCCTGCACAGCGGATACGCGCGGCCGTGATTTGTACAACACCGTGTGGACACAAGTGTCCCGCCTAGCCAGTCCTCTGCCCCCTCAGGAGTCTAGTAACCATGCCCAAGACTGGTAGGTGTCTTATATGCGTTTTACAGAATAGATTTTGGTGGTTCATATGATGTAGTAGTGATAGTGCTAACTACCAAGCAATTTTTCTACAGATTAAAAAAGATTTCATTCTGATTCTTCCTGGAGGCAAATTAAATCATGCAGTGTAAATATAGCCCCACCTCAACCACAAATTTTAATAGTTGTGGCCAGTTCCTGTCACACAGTTCTAGTACATGCTTTCTGAAAACATGTGAAGCATCACCACCACCATCTTTTCAAACTTGCAAAAGAAATAGAAATTATTTATTCACAGCTAAACATATGTAGAGGGAAACCTTAACTATGCTTAACTAATGCTTTTATGCTAAGACATTTCTTTCCTAATCTTCATGTAAATATGTGTGTGTGTGTGTGTGTGTGTGTGTGTGTGTGTATGTGTATGTGTATATATATATATATATATATATATATATATATTAGAGAGAGAGAGATTATTTATAGCGCTTGTATATGGATGTTCCTCGTTCTTTATATTTTTATATTTTTCTTATTTTCTTTACATCTATCTTTCTATATTCTTTCTGTCTCCTTGAAAAAGAGCCCTGTAACGGCCAAATTTCCCATTCGTGGGATAATAAAAGATTACTCTACTCTACATCTATTGTTATAGAAATGGGAAGGTGAAGAATTATATTAGGCAGAGCATGTGACTGTTGTGCTGATTTGGGTGGCTGTGTGATCACCAAGGATTACTAATAAGTGTTTTATATTTCTGTGCTTATTATACAAGTGTACAGTATATAGAAATGTAGCATCAGTGGCATACAGCAGATATAGCTAAGCATAACATTATTTGTATGCTGTAATGTACAATGTAACTAAGCATAACATCATTTTAGAATGTTTTGCTATTGCTTTATTTTATGAAATGTACAGGAGGGTTCAAAAACTCATTTTAGGATTAGTTTCTTGTCATTATTTTTGTTGGTCTTCATGTCCAAAAAACTCACTTGGCATTATAAGGACAAGGTATCCTTAGCCATGTATAATTATCTTTTTTTTTTTTTTTTCCATTGTTCTTTGCTTCAGTGATGACAGTTTAGGCTACCAGTACCCATTCACCCTGCGTGTTGTGCAGGGAGATGGAAACTCTTGTGCATGGTGTCCATGGTACAGGTATGAGTGAATGCTATTAAATTTACATGCATATTTGAACTGAGTTGGACTGTGCCTGTCAAAATAATTCACTGATCCTTTGTTTCTTGCCCTCAGGTTCTGCAGAGGTTGCACTGTTGAGTGTAATGACGAGAGGGCTGCAGTAGGGAATGTATGCATTGCAGTTGACTGGGACCCTACTGCTTTGCACCTTCGCTATCAAACATCTCAAGAGAGGGTAAGACCTGTAGAATGGGACAATTCTGTTTTAAAAAGCTCTGAAGCCATGAGGATTTAGCCAGTCATGCCAGTCAATGATTCTTTGCACTGTCAGTCCCTGTTACTTGCATAAGCACACAGTACAAAACTAAAGAGGCAAACTTCCTACACCAAACACATTTTGGCTAATAATAAATTTTTGGTGTAAAGCATGACTTTGAATTTTTGCCTACAGTAAATAGTTTATATATTGTAAAAAAAAAAATATATATATATATATAAGTTTTGTGCCCTTATGCCATGCAGCTGGTTGAGGAACATGTGAGCGTAGAGCTGAGTCGCCGTGCACAGGCTGAGCCCATTAGTCTGGACAGCTGCCTTAGAGCTTTTACCTCTGAGGAGGAGCTGGGTGAAAATGAGCTCTACTACTGCTCCAAGTGCAAGACCCACCGTCTCGCCACCAAAAAGTTGGATATCTGGAGACTCCCACCAATACTGGTACCAGTGCTGTATTTCTCACACATTAGTTTGAATTCAGTAACTGAATAAATGGCATTAAGATATATCCCTATGACTTGTAAAGTGTATTTCCATATTTTCTGTGCATTCCTGAGAGATTAGATACAGCACAAAAAATATATATATATTTGAGCAACACTCTGTTTTGAAATGCAGAATGTTTATAAAATGTTTATAGAGTTAATAATAGAAACTATTTTTTTTATTTTGAAAGGCTAAACCTTTATAGTGTCAATAACCATGGCTTGTGTTTCTCTGGAACAGATTGTACATTTGAAGCGGTTCCAGTTTGTAAATGGCCGCTGGATTAAATCTCAGAAAATCGTGCGGTTCCCTAGGGATGCCTTTGACCCAAGTGCATTTTTGACCCCTCGGGAGGCAGACCACAGCCAGCAGGGATGGAAAGGATGTTTGGGAGAGGAGCTGTCTGAACAGGAAGAGGGGGCAAACTCTGTAACAGGAGATCCTTCCAGTTCCATAGGTAGCATAAAAGGTCAGCTTTGAATCAAAATTAAAATTTTAGTAGGTTGCAGTTCTATAGTGATAGCAAAAAAAAAAAAAAAAAGTCAGAATCCTAGTCTATTTCAGATCATTAACAACTGACGGGCAGTTGGGGGTTGAAGTGTATGACTATTTCAACTGGATAAACAGGTGAATGAAAGCTTCCACCAGTTTTTGCAGAATTTTAGACACGAAAAGAAGCAATCAATGAACACCAAATATGTAAGATTTTTGGTTGTACAGTAGTTTCTTTAGTGTACGGTTCATGTCTAGATTGGGTATGAGAAAAAGTGGGTCAAACCTAATAACTGTTTTACATCTGAGATTTTGAACATTGTAGTATAATTGTATGCATTTGTGTCTCCTCCACAGACTCACCAGGCTCTGGGAGGTTGTTGTCTCCTTCCCTTAGCAGAGGTGGCAGCCCTAAAGGTGACGGCCAAAAGCAGGGGCAGAAACGAGGGCCCCGGCTAGACTCGAGGCTGCAGCTGTCCCTCAGTAAAGAAAGTCTGGACAGCGGTAGGGAGAGTCCACTGGAACTGGAGCCCTGCCACACTAAACCCGAGACCCAGAGTGAAGCTGATGCTACAGGCCTAGACTCCGCACTGGGTGAGGACGGAGGCAGAGACTGTGACAACGCCACGTCTGTTTCAGAACTGGAGAGCAACGGCTGCACTGAGGACAGCATGGACCTGGAGGCCTCACAGGACCAAAGAGACCGTATCTGCCTGGAGCCTGTCTATGACCTGTATGCAATATCAGTGAGTGTCTTTACCTTGACTTGTAATACCTGTATAGACTAAGCAGGTTTTGGGTTTCCCCTTCTCTAAAATGTTGTGTAGGGTCTAACTGCAATGAACAACCTTCTGGGTTAGTTTCAGTGTGATGTGATTGCTTTTCATAACTGCTTTGCCTTTTTTCAGACCAAAGTTAAGTCCTACTTTTGTTTGCAGTGTCACTCAGGGATACTTGGAGGAGGCCATTATGTCACATATGCCAAAAACCCCAATGAGAAATGGTACTGTTACAATGACAGCAGCTGCAAGGTAAGATCCCCTAAATGCAGGCGTCTTCTTTATATATAAATGATAACCTCGTTTTCGTAAGTCATTGACAATGTATTTGTATATTTAATGAGTGCAGGAGGTAAATCCAGAAGAGATAGACATAGATTCGGCGTACATCCTCTTCTACGAGCAACAGGGAGTAGATTACTCTCTGTTCTTGCCAAAGACTGATGGGAAAAAGATGGCAGACACCAGCAGCATGGATGAGGATTTTGAAACAGACTACAAGAAGTACTGTGTTCTTCAGTGATGTCTTAGCTCTTGTCGCTGTCTGAGAAATGAACTCTCAAAAGATGAAGTCTCTCAGATTGAGAGGAGGTTTTTTTTTTTTTTTTTTTTTTTTCCCCCCCCCTCAAAATTTAGCCAAACTGTGGTACTGTCCAGTTATTTCACACCTGCCACCTCTGAGCATTGAAGAAAGCATCTGTTCTCCTCACAGTCTTGTTTGTCTTTCTCACACAGGATTTTACTTTCTTTTCTTTTTTTTTTTCTTTGGTGTGACCTGTTTGCGACTTGTGTACAGAATAAGTTAGTAAGTGCCGGTCACATACTGTAAGAACCATGCGTGACAAGAGGTCATTAACATTGATGTGAAATAGACAAAATGCGGTTGGTACTAGCCTATTTATTGTTTAGAATCCTTTTTAATAGTTTGTGCCATTGATTATTTTGTTTTTCACTGCTACAATGATCATGGGTATTTTGTTCTGTAGATTACATACTTTTGATCATTACAACATTTTTTGTAAAGTATTTTATCTTTGTGCTAAGATGCTAATAATACTTGATGCACTTTTAAGCTTTTAAGTTGCCGTCAGTTAATGGTCCCATTCTGCGATGTTGCACATTTTGGCTAAATGTCGTATGTACATGTTGAATGTCATTCCACGCTTGTTTACAAAGTCTGTCATTGTAGCATATGACATAATTATTATGCTTTTTTATTATTTGCTGTGACTCAAGCAGTTTTCTCTGTGCCAACAGGTCCTGTAGTAGAATTTGTGCCATTGTACTGTCATTATCGTCTTCGCTCAGGATACCAGAATTTTTAATTGTGTCAGCATGTCACAGAGGAAATGTCTGAGCACTTTATTTATTTGTAGTTGCAAAAGGATAAAAAAAAAAAAAAAGACTTCAGATGTTAAAGGGTTGGACTCTCTTCCACTTATCAGCTATCTATGGCTAAATATGAAGCATTTTACAGCGTGAACCTGTATTTTTGTGCTGTAATATTACTGTTAATCATTCTCTATGCCCAGAGAATTCAGTCCGAGAGCAGCCAGTTAAGCCAGTACAATTATTAGTATTGTTTTGAACTTGTTATATTGTGCCACTATATGACATACTTAACATGAAGTTGGATTAGTAAATCTTGTCTAAATAGTATTAAATATTATCCATTGCTCTTATGGTGTCTCTAATCGTCTCTTGTGTTAAATTGAGTGGCAATCTGGACTTGGTTAGTAATGCTAATCGGTGTCTACATTGTCTGTACCGGGTCATGTTTTTTCCCAGTCCTTGGCTGAAATAATAGTCTTCAGTTGGGCCTCTTTTGTTAAGTTAATAATTTTTGAAATGCCCTTTTATATATTAACTGTAACTTTTTGTTTGTTGGTTCACATTAAACTTAAGTTTCGGTGAGAATGAAATGGGCTACAAAGGGTTCGTGGAGTCCTGCCTCAGTACCCTTTTTCAAGAACCTCCAAAAAATGCAGAGGTTTTTGATGCCAGTTAAAGGTTCTTCTTACTCATGTGTCTGAGCCTGCATGCTTTACTATTCAGTGTCGTGTCTTTGTGACTATCTTACTTCGCTGGAAGAAATGGTGGAATATTAAAACGCATCCGCTACTTGCAGTATTACTAGATACTGAGAACCGCATAAGGGATTTGCAAGGGCCTCCTGTAGGTAAGTAAACCCTTTCATATCAGCTTGATACTTCTTCTTAACACTTCTTAAGACATAATGTATCTACATGCCTTAACACTTCACAGTACTTGACCACAGCAAAAATGACGAGACAGGAAAACGCAGTTTTAGCTTAGGTGATGGGTTGTGAGACAGGAAAAGAAACCCACCTCCTTTGCAGACAGCTTAGGAAAGGCAAAGACTGACATTTCACAAGCTTCTCATACCAGAACAGAAAAAACCATTAGAACCTTTTTGGGTAAACTAACCCCATGCTCCGTTCTCAAGTCACTTAATGCATTCTTATTTTGTATAAAAATATTTCGTATAGGGAATTAAAGGCACTGTAAAATAAAAACTCTTATCATCCATTTTTAGGCTTTTTAGGATTGAAAAAAATGCCAGGGGTATTGTCTCAGCAATGGTTTTTGTTTGACAGGAAACCACACGCAAAGTGGGCTTAAAGCACTGATGACCTTCAGCAGCACTGGATGGAGCATTTGTTTTTATGTAGAGATCACAAGAGGAAATGACAGCCTTGCTTCCTTTAGTGGAACTTCTGTGTAGCTGAGAAAATGCACCACACAATGAGATTACTAATGTCCGTAGAACATTAGAGCCGATCTGCATCTTCATCTTCAGCATGAGTAAGTCAGTGCAGTTGCTTTTTCTTATCAAAAGAGGAAATTAAATGCTTTGTACTGATAACTGATCGTAGATGTGGTAAATCATCTGTGTAAAGAAAGCAGGTGAAATACCTAAATAATAAGGAGTAAAAAATAATGAGTAGTGTTGAATTAACTATTTGACTATTTGACTGATATTATTTGATGGATGCTTGTATTTAAGTTTTCATTTTCAATTTTTCTTCTTTACAAAAGCGCCATACACCTTAAATAATTGTGACATTATTCCTACTTCACACTTGATCACCACGCCCTGTTTCTTTTATACTGTTATCACTAAAAGTAATTTGTAGTCAAGCGTTTGATGGCGAGTTTTTAGCTTTTTTTCTTTTTGGTGATGAGTAACTGTAAATCTCAGTTACTTTTCTGTTTACCTATTTTTCTATTTGTGGTAACATGGC
Source organism: Hepsetus odoe (assembly GCA_017165825.1). Classification (NCBI taxonomy): domain Eukaryota; kingdom Metazoa; phylum Chordata; class Actinopteri; order Characiformes; family Hepsetidae; genus Hepsetus; species Hepsetus odoe. The sequence continues at coordinate 16,802,828 of CM029383.1, forward strand.
CACAGCTTCTGTCATGGCGTTAACTCAAGTAATATTATAAATCAGTTATAAATGCAGTACATTTGGACTGCTGTTAACCATTTAACAAACTATGATACTCTTTTTTTTAAAAGGCAAAAATTGTGACATCAGCTACTGACCATGAATTGCCAGTTAATATTTAATCACAGACTTTATATATTTAATAGATTTGGAGCTACCGAGAAGCAGATAAAGCAGGCAAACAGTTTAATGCAACATTTCAGTGTCAGAGCCTCCGTGTGCATGTACAAAGATTTCTAGCTCTTTCAGGTTTTCCCAATTTTGTCTGATTTCAGACTTACCTAAAATCATCTTTTTTTTCCATCAATCTACACACACTACTCCGCAATGATTAAGCAAATGGCATGTAGCAAATTTCTCTGATGCATCCTTCTTCCATCAGTCATTCTTGAGATTGAGCTTCTATAACTTTACTAGATACCACCTGTGCCTTACTGAGTTCACTGGACATTATTAGGTAAGGCACACACACACACACACACACACACACACACACACACACACAGTCCATGTGCTCTCCACTGGACCTGTGAAGTACAATAATTGCAATGCACATTAAACTTTCAAAACTTTTTTTTTCCCCCTCTATCTTTGGGTGGTGGTAGACTCATGGTTGGATACTTCTGTATGGACCAAGAGGTTGCAGGTTCAAATATTACCTCCAGCACTACCACCATTGGGTTCCTGTGCAAAACCCTTAACCCCAAGTTGCTCCAGGGAAAATGTCCCTGTGATTAGGAATTGGACGTTGCTCTGGATAAGGGCGTCTACTAAATGCTGTAAATGTAAATACAAAGTAAATGTAATTTCTAGAATGTAAAGTGCATAAGTACAGTTGGTTACCTATGTAATTACAATTCTATATAAATGCTATGGCAAATCGGTAATGATGACGCTACTTTTTGTAACAAAAGAAGGAAAGATGGAAAGATGTTTCCATTGTGGCTATCTGTGCTAGATATATTATGATGCGAAAGAAGCCTCATGATCACAATCGCTTTCTTTTTGTTGCAGCTCACGATGCGTTGATGCTGTACATAGTTGCAGCTGTTTTCATAAGTCTAATCATTGGAATGGCTTTAATGTGGCTCAAAACGTGAGTTTGCTTCCAATTTGGTGAATTTAATGTGTGTCTTTGTGCAATTAATTAATGTGTGACTGCTACTTTGATTTTTGCAAGATTGGCATATATCCTTGACCTTCTGCAGATACAGGTCCTTAATGCGCACCATTAGGAATCTACAGAACTTTCAACAGCTGTCCCCTCCAGCCTCTGAAGCTGATCCTGTAGAGAAAAACATTGAGCCTGATCAGAATGTGACGATCAGAATCGGAGAAAATAGCCCTTCTACATCTGCACCCAAAGGACCATGCACCAAGACAGTGTCAAGATCTCTCTGGAGGCAATCACAAGTGGTAATTTGAGTGCAAGGATCACAATGCATGTGGCTGAACACATTACATCTTATGGTTCATATTTTTTTTTTTAAATGTTCAGGTTCATCATACTTGAAAGCAGAAGAGATATTAGTTTTGATTTGAATTTGATGAAAAACTAGAGACACATTTCTGGTGTTGCGCAGCAGCAGTACTAAATGGTTTGTAGCCAAGACAGTAAGAATCTGAGATGAGAATAAGCAGTGCACAGGAAACTGTGACAGAATAGTGTTGAATTTACAAGAACACACATGCAGAACAGCGCAGTGGCTTAATCTGCCAGAAATATCTATTTAAATGTGTTCTAATAGTTAGTAACTGATTTGTTGTTTCATAAAAACACTAATATTAGAGCGAGTTAGCTTGGTAATGAAGCATTTCAGTTTAGTCCAGCTGCAGTGTTAAACCACTGCAACACCTTTTAATGTTCAGCCTCTTTGGTGTTAGATAACAGGCTCAGGAAAGGCAACAAAAAGGGTGGATTCCAATTCTAATGTAAACTTATTGAACAACATTATATCGGTCTTGGCAACACTGTCAACAGTGAGTTGAGAAGCAGGCAGAAAAAGTCATGTGTTTTTTAAATGAAAATCTTTTGCTTGGGCAGCGGTGGCCTAGTGGTTAGGGGCCCAGGACAGGAAGGTTACAGATCCCAGTAAGTTGCCCTGAGGCACCATTTAGCAAGGTCTCGTGCCCTTCACTTTCCTCTGGGCACTTTAAATAGCTGCCCCCTGCTGTGGTGTGTGTGGGTGAAAAGCCGAGGTTCACCGTGTTTCACGGTGTGTTGTGCCGTGCTTCACAATGCCAGTTAATCACTTTTAACCCCATTTCGCCAAAAGAAAAGACAAATAGAAAAGAGTGTGAGATGTTCATACAGAATGTTTAACAAATATAAATGTAATAATGTGTGTAAATATTATATCCATAGTCTTACAGGCAAAATAAAATAATTACATATCGGATCACAGAAGACACGAAACTGATCCAAAATCCGTTTCCCAGGACTGCCGATTTAACAAGGCCGACCTCAATCTGCATCAGCTCATCAAGGCTGGAAGAGAGGGAGTATTCTATAAAGCAAAAATGTCACATGGCACTATCAAAGGACACAGCATGTTTACTTGTAAGATCTCCAGAAAGGGTACGGTTTTGCTTTTTTACGTTTGTGGTAAGGAAGAGAACTTGCTTTAAAACACAGGCTTTTTTTGCTACTCGGTGCACACTGCGTTGTTTTGTTTTATTTTTTCCTTTATTCTGATCTTTCAGGTTCTAATCCAAGGCAGGTGGAAAAAGAGATTTCAGTCATGCAGAAACTGGGTACACACAAGAATCTGCTGCAGCTTTTGGACTGGGACATCACAAACAGTAATTAAGTCTTTGGTGTTTATTTTAATCTCTGACAGCTGAGATAGCAATAATAGAGATAGTTGTCATCAGGATTAGAATAAATGTCATGTCAAATTTCTGTAAGCTCTGTTGCTGTGAACATTTTAAAACATGGGGCATGTAAAGAAGTCGAAGGCAGGGGTATAAATCTCAAGCATCAGTAAAACAATTTAAGGGAAAAGAATTTGGAAATGAATTTGGACTATAATTTAATTTAAATATGTGATATTCAGTGTTATTCAGACTGAAGCTCTGCTGCTTGGGCTGTACCTAAACGTACATAAATGTGTGTATATCAATGGCACCGTGTTACTATGAATCAACAATTGATGCTCTGGCTGAAAGATTCACAAATCACCCATTTTTCATGGAAAGCAGAACTTCTGATAGCACACGTGAAGTTAATCCTCAGTCATGTGATTCTTGACTAACAACCTAAAAAACAATCACTAAAGTTAATTTCACCCCCACGCCAGACTAATCTTTGTGAGTGTGTGCCAACAGCAGCAGCCTCAGTGTCCCACACTCTTCTGTATTGCCAGAACTTACCACAACAAACAAGACAGAGGGTTTGAACTTTGCTGTTTCATAGTCACACTTCCTAGAACCTTATCATTCTTAGAAAAAGTATGGCTATATTTACAAATATCAGATGATTTTCTCAATCCTGTGTGAAGGCACCCATCCTGATGCATCCATCTTTTCTTCATATTTTCCTCCCAAATAGCCAGATTTTTTTTTTTTTTTAATGTCACTGAAGAAAAGTTCTCCTGCCCCTGATTTTCAGTCCAGTTCCTGTACCTGATCAGTTACAGAGGAGTGTTTTTTGATTGTTAAGCCAAACAGTGACCTCTGTTTCTTCTGTAGCAGAAGAAAGCTGTCTAATTTAAGAGATGGAGCAGTGAAGAAATGCCTGCAGATGATTTCAGGCCAGTGATTAGTTTACTGGTGATGCTGAAAGCTGAGTGGTTGGAACCCTTTTATCTTGGAACCTTGGATCTTTAGACACTTTGCAGCTTGTCACAGGAAAATGTGTTTTTTCCCCATTTCCATATTTGAGTCTACTCAATATGACAAAGAACAGACAGTTTGACAGGAAGAAAATAGTTTTTTGCACCATTAAGGTGATTTCCTTGCATAAAATAAAGAAACTAGTGGTATCACAGTACTGTATGGTATCATCTTCGTGAACATTTACAGTGGATATTCTTCATATTGTCTGACCATTGTAAGTACTCCTATGATGTTTTTATGCACCTGAGCTATTTAAGCTGAAGTGGGCTTTACAATTAATTAAATTTATTTTTTATTTTCCAAATTGTAGCAGACTTGGCATCTTTACCTCATGATGCATCATTGCATTTTACGGCATTTTTAAAAGACATTTAGGTCAATACAAATTCAAGTCGTGATAAAATATTTATCTTGTGAACTGCTAACATATTGTATGTTCCAGCTCCTTATATGCTGGTAATGGAGTATGTAGCCTACGGGACCCTGCGCAGTTACCTGCAGGTGAATAAAGACAAACTGTGCAGGGATCAAGACCTCCAGCACCTCTTCACCATCGCAACCTACCACATAGCACATGCCTTGGAGCACCTGCGTTCCAAAATGGTACTTCCACTACTTGAGCTTTTCACTCTTTGTAACAACAGGATGGTTCATCAGGAACAACTCATTGGCTTAATTCTTATCTTCTTATTATGTGGTCCCCAGATCATGCATTGTGACTTGGCATTGAGAAACATCATGGTACACAGTTTTCCTCATGAAGTAAAGGTAGCTGAGTTCGGAATGGCCAGAGAAGTTGCACGCACATGGAGCAGAAAAAGCAGCTGCAAGATGGTAAAACCTTAACATTTCTCAAGAACATTTCACATCAGATACTTTTCCATCCATATCCCACATATTCTCTCTCTCACACAATACTGTATGTGCTCACACACACACTATCATACCTCTTCATCATCATGTATTCAGCCAGCAACATTAAATAATTAAATAAGTGCATTGGACCATATTGATTATTCACCACCTGTCCTTTAGTCTGAGTGTATGACTTCTTATGTGCCACTGCAGGGGCGGATTCCCTCACGATGGTACCCTCCTGAGTATTTCAAAAATGACTGCTATGGATTCAAAGGCGATGTCTGGGCATTTGGAATTGTATTATGGGAGATGCAAACATTCGGTAAATGCCTCATATACATATAGAAAGCTAAAATGTCTTGCAAGAAGGATTACAGTAATGGAAATAATAATGAAGTATCTCCAGTTTCCTGTGCACTCTGCTTAACCCCTTATTATAATCTTCAGGCACTTTGCCCTACCCAAACTTGAAGACCTCAGAGGAAGTAGTGCGCTGTGTGTGTGCTGGCTACAGGAACAGTGAGCCTGAACAGTGCAGGTCAGAAATGTGAGTAAAAGTAATGAGATCATTTCACACTTTAGTAAGAACACAGTTTAGTAAGAACAGGGCACAAACCCATGTGTTTTTGCTGAATAAGCAGTAAACATTTACATGAATATCTCTGCTACAAAAGAAAATGCTAACTTTTCTCATGGATATACTGGGAATCCATCCATCCATTTTCTGCCGCTTATCCCAAACGGGGTCGCGGGGGAGTGCTGGAATCCAACCCAGCTCACACATGCTGAAGGATGCATCCTGGACAGGTCACCAGCCCATCGCTGGGAGGAGCGAGACGGGGACGGCACCTTGCTCAAGGGTACCTCAGGGCAACCTATTGGGAAGGGGTTCGAACCCCCGATCCTCTGATCATGTGGCCAACGCCCTAACCACTAGGCCACCGCTGCCCCTATACTGGGAATATTTCTGCTAAAAGAAATATGACTAGAAGTTTTAGAATTGACTCAAACATTCGGACACCCTATGGAAACCTGTGTTTTACTGGACATATGGATATTTTATCTCAATTTCAACAATACTGGGAGATTTAAGTAATATAACTAAACAGTTCAAAGAAAAGACTTATCAAAATCTGTACAAGTGTAATTTAATTCTACAAAAATGGGATTTCCGGTGAGGAATAAATTAGGACACCCCCAATTTTATTCCCAATTAAAATGGCTCAAATCACACTCCTGGTGTAGCACATCAGGTGCACATGATTAGAACATCATCACTCAACATTTTGAAGGAAGTTTGCCCCTTTTAGACCTCAGACATTTAATAACATGAACGCCATGGTGAGGTCAAAAGAGCCTTCTGAGGCTTTCAGAAAGAGACTGCAAAACTTTAACTTGCATGGTTGGTGTGCAAGAAGGAAACCTTTGCTCTCTAAGAGAAACATCAAGGCTAGACTGAAGTTTGCCAGAGAGAACGCAGACAACAACTAGGACTTCTGGAATAATGTTCTTTGGACAGGTCAGTCTAAAATTGAATTATTTGGACACCAGAACAGAGGACATGTCTGGCATAAACCAAATCCAGCATTCCAGGAAAAGAACCTCATACCAGCTGTGAAGCATGGAGGTGGAAAGAATGAAAAAGAAGTGAAAGTGACTATTCTTGTCATTGTGAAACACAGCACAACAATGCACAGTGAACCACAACGAAATTACACCTCTGATTTTACCCACACACAAACACGTGCAGCAGGGGGCAGCTTTTGAAAGTGCCTGGGGAACAGTGATGGGGACGGTACCTTGCTCAAGGGTACATCAGGGCAACCTACTGGTCTGGGATTCAAACCCATGTCCTTCCGATCCTGGGGCCTTGTCCCTAACCACTAGGCCACCACTGTCATGGTTTGGAGATGCTTTGTTGCAGCAGGACCTGGCCAGCTCTCTATCATAGAATCCACCATTTTACCGTGTATCAGAGGGTGCTTGAGGAACATGTGAGACCATCTGTTAGAACGTTAAAGATGAAGCGGATCTGGACCCTGCAACACGGCAATGACCCAAAACATACCAGTTAACCCACCAAGAACTGTCTGAAAACGAAGAAATGGAGAGTCCAGGAGTGGCCGAGTCAAAGCCCAGATCTTTTTTGTTTACTTGCAATTAAATCAATTTCTCTTCCAGAGATAAATAAAAACAAGATTAGACATTGATATGTGAACATTTTTTACTGATTATTTAATTTAGAGAATTATATTTAAGAACTGAACATTTGATGGGGTGTCCTAATTTATGTCCTTTTTACATGACCGTATCTTTGTGTGTGTATATATATTTATATTCTGTGATTATATAGCTTAGAATCACTGCAAAAAAAAAGTATGATATAAAACAAGTACAGTCTTCAGGAGTGAGAAATATCAAAATCAAAACTGTCACTCTAAGTAGAATAAAAAGGGTCAGAAACACATTTTACTTTACTTTTGAGTATTTTGAAAATAATCTGTGGAACATTTTACCCCACTGTAGGCTGTGCTCTGCTTTCTGCAGTCGAACTTTGACGTTACTGTCTTGGTAAAAAGATGATTCTGTTATTATACTGAATATATTAATTCAAGCAGGGAGTATTTGCTGTAAAGGGACACTATTCTACCTCATGCACTGAAACATGGGGTGACCAGAATCACATTACAGAACTGAATGCTGAGTCAGTCCAGGTCTGTTAATGTTAATTATTGGCCAATACCAATGCGGTCCTTGGTGTAAATTCTCAGACTTTACAGCTACAGCTTTCTAGTAAGACATGCTATACTACCAACTAGTACTAAAATATTTTTGGACATTATTAACCATGTCCATAATGTGGGACTATTGTCATGTGTTAAGGTTTACTAGTGATTTTTTTTTTTTCTTGGTGGTATTAAGAAAAAAAAAGATCATGGTTTTGCAAAGCTGAAAGCAAAGCAAGTTAACATCTGGTGAAGACCCTATGTTAAGAAATATTTATATTATAGGCTGCAAATGATGCGAGACTGCTGGCAAGAACCCTTTTCCCTGAGGCCTTCTTTTATGGATATTGTGAGAGTTCTGGAAAACATTCTTGAAAGCGATCGCGTAAGTATCGTTCAAATTGAAAAACTTTTTTTTAGCATGTACTTATGCTTCTATATGACTTAAGGTAATATGGAAATGATTCTTTTTATGAATGACTATTTCTGAACTACAGTGAATAATGCATTTTCTGTTTCTCTTCTTAGGAATATGTTGACATGAGCTGCAGGAATCAAAGTGCCTCAGAGGAGCCTGAAAAAAAGTATCCAGTTCTTAAAGCTGAAGAAGATTGTAATGAAGAAGATTGTTAGTTCTGCTCTGTTGTTCAGGCTTACATTCATAGATTAGCCACAACATTAAAACCATGGAGAGGTGAAGAGGAATAATTTTGATCTCATAACAGTGGTACCTGTCAAGGAGTGCGTGTATAAAGCTGCAAGTGGACAACTTATGGAAAATGACGCCTTTTGTGGACACGGGCAAAATAATGACGGCGAGAAGACCGTCTCCAAAACAGCAGGTCTTGTGGGATGTACACAGTATTTTTTTAAATAATGAAAGCGGTCGGGTATTCAATGTTCTGGATGAACTATGGGACGCGAGTGGCGGTATGGTGATGATGCTCTGGGAAATGTTCTGCTTGGAAACCTTGTGTCTTGGCATTCATGTAGATGTTTCTTTGACATGTACCACATAAGTGAACATTGTTGTAGACCAAGTACATCCCTTCTTGGCAGTGGTATTCCCCAATGGCAGTGGTCTCTTTCACCAAGATAATGTGTGCTGGCAAACTGCAACAAATGTTCAGTAATGATTTGAGAAACATGACGAAGAGTGTTAACTCAGAGCGTCTGAGTTAAGGGTCTTGCTCAGGGACCCAGTGGCGGTGGTCTAGTGGTAGGATACTTGCCTATGGACCTCTGGATCAAGAGGTCCCTGGTTCGAATCCCACCTCTGGCACTACCACCACTGGGTCCCTGAGCAAGACCCTTAACCCTGAGTTGCTCCAGGGGGACTGTCCCTGTAATCAGGACATGTAAGTCTGCTAAAATGCCGTAAATGTAAGGTAACATGCCATAGCTTATGGGTGGTGGTGGTCTAGTGGTAGGGTGCTTGCCTATGGACCTATGGCTCCCAGGTTCAAATCCCACCTCTGGCACTTCCACCACTGGGTCCCTGAGCAAGACCCTTAACCCTGAATTGCTCCAGGGGGACTGTCCCTGTAATTAGGATGTGGAAGTCGCTCTGGATAAGAGCGTCTGCTAAATGCCATAAATGTAAATGTAAATGCCTGATGTGCTGGTCAAGCCAGTCCGATCCATGGTGGCTCATGTCACAACTTATACAACTTAAATGAGCTGCTGCTCGTTTCTTGGCGCCAGGTACCACAGCCCACTTTTAGACCTCATATGAGTCCCTGCCTCAATGGGTTAGAGCTGTTTTGACAGAACAAGAGGGAACTACAAAATATTAGGCAGGCAGTTTTAATGTTTTGGCTGATTGGTGTAAATACCTGTGGTTTAGTATTGCAGTGAGGAAGATGGTGATAAAATATTGAAACTTTTCCAATATGGCTGTATGGATGGGCTGTGTTACTATCAGTAATATTTCAGTGATTTTGAATGTAGTCATGATGCAGTTTACATTTACTAAATAAAACTTGAAATTTAAACATTCAGGCCTAATTTATGGTACTGATCTTTACATTCTACAACTCAGTTTCTGTTCAGTGTGTAATGTGCTGTTTCGAAAAATGTACTGAAAACTTTCACACAAAACCTGCACAATTGTAATAGTTCTGGTATGACATTTTGCAGTTTTATCATAAATGTTTACAGTCAATTGGCATTTTTCATGATTCTAATATGAAAGGTACATCTGAAATGTAAACTGACTGTCAGAATTATTAATCAGCAGAGGAGGAGATAAAAAAGGTCATCGTTAAAAAAGAGAACACTGTTCTTTTGAGTAATTAGGGACAGTGGTGGCCTAGTGGTTAGGGAGTTGACCCCGCATCGAAAGATTGTGGGTTTGATTCCCTCCCAAGTAAGTTGCCCTGAGGTACCCCTGAGCAAGGTACCGTCCCCGTCACCGCTCCCCGGGCGCTTTCAATAGCTGCCCACTGCTGCACGGTGTTTGTGTGCATGGGTTAAAAGCAGAGGTCCAATTTCGTTGTGGTTCATGGTGTGCAGTGCTGTGACCTCGCAATGACAAGGGTTGTCACTTTCACTTTAATTATACTTGATATGTACATTTCAGTTTTAACTGTAAAATTGACAGTACATTTTTTTAACGGGGTGATATCCACTGTTTCATGCTTACAGACTGATACAAATCCTCAGTTGTCAGAGTATTTGATTTTACATTTGGTTTTTTTTGAGAATTATATTTAAGTTTTAGGCTTGCACAGTGGATAACACAGTCACTTCTCAGCAAGGAGGTTCTGGGTTTGATTCCCAGTAAGGATGGCCTGGTTCCTTTCTGTGTGAAGTCTGGACCGTTTTCTCTGGGGCAGCGGAGGCCTTAGTAGTTAGGGATTTGGCCCCAGGTTCGGAAGGTTGTGGGTTCAAATCCCAGACCAGTAGGTTACCCTGAGGTACCCTTGAGCAAGGTACCGTCCCCGTCACTGTTCCATGTGCACGTTCCACTTCTGACCTGTTGCCCTCACTTCAAACCTGATGAAGGATATGGAGAGGATCATCCTCCAGCCTTCAGCCTTCAGCCTTCAGTGCTGATCAACCTCCAGCCTTCAGTGCTGAGGGGGAAACTGGAGGGAGCAGGTGTGGACCATCACATGACTGCGTGGATTATTGACTACCTCTCCAATAGGCCCCAGTATGTGAGACTCCGGGACTGTGTGTCTGAGGTGGTGGTCTGCAGCATGGGAGCCCCACAAGGAACAGTCCTCGCCCCCTTCCTCTTCACCCCGTACACGGCAGACTTCAGATATAACACGAACACCTGTCACCTGCAGAGGTCTCAGACGACACCCCTATTGTTGGTCGGGTGTCGGAGGGGAATGAGCAGGAATACGGGGGGGGTCATTAGTGACTTCGTCAGCTGGTGCGAACAAAACCATCTGCGTATTAATGCCAGCAAGACGAAGGAGCTGGTGATTGACTTCCGCAAGAAGCCACCCTCCATTACATCGGTGAACATCCAGGGTTTGTGTATTGAGACAGTGGAGGAGGACAAATACCTGGGTGTCCACATCAACAATAAACTGGACTGGTACACAAACACTAATGCTCTGTACAAAAAGAGCCTCAGTCGTCTTCACCTGCTAAGGCGGCTGAGTTCCTTTGGGGTGAACAGGAATCTTCTGAGGTCCTTCTATGACACTGTGGTAGCATCTGCTGTTTTTTACACTGTGGTCTGCTGGTGTGGTAGAATCGCGGAGAGGGACAGAGGGAAACTAATTAAACTGATCAAGAGGGCCAGCTCTGTCCTAGACTGTCTGCTGAAACCTATCGATTAGGTAGGGGAGGAGAGGATGTTACCCAAGCTAACATCCGGCATGGACAACATCTCCCACCCCTGCATGAGACTGTACGAGCACTGAGCAGCTCGCTCAGCAGCAGACCTTTACACGCAGTGTAAGAAGGAGCTACTTACTATTATTACTCATTCATTATTGTTGTTGTTATTATTATTATTATTAATATTAATAATATTATTATTACATTTACATTTATTTATTTTTATTTATTTATAATTTATTTCGGGGCAGCAGTGGCCTAGTGGTTCGGGCGTTGGCCGCATGATCGGAGGATCGGGGGTTCGAACCCCTTCCCAATAGGTTGCCCTGAGGTACCCCTGAGCAAGGTGCCGTCCCTGTCCCACTCCTCCCTGCGATGGGCTGGCCTGTCCAGCCCGTGTCCCCTGTCCTTCGCCCTGTGTGAGCTGGGATGGACTCCTGCACTCCCCCGCGACCCCGCTTGGGACAAGCGGCAGAAAATGACTGACTATAATTAATTTGTATGTACTATTATTATTATTAGATGCTCTCTGTGTATAAGGTTCTGTTTCCTGTGTTTATATTCTTGCTAATTGCCCTGTAAATATGTATATGTATCTCTAGTTCTGTATATGGATATTTCCTTGTGTTTTATTCTTTCTTTCTGATTCTTTCTTGTTCAAGAGCCCTGTAACCTGAATTTCTCATTCGTGGGATAATAAATATTTATTCTATTTTGTTCTGTTCTGTTCTGTTCTAGAGCTGCCGTCTGATTTATGGGTGAAATGGAGAGAACGCATTTCACTGTGGTTCTCTGTGCTGTGCTCTTTCACAATGACAGTTAATCTCTTTCACTTCACTTCTCTGAAATGATAACCTCTTTATTCCAAGTACAGCAGAGCCGTCCACAGGAGGACAGAGCAGTCCACAGGAGGACAGAGCCGTCCACAGGAGGACAGGGCCGTCCACAGGAGGACAGGGCCGTCCACAGGAGGACAGAGCAGTCCACAGACCTGTTGGGGAGGACAGAGCCGTCCACAGACCTGTTGGGGAGGACAGAGCCGTCCACAGGAGGACAGAGCAGTCCACAGACCTGTTGGGGAGGACAGATGCTGTGTGGACTTCAGGCCGCAGTCAGATACAAATGAAGACACACGGCACTTAGAGAAGCGACAGGAAAACACAGCACATATCAAGTAAAGGCGAGCGTTTTGTGTACAATAGGTGAATTAAAGGGGAATCAGCGAGGCGTTTAGGACTGGCTGGGTCATCTTCGCGCTGTGAAGCCGCAGAGCTGAGGTGAAGACCCCCTGCTGGCTGACGCTGCTGTGAGGTGGGCGGTGTGACGCAGGCAGCGGCTAACAGTGCTAGCCTGTTAGCTTAGCTAATGCAGTGCTAGGAAGACGGCGTAACGGGAGAGCCGAGGAGGAGGGGATATTTGTTCTTTTCCATTGCCTGACAAGACGGAATATAGGAGATTAATGAAGGATAGTTTATAAAAAGGTGAGTTTCGCTCTATTTTTCGGTTTAAAGGAACTGTTGTTGGAGCTCGTCTGTCTGAGGAAACGGGCTCAGGGTGGGTTTAGGTGTGGGATCATGGAGGACGGTGCTAGCGTTTCATAGTCACAGATTTGAACACTAAACACAGACTGTACTTATTTGATAATGTTGTTGACGTTGTATCTTTGTCATTATACTATTTTGCACCGTATTATACCGGTCGCTAAGTTTAGCCTCTAGCTAAACCTGCGTTACTAAGGTTACGGCCCAGGTTAGCCATGGAGCTACACGGCTAGGATCGAAGAGCTGGCAATTAAACACGTTCAGTTAGGTACAAAAATATTGCCGGGTTTCGGAATTAATATAGCTGGCTAGCTAAAATAACAACAGAAACGCGTATATCAGGACTCGGGTAATGGCAGGTCCTTTAACTGGATCGTTTTCCAGCTTAATAACGAGGAGGAGAAAGTCACGACTTGCTTCGAGAAAACTGGACAAATTCTAAAACAACTTCTTGCCTACAGTATAATCAGTGCCTTTCAAACATGAGAGCAAACACTGGTTTACCATAATAATCAGCTGGACATCTATTCAACACTGAAACCTCCAATCTGAACAGCATTGCTGCTACTGTAAACAATGATCCGTGAAATAGCAGCGTTTCCCGAAGTTCTCCTTTCCCCTGTGGGGCTGCCCTGAGTGAGTCCCTGGCCTACAGTACCTAACAGAGAAAGTTCATCAGTTACTAACCGGTAACATGTTTATAGAGACACTGTAGTCAATGATGGGTATTAATGTAGTTACTAATCCGAATTTTTATCATCATTTCGTCTTTGCTTCATCATTCCTCATGCTCTTAATCATAAGCACTTCATTGAAGACCAGGAGTATCACCAAAAGAAAAGATCACCTCTACCTGAGGTCTAGATCTGATGAATGTCCATGAAGTTTCACCCCAGTTCTATAATAATTTTTTGTAGTTGAACTGTTTTTATATTAGTATCATTTACTTTTACTTAAATTACTGACAACTTTACTGGGGCAGCGGTGGTCTAGTGGTTAGGGTGTTGCCCTCGCACTGGAAGGTTGTGGGTTCGATTCCCCTCCCCAGTAGGTTGCCCTGAGGTACCCTTGAGCAAGGTACCGTCCCCGTCACTGCTCCCCGGGCGCTTTCAATAGCTGCCCACTGCTGCACGGTGTTTGTGTGCATGGGTTAAAAGCAGAGGTCCAATTTCGTTGTGGTTCATGGTTTGCAGTGCTGTGACCTCGCAATGACAAGGGTTGTCACTTTCACTTTCACTTTTTAAACTTGTCCTGAGTGTCGTTTCCTTTTAAGAATGTGTCAGAATCCTGACTAGGAATAGTGGCACAGATAATGGACAAATTCATATTTCTGAAGTTATTTGGAAAAGTCATTTCTATCCATCTAATTGAACATGAACGGTCAAACCCTCAAAAAAGAGTTTTTACCCGTTGTCGTGGTAGTATAAAAACTTTTCTAAGCAGTTATGTGCTTTTTTTTGACAGCCCTTTCCAGAGGCTTCCATCTCTCTGCCATGTCTTTAGAGAACTCCTCTGACCTGGCCAACGAGAACACTTGTTTACCACCTATACTGAACCTTGATCTACGCTGCCCCCACAGTGCCCTCCTTGAAGCAGAGTTAGGCAAAGCTAAAAGCACAAGTACCTCTTCTCCTAAGAGCCGCCGCATCTACGCCAACACAACCCCGTCCCAGCTCCTCAACGGCATTATGGGAGGACTGGATGATGAGGCTTCCCTCCAACACCGTGAGGAAGAGCGAGCTAGGAATCAGGAGAACGAGCAGGGTCATGCTGTCTCCTCAAGCAATGCCAAATGGATGAAGGAAGGCCAGAACCAGCTGCGTAAAGTAGCAGAGAAGCAGCAGGACCTGAACAGAAACCCAGATCAGAACCTAAACCTGGTCGAAAATGAAAATGAAAGTCCAGACCTGAACCCGAACCGGAATTCGCTGCTAGGGGTGGAAGGAAATGATGTGGAGAATAATAAGACCCTGGAGGTGATTTGCTCTGACTCAGATGTTAGGAACACAGTCAATGAACCTATTCTGATTGATACCTCTGAGGCCCCCAAAGGTAACATGGAAAAGAATGAGGAGGAGGAGAAAGAAGAGGAAGATGAGGAGGAAGAGGAAAACCTCCTACTGGGGGGTGGAGAGAAGGACACAGACACCTCTGAGACACAGAGCACCAGTGAGTCGAGGAAAGGTAGTGAAGGCAGAGGAAAGAACACATGCTTTTTGTTCAGCAAGAATGGAGCCAGTGATGAGGACTCCAGCTGTATGTCTCTGTCCCAGGGGAGCACTGCCAACAGCACGCCTGACGGAGATACAGGTAGATTACATGTTTTAACTAGCTTCACACTACTTTTATTCTTGTTTCTCCATCACATCAATGGTCAGAAGATAT
The DNA here is from genome assembly GCA_017165825.1 of Hepsetus odoe. NCBI lineage: Eukaryota > Metazoa > Chordata > Actinopteri > Characiformes > Hepsetidae > Hepsetus > Hepsetus odoe. The sequence goes on from CM029383.1 coordinate 16,818,018, forward strand.
TGCAGTACTGATGTCACAAAGTTGTATAATGCAAGTATTTAGTATTTTTATGTTCATGTTTATCTTTCCTTTCTCAGACATGCCATAGTAGGATTATATTTTCATAAACAATGTTTTTAATTGTGATATACTGCAATATAATTGTGCATGGTTACTTTAAGCTATTTCAAGAAGATTTAAGCCATGATAAAATGGAGTCAAATTATTTTTTCATTGCTTGGAAAAGATTATAATTGACTTGACCTTGTCTTATTTACTCATAACCAAATTGTCTTTTCAGACAAGCAAAGTTGTGTCTTGAGACTATGGCCTATTTTTCAGATGACTGATTTGTTTTCTGTACCACCATCTGTTATGAATATTAGAGTCTTATTGGGACCGCAGTGCATTTGAAACCGACACAGATCTGCCAGCCGGATGGATGCGGGTGCGGGACACCTCAGGGACCTACTACTGGCATATTCCCACTGGGACTACGCAGTGGGAGCCACCGTCTCCCCTGGAGGAGGGTGCAGCCCCAGAGAGACCATCCAGCACCTCCCCTGCCATTACACCATCTGAGGAGCCACAGGTACAAGCAGCAAATGATCTTCATTTCGGCATATTAAATCATAGTATACATATATACGCTGACGATATTGTGATCTAGTGAGAGTAGGGAGCAGCTTGAGATGGAGATATGTTCTAGAGAGGAGATGAATGAAAGTGAGAGACAGAATACATGATTGTGAATGAAAGAAAGGAAAGTGGCATCGTAAGGATGGAGGGAGTAGAGGTGATAAAGGTGGAGGAATTTAAATACTTGGGATCAACAGTTCAGAGTAACGGCAAGTGTGGAAGAGAGGTGAGAGAGAGGTGGGGCAGCGATGGCCTAGTGGTTAGGGAGTTGGTCCCGCATCTGAAGATTGTGGGTTCTATTCCCACCCCAGTGGGTTGCCCTGAGGTACCCTTGAGCAAGGTACCGTCCCCGTCACTGCTCCCTGGGCGCTTTCAATAGCTGCCCACTGCACGTGTGTGTATGGGTGAAATGCAGAGGTCCATTTTCGTTGTGGTTCACTGTGTGCTGTGCTGTGACCTCGCAATGACAAGGGTTGCCACGTTCACTTTCAGTTTCAAAAAGAGAGTACAGGCAGGTTAGAATGGGTGGAGAAGAGTGGCCGGAGTGATTTGTGACAGACGGGTACCAGCGAGAGCAAAAGAAGATTTACAGGACAGTAGTGAGACCAGCTATGTTGTACGGGTTGGAGACGTTGGCACTGACAAAAAGACGAGGTGTCAGAATGGAAGATGCTGAGATTTTAGCTGGATGTAACGAGGATGGACAGGATTAGAAATTAGTATATTAGAGAGACAGCTCAGGTCAGACATTTTGGAGACAAAGTTAGAGAGGCAAGGTTGTGTTGGTTTGGACATGTGCAGAGGAGAGACGAGGATTATATTGGGAGGAGCCAATATAATCCATGGTTCAAACCAACCATGAAGGTGGTTGATTTGAAGGAGGAGGATGTAGAGGACAGGAAGAAGTGGAAACGGATGATTCGCTGTGGCGACTCCTAAACAGCAACAGCCGAAAGAAGAAGAAGAAATCTTAGCATACATGACGTTTTTATGGATTGTGCCCTTTTGGTAAATCATACAAATCTAGAACATCTGTTAAAATATTTGTACTGAATGTGTTTAATCCGGTTTTTGTTTATGAACATCCCATAGAACACTGTAATGCTACATAGTTATATATTACATAAAATACCTATCACAAAACATATCTAAATAAGTAAAATATTTATTCCTATTTTAATATATTATATAATTCCACTGATTTTTTTAATTTATTTTTATTTATTTATTTATTTTTGGTCTCATTGTGTGTTCAGGTTATGTGGAATGGTGTGTCCCGCCCAAATAGATTTAATGATGATCTTTGGAAGGTGAGTCAACTGATTTATATTTTCAGTGCACCCTCATATATCATGCTGTATCTTAATTTATGGTAGAATTGATAGTCATGAAAGTCTTACACTTTTGCTACCGTTCATGTGGTTAGGAGGAGGATGTAAATTCTGATCAGAGTCTGAAGGAATTTGAGGGGGCTACTTTGCGCTATGCCTCCATCAACCTCAGGTGTGCTTCTTTTGATATTGATTTGAAATTGCAAAATATTTCTGTTGCCATTTTCCAAACAACACTGTTGTCTAGTTAACTCAAGATTTGAACATTCTCATTTTAAGATGCTTTTGTCTCTGTGTTGGTGTTTAGCTGTTGCCAGTCAGAAGGTGAAGAGAAACAAAATTCATACAGCACTGATGTGGAGACCAAGGTAAGACCTTTTAGCTTTCTTTCTTTCTTTCTTACACAGGATAATATTACTATGATTAGAATTTTATACCGCAATACTGCCCACAATAACTCACAATGTTGCTTTTTAGAGCTTTAATCAGAAATGTACCTGTAATCAGAACTTGAATACAGCCTGGTAACTTCAGGCTGTATTCCAACTGGGTCATTACTTAACGTGCCAAATACCCAGATATTTTATGATAAAGTTTACATTGTAAATTATCATTTAAAAACATTCCATATTGTGAGGTTTCACACTGTGCAGTTCTATGTAAAATATGTAAAGCTTGACTGGGGGGAACCTGAATGTGAAACCAAAGCTTGAACCTGAGCTTAACATGAATGGAGCAAAAAAGAAAATGACTAGTCGGATGTTGTTGAATTTGGACGAATATTTAAATTCTATGGCTTATAGCTGTTTGTTCCTTAATCTTGCTATGTTCCCATAGTGCTTTGCAGTGCGATCTTTGGGCTGGGTGGAGATATCAGAAGAAGAGATGGCACCAGGCAAGAGCAGCATTGCTGTTAATAACTGCATCAGACAGTTGTCCTACCACAAACACAACCTACATGACACTGCTGGCATTTGGGGAGAGGTATGAATTGGCTCATTCTTATGGAGGAGGCCTTGAGGTTCATGATGAAGGACAGTTTGAAAGTTGGAGACATGTTTGGTTGCCTTCTTTTAGGGTAAAGACATGCTTCTGGTGCTGGAGAATGAGATGCTAAACTTGATTGATCCTCTGGGACAGACACTGCTTCACTCTCAGCCTATAGTCAGCATCCGAGTGTGGGGTGTTGGCAGGGACAATGGCAGGTCAGTATAGTTACCAAGTGTAGCTCTTAATAAAAGTACAAACAAAATGCAATCATGTTTTAAAGCAACATGTTTTTAAAGCTGTGATGTTTATTAATAAGCAGATAAGCAGATTCTGCCTTTAATGTGAGTTTACAAAGTGTGCCACAGAATTACATTCAGTGTGTAGAAGTGTTGTCCAACGGCCCATGTCCTCCAGTTGGAGATTTGATGTTACTCGCAGTCATTACTTATCAGGAATTTGAATATTACACGAATTTGACATATTAGAGTGCAGTACTCAGGGCTAGTTTTGCTGCTTTTTACAGCATACTTTATTTAATTCACTTTTTATTTACATATATTTTTGTTTTGCCACCCTGCATTCACCAGAACTGATTAAAATATGTCTATTTTACCATTCATTTTTAAAGAGTTTGGATGAGGAAACAAGGAAGCATATGATAATATAATTTCATGTAATAATATTGATAATTTCACTTTGTGTACTCCACACTCCAGGGCACTTAATATGATAAGTATATGAATTAAATTCAGTTTTCACATTTTTAAATACAGTCTGTATTATAGGCTTTTGGTGAAATATTATTTGTTTATTTCTGAACATTGTTTGCTACTGTACTTTTTGTTAGAACTAGTTTTAAGGTATAATTAACATCTCTAGTGGTTAAATGGTGCTGCATAAATAGTGAATATTGCTGCAAATAAATTCTGTTCAGCTGCATGCATGATTTTGTTTGATTTAGTTAACATTGACTTGTTAGACCAACTTTTGTTGTGCTTCCTCTTTTGTTTGCTATTCAAACCTTGTTTAATTTCTCTCTATGCTGCTGCATTCTGGGACTCAGGGAGAGGTAGTGTATTGCTATTATTGTGCACAGTTTTCTCTGTATGTGCTTTTCATGGCGTTATGATGCCACAGCCCATCTTCACCCCGTTCATATCAATATTATCTCATTGCTGTGTGAGGTTTTAGTTATTTTGACCTGTTAAATGTTCATATAAAATGTAGTAGATTCATAGGGATAATATGAATGTTTTATGTCATTTTCATGAAGTAACAGTAGTTTTCATTTCATTTCTTTTTTCGTGATCACACTGTCTTACCAGTCATTCTCTCAAGTTTTGATGTACATGAGCACTAACATTTCATTCTAACCCCAGGGACTTTGCATATGTGGCTCGAGACAAGTTGACCAATGTTCTGAAGTGTCATGTGTTCCGATGCGATACTCCTGCCAAGAATATTGCCACCAGCATGCATGACATCTGTTCCAAGGTAACCATTTCTCTTCAATGAAGAAAGCATTAACATTATATTCATGACACTTTGATACCACTTAGAGAAATTTTGCAGTGGTTCTCCATGTCCTCATTATTTCTTCTCATAGTTTTATTAAAAAAGTGGATTTTTTTTTCTAATGAGGACTGACCTGTTATGTACAGATTATGGCTCAGAGGAAATCCTCAAAGTCGGGTCTAAACAGACTGAACATTGACCCTTCAAAACTAGTGGATCTCCCCTTCCAGGGTAAGATGTCATGCAGCTAATCAGAGTGATTATAATTATCTTGTATAAAATCATGGCCGCTTTAATAACAGAATATTATTAAAAATGAACATTTTTTACAGTTCTCCACCATTTATATTTTCTCATTATCTCACATTTTGTAGAGTTCCCAGCCCCAAAGAATGAGCTGGTTCAGCGCTTCCAGGTGCGCTACCTTGGAAATGTGTCAGTAGTAAAACCAGTAGGTAAGGAACAGTGCTAATTCTTCTTTGTTTTCCATGATTCTCAAGCCTTTGCTGTGTGTATATGGAAAACTTTATAGTTACTGGATGATACATCAGTTTTTTGTCCCATTCTTTTAGTACATACTTGTCTAAGATTGAAAACAGCTATTGTACTGTTGTTTTCACCCTATTTTATTCTTGGTTCAAACTGTTTTAAGCAGTCAGTGGTATTTACTTGTTATTGATTTTTTTTTTTTTTTTTTTTTTTTTTTTTTTTTTTTTTAAACTCGTACCTTAAATTACCCACGTCCTCATTAATATAACTAATAGCTAGGGTTTGAATAAATCAATTTGCTATGCCTTGGACAGAATCAGCTGTGATAATTAGCACAAAATTGGTAATATAATTCACTTTGAATAGCACAAAGTTTGGTTATTGGATTGTAGTTGCTGTTTGGTGCTGGACATTCATCTTACTGTCTGTGCTTGATGAAAGGCATGGACATGGTTAATGTGGCCTTGGAGACTGCTCTTGGCTCCAAAGACAAAGAAGAATGGACCCCTGTGACTGTGAATGTGGCCTCTGCTACACTCACTATTCTTTTGTCAGATGTGAGTATACCATTATAATAAGCCTTATTCATGAAATTAACCTTGTCAGATTTTTTTTTGTTGTGTGATATTTTGGTGCTGTACCAATTGTGTGTGTGTGTGTGTGTGTGTGTGTGTAGACCGAGGAGGTTCTATCAGAGTGTCGTGTGCGATTCTTGTCGTTCATGGGCGTTGGGAAGGATGTACATACTTTTGCCTTCATCATGGCAGAAGGACCTGGAGACTTCATCTGCCACATGTTCTGGTGTGAGCCTAATGCTGCCAGCCTGAGTGAGGCTGTGCAAGCTGCCTGCATGGTAAATGAGGATACAGTTGACAGCAAGACAAAACATACTTTTTTCTGACACTTGAAAAGTTCAGAATGAACTGAATGTCGCTGTTCAAAGATTCAAATAGGTTTTTAAGTATTTTATGATATAACATATTGTGACCCTGATCTGGATAAGTGTCAAAGGTGATGAGTGAGTAATGAGATAATATAGTAGTCCTGTGTATCTTTTTAGTAGAAACAAAAGTAGTAAAAATGAATTTTAGATTTTTCCATAATGGTGAATGAATTACTACATAACTTTTTTTCCTTTCTATTTCGCTGAAGTGATCATAAGATATAATGAGGCATGTAAGCTTTTGGTGTCCAGTTTATAATAATGCTCAGTTTAGAGAGTAATGTATTCTTGTAGGATGCATCTAGATATTTTGCATCATTAAGTTACAAAATAGTTACACCATTAACGTGACAACTGATGTCAAACTTTGGCGCAGCAGTATTTTTGCAGTGTGTCCTTTTTGTGTGTTTGACTGCATGTGTTTTATTTTTTGTTGTGCCAGCTGAGGTATCAGAAATGTCTTGATGCAAGGCCACCCAGCACGACATCATGTCTGCCAGGCCCACCTGCTGACTCAGTGGCACGAAGGGTGGGCTCCAGTGTCAAGAAGGGTGTGCAGAGCCTACTGGGCAGCTTCAGAAGATCTGGAGCCCAGACACCCTAGAAGAGAGTTCATGCCACCACCTCTCTCCCTTCCCCGCATGTTCTCCTCCTGCCTGGTGCTCTGGGATTTCAAACCAAGGCGCTCCAGTGTTTCATCAAGCCTCGAAAACCATTTCACTTCTCCTGACCTTCTGAGGAGCTCAGGTTTCCCTCTATTCCTGCATTTCTGTGTAATGTGAGTAAGAGTGAACTAATAATGAGGAATGAGAGATAATGAGGAAAATACTGAATTAGAGTTTAAAACTGATTGTAACACCATAGTCAAGTCAACCCTTATTCACACTTTGGTCTAGAAGGATAGTATTGTGTAGCCTAAAACAAAAAATATATAAGTAGTTGTTCTTTAAAGATTGAATGTCTGTCATATGAAACGTCACCTTGAAAACTGGACCAAAACTGATTACTGTAATTTTAATGTACACATGATGGTGTGCACATCTCGAAACACTACGCATGCAGTTAAAACACTAATCCTAGTAACAAATAACGTCATGATTTATCGAGTTATTGTGAAACTAAGTACTTTTTATGTACTACAACACTGTTATTGCCCTCATTTCCCCCCCTGCCTTTTTGATATTGAAAGATTTGAAGGGAATAGTTCAGGATCTCATAGGTTTTATGCACATTTTCCTGTGAACTGTCCACAGGATTCACTACTTTTTTTTGTAACTGAAAATTCTTCTGTGATGGGGTTAGTGCAGTCACAAAGCAGGCCTGTGCTCAGTTATCTTTACCTCTGCTGTCAAATACTCTTTTCTGTAATTTCTGACAAAACTGGTCACATGTTAATATGATATGGTCAGCTTTGTATGAGTTATAATTATTTACATGTGTTGAAGGTTTGAGCTGAGTGGAATTATTTAAGAAGATTATTTATATTCTATCCTTAAAATGGCATTAATGTATCGTAGTCTTCCAAAAGAAACTGACACGGTGGAGAGCTCCAGAATATTTCACTAGTATAGATGGGCATTAGTGACTTACACTATGTTCACCATCGTTTTTTTTCCTAGGATTTTAAGTTGTATTTTCTGTGGAACGTTGTCTTTAATTTCCCCTGCTTAGTGGGAATTCTGTTTTTAGACATACATGAGGTCTCGCCACTATGTGGTTTTTTTGGCAAAAGAGGGACTCATGTAGATGTAAAAATGTCTCAATAAGGAAAATCAGTGGTTGAGAGTTAGCCCGGTTTGGTCTTGGACTGTATCTAATCAGAAATTCAATAGTAAAAACGAGTTGAACATGTTCAGATCTCTGAGGGATCTGAAGCTTTCATAAGCCTCAGCATTCGGCTGGGGTCCTGGTTCACCGGTAGAGGGCGCTCTCAGCATTGTCTTTTGGCTTGTTTGATAAGGGCAGGCCCATTGCTTGAATATTTCTTTTTTTGTTGTTGTTGTTGTTTTTTTTCACTCTTTGTTTTAGGATTTTATCAGAGACACTTCAAAGAGCTGTGTTTCACTGATTGTCAAGTACATGCACATTGTAATTTTCTGCACCATGTGTTGCCTCATAGTTGGGCTTTAAACACCAATAACAGCCATTGACTAATATCATGCTTTGCAGTTATTCAGTAAATGTTACTGTGTGTATTGAAACTAAAAATAGAAGTAGTAGCAGAAGGCACCCTTTCCCAGTAGCATATTTCTTTGAACACTGACATTTTGTTTATTTACCCTTCCCTAAAATGGATTTAAACATGTCCTTGTTTTGGTTTACGCTCCAGCTGCCATGTGGAAGAGCCATAGCTTGTAGCTCAGCTACAAAAGTGAGAAATATAGACTCGATTGAAGCCTTCCGTTAAAAATGAGAGAAAGTTCTCTGGAAGGAACTGCATTTATGTGTTTTTTTTGTTTTGTTTTTTTTTTTCCCCACCTTGTCATGGAGTAACTCGCACTGCATTTGCTTTACTAAAAGAAATTGTGTATGTGGTTGTGTCTCAGCATAACTTGTATATAATATAATGGTCTTTGTTCAAAATGCACTCTAAAGACTGTAGATGTAGATCACTTTATGTGATAGTTGAACTATAACAGAGGTTGGTAACAACATGGAATAATATTTGTGTGTTGTACCTTATTAAAGGAATGTAAATGTTAGGTGCTTGCAATTCATCCAGTTTAGGAAGATACCATCTTTTCTCATTGGTACACTGAGGAATGATTGACCGTGCCAAAGAGCACACAGGTAACATCATGACCAGCCTGCCTACCAGCTTCATACTCCTCAATGCATAATCAAATCCATCTGTGATTTATGACTGGGAGGTATGAAGAAGACCAACAGATATTCAGATGTTCCTGCTGGTCCTGCCTGGTGTATTTCCCTAGACTGTAATAATGCTTTTTAGTTTAAAGGGTGTGGAGCAAGTGAGATTGCTTTTTTTTTTTTTCTTTTTTTTTTTTTCTCTTTCTTTTCCTTTTTGTGTTTCTTTTTTGTTATTGCTTGTTTTGAATTACTTTCTAAAAATGTACATTAGGTGTCATGTATTTGTATATACATGTATATTAATATGATGTGTCACTGGGCAAAATAAAACGTTAATGTCTCTTTTCTTTTTCACTTTTTTAGTAAGTCTCAATACTAAAAAAACACATTTCAATTTTAAACGCAAAGCTCTTTTTCAAATTTTTTAGATTGGAAATCCGTTTGCAACAAGTACCTTAGTTTTGGCGAGTCACCCTGCAGTTTCAAAATTATTTTGACATGAAAATGTGTCTGACATTGCTGTAGTGCTGTCTTAGTAAGTACCATATAAAGTACTATTGCCCACATTTTCTACTGTTTTTATTGGAAGCCTGTAGGTGCTTTCATATTATAAAATACTTCTCTTAGGTTTGGAACTATAAGGCCATGAAATCCGAAGGCTTTTCTACTTGATGGTTCATGTTCTGTGCTACTAAATCTATTTAAGCAGGCTTTACTGGTTGTTTTACATGAAGTTGTTCAATGACAACGCCCACAAAAAACATGGCAAAATTTCACAACGATAAAATAGTCATACTGATCTTCCTTATAGTGGGGTTATTTGCAGTAGATGTGCCCGGTCTATTTTATACCCGATATGAAACGTGTTCAAGCTGTTGTTCAGTTGTGTGGTTACAGCTGTTCTGTCTGACAGGCAAACATTTAATGATGTCAGAGCCAACTTTTCAGTGGGCTGAGAAGACAACAGTCTGTTAAACTGAGACCAGCGTTTCGACTCCAAGTTACTATCTAGTCGTCTAATTGTAGTAAAACACGATATTTAGGAAAATCATGCAGCGAGCTGAGTGATTTGAAGATGAATACGAGTGTGACTTGTGTTATTGTGATAGTTGTCTAACGTTTACCCAGATTTGAGGACCACAAATGCTGCTGGGCTGCCTTGATTTCCATATTAGAGTAAATATTCAAGCTTGATGAATATTTATGACTTCAAATCAATAAAACAAAACCAACAGAACCATCATCCCTCCCCCATGTTCCAAGTCGTTAATATTCAGATAGTGTGTGGCATACGGACATATGGAGGTAAATATATTCCCATGTAAATATGCTGTGTTTTCAGTCGACACAGTCTGCAGATTACAAATTTCCATTTCTAAACTTTCACTGTGTGCTTTTCGCTTGCGTAGGATTCGCCTCTCAGCAGTCGTGCTGTTCTATATCTGTATTTCTTTCCTTTTCCTATCACATAGTCCTGCATTACATTTGTCTGCAAAGGACAGTGAAGTGTTAGGTTGTAGGTATTGTGCTTTATGATCTGGTCTAGTTCTGCAGGCAGAATGTCTGAAGCAGAGTTTCTTCACCTCTGGTTCTAGATGCTCAATGCTTCACATTTTAGTGCTTCTTTGCTTTAGCATGCTGTTTCTAATTCAGTAGGGTGTTGTAAATGAGCTGGGCTGGGCTACCCAGCTGTCTTAGCACAAATATGATTATAAACTGGTGGAGACTGAAGACTGTCTCTACAAGTTAAGATGCTTTTGGGAAACTGACACCCAGTTTGATGGATCAGGGGCGTTAAAGGATGGAAAATATCATGATGTGCATGACAGTGGCTCCCCAGCAACACATTTGGGGAATGCTGGTCTCAAGCATGAGTAATACTTTAGAAATGGGTTATATAGGAGGGGGTACTGATACCATGTCTCGAACAATATTTTTCTCAATACTTTCTCTTTAATTAAACACAAAGCTGATGTGGCTTAACACTGCTCAGCATGTCAGTAATTCACTGACTGAAGGGCCAATGTAAATGACATGCTTACAAGTTTTAATTTAGACAGCCAATCAGCAGTTTAGATCTTCATACCCATGCTCATCAACTCCCATATGCAAAGACTCAATCGTTTGACAACTACATAATAATAGGTAGAATTGATTGATAAGTAAGAAGAATATTGGCTGTTATTAAAAAGATTTTGAAATTTTGATATTCAGCCCTTTATTAAACTTGCACAAAAGAGTGCATGTACAGAAACTAACTTCTTGTGAACTGATTGGTTTTTTGTAAGGTCATGGTAAAGCCATGGTGTAGGGTGGTGGAGGTCTAGTGGTTGGGTACTTGCCTATGGATCAAGAGCCCACAGGTTTGAATCCCACCTCTAGCAATACCCTTAACCCTGAATTGTTCCGGGTGGACTGTCCCTGTAATTAGGACATGGACGTCGCTCTTGATAAGAGCATCTGCTAAATTCCGCAAATGTAAATGAAATAACACACTGACCTGGGTGGGCAATTCCGGTCCTGGAGGGCCGGTGTCCTCCAGAGTTTAGTGAATTCCCTGCTTAAACACACCTGGTACAGCTCACCTGATCATTGTCAAGTTTAGTGAGTGTGTTTAAGCAGGGAATTCACTAAACTCTGCAGGACACCGGCCCTCCAGGACCGGAATCTGCAAACCCCAGAAAAAATAAACACACAAAAAAAGTTTTATTTTATGTATAATTTATTATTTTGAAACCCATTTTTATGCTCTGTTTATTCATGCATGCTGAAAATAATGTTTTAATTTGATTATTAAATGACTAACGTCATCTATATTGGCACTTCTTTGCGATTAGGCATCTTGCTCTTCTATTACGATCACTGGTTAGTAACTTCACCCTGTTACTGATCTTTCAGCACGTGTTTTCTCAGGCCAAGTTGTGTTCTTAGAGATCTGAGATACTTCATAAAGGAAGTTAAAAGCGAGCTTTTTCCCTTCATCACAACAGCACAACCCTCTGTTTTTCACTCTACAGACTGTCTGAAAGTTCTGTTTGTTCATGATTTCATGTTTAAAGGCACAGATGTTGGATTCAGATGTTCGGATAAAGTGAAGTCTTTTTTTCAACAATGAAGTTAACTAATGTGTACTGAGCAGTAGCTGTCTTTATGATTTCAAGTAAATAGGATTGCTTTCTGACACTTGCTTCAGGCTTTTGATTGGTGGAATGAGGAGTCAGTACACAAAATTAAGGAAATGGGGAAAAAAGAAAGCGATGCAGCAAAAGAAAGTGAATAATGTGCACAACTGCCCTGCATTTACCTGTAATGAGCTACACAGCCCACCTGAAGTAGCTGCAGTCGGATCAATGCGATTACCGAAACCATCAAACTCATGCGGCAATAGATTAGAATGTGTTGCTGAGTGAGTCACTTAGAACTAATTATTTAACTACATTTTAGTGCTTAGATAAGCAGAACTTTTATCTACACTCTCTAAATCCTTATCTTTTATTGTACAGTGCTTTTGCTGCGGTGGTAGGATATACAGTACTGTGCAAAAGTTTTAGGCAGGTGTGGAAAAAATGCTGTAAACAAAGAATGCTTTCAGAAATATAAATAATGATTGTTTATTTTTTTTATCAATTTACAAAATGCAAAGTGAGCGAGCAAAAGAAAAATCTAAATCAAATGGAAATGCATGATCCGCTGTGGTGACCCCTAAACGGGAGCAGCTGAAAGAAGATGAAGAAGAAGAAGTTATTTGTATTCGTTCTGTGTTTTTCTGCATAAATAAATGCTTACTGCCCACCCAGATAAATAGCATCTTTTTCCTCTTGAATGCATAAGATGTTTGCACAGTTCTAAACAAAAATAAGCAATTGGTTTCTGGCGGTTTTGTTGCTTGGATCCCTAAAAACCTTCCACTGATTCTTTATAGTGCGGCAGCAGGAAACAACCCCACTCCCCTTGGTTTTCTCCCACTGATGCTCCCCTGTTTGTGAGTTTTGTTTTATGAGACTGCTGAAAGACCCTCCTGCTGCTGTTATTAATCATGATAGTGTGTAAGCAGAAGGCACACTGTATCGTAGCAGGAGGGCTCCCCAGTGAGACACCCCCCAAAAAGACCATCAAATGTGCCTCCTGTCAAAGCCGTAGACAGATGAAGAAAATGCAGGAACACAGCTGTAAGGGACGTGACACAAATTGTGGCTTCTTTCTGCTTTTATTTTCACTTAGCTGACATTTGTCTCCAAATCCCTCATTACAGTGCGTCAGAAGACACAGTTTGATGAAGGTTCCAGGGGATGATCAGATAAACCATGTGAATTTTAGTTTCAGCATGCTGTGGGTTCATATTCTACCAGAAGTCATGGCTGACTGTGCTGTGGGACAATTCCTGTTCAGCTGCTTTTTAAAATTAATACCACTTTGCCATTCACAGGCTTTTAATTTCCTTCTCCCCTATTGACTCTGTAACTTTTAGGCCTTTTGAGTTACTTCCACAGCTCAGATATGCAGATTCTGACAACTGTTTCTGGTGTTCTAGAAGGTGATTGAATTGATTATAGAAGGCTCAGGTGGTTCAGGTTCACACATTATTATCTCTAGAGGGAGCCATGAGAATTTTCTTTTTAATAACCATCCAGAAATTACATTAAATGTCTATATCATGGCATGTAAAAATAGTGCTGGGATAAAAAAATTCTGATTGTATTTCAAAGTTATGATGGTGTCAAACTTCTATCACAAATCTGCCTAGTAAAATGCTGAATAATCACATGGCATTTACATATTAAGGAGAGACTTACTGATTGGGGCTATGAGTGCTCGCCAATCACTGGTATTAATAGTAAAGGGGAAAAGCAGTTAAAATACTGCTGTGCTGACTTGCTATTTTCCATGTACAAAAAAGAGTAAAAGGCAAAAATATGAGATGATTATGGTGGAAAAGATCACACGTCCTCTCCAGTACGGAATGGATTTTATTTTCTCAAATAAAATTAAATGCACAAAACCTGTACTTGTTGTCTTCAGGTTTCATAATGCCATTAAGAGTTAAAAGTGAGAATATGTTCATTGCTGATAACTGCAGCTATGAACAAATATAATTTGTTCCAGTGTGGTCATTTTCAACCTGTGCCACTTTTCCAGCGGTTCACAGAAGGTGTTTTTCTATTGGATGGTAAGCAAAATAGAGTCAGTTTTTGTGTGTTTGCTCCTACTGCATTGTGATTCTGGCATTAGTGAAGAAATGACACTCTGATCTCCGCGGGGGAATAGACAGTCCTTGGAGAGCCTAATTGCTTATAAATGAGAGCGTTTAATGAAAGGTGGAAAATCAAGCGTTGATGATGATTTATTGTCATAATTGGAAGATGCATGCTAGGGCCAAGTGGGACTGTGAACACATCAGGCATAGAAGAACAACCCTGGGGTTGTGTAATATCAAGTCTTATGCCACACACTAGCATATTGCCCTTGTGGCTTTCAGCATTCGCTTTAATAATCAAGGTTTCATAGCATTCGATTAAAATTTTGTTCCAAGGAAAACAATTTCTTTCAGATGGACTATAAATCCCACAGGCCCAGTGCATTTTTTCACTGGATGGAGGACAGATTTCCTTTTCTGCATTCCTTTGTAGCCTTCTGTTCTATGCTAATGTGCTGTTGCCCTCACGCTCGTCCTTTCTCAGGGATGTTTATGTGCATCTATTCATTAGAGGTAAATGATCTCCTCTACCATGATTAAAGATTCAAACGGGGTTCATTAATCACGTCGCAGTTCTTGGCCAACAGCAACCCTCAGGCTGGCTCACACACAAATAAGCATAATACTACAACCTCTCTGAGTATGGACAGTTGAGGAGAAAAATACAAACAGAGAGAAGCATTCTGCATTCTGAACCAGTAGACCGGGCCCTGGTAGAAGAGTATAGTTAACGCTCACATTTGTCCAGTCTCAGGGGTCAACCATTCATTAACATAGCTGATACAAGATCATATTAAAAAGCGTTCCCTATGTATAACAATTACTACCCAAATGGCTGAATAACTAAAGTCATTCCAATCAAGCTAAAATCACTCGTCCAGCATATAAGCCACTTTTCCTAACCAGGGTTGTGGAGAGGTGCTGGAGCCTATCCCAGTGCTTACAGGATAAAAATCAAAGGAACACCCTGTATGTACACATCCAATCAGATCGTGGGACACTTGGACATGTTAAGGGAACAAGAGCACCTGCTAGAAAGTAAAGACCATGCAAACTTCACACAGGAAAAACTCTTGGCTGCCCTGACTGGGAATCAAGTCCAGGACCTTTCTGCTGTGAAAGGTACATATTTTCCTTCTTATTGGTAAAGAATTCACTTACTTCCTCGTACACATATATAAAGCAATCTCCCGGGACCCCTACAGAGTTGTCATTCTGTTAAAGCATTGCACAAACAGACCATGACCAAAGCCCTTGACAGATCCTTTCAGTATAATCTATTCTTCTCTCAGTGTTTGCCTATGGACACTTTATATGCTTTATTTTATGTACCTGGTAGTGATGGGTTTTTTAGGACTGGTGTCAACACACTTCTGACCATGCAATGTTGAAGAAATAAGATTTGGATGGTAGGAATTGTCTGTAGCCAACTATCCTCAAGCCAACAGAAGAGAGCGGGTGTGTTAAACATAATAAATCCAATGTTAACAAGACACAGCATAAAACATTTTGTTCAATGCTCTTTAAGAAACTATGAGCTAGGGCTTCAGTAAAGCTGTCACATGCTGTATCTGCTTGACAGACTGACTGACTTAACCACACAGTCTTATCACCGGCACAAACTTCCCCAGTGTAATTTCTGCAGAAGACACCAGAAGAGGGCGATCATGATTCATGTTTCCATGAGTTGGCCAGAAGTACTGCTATTTTAGTATTCCATGAAACAAGTTCACGGATACCTGACTGGCAGAATAAACATCTCTGGGATTATTTGGGTATATCCACATTAGCCTGTTTTAGCCTCTCAGCCTTTATTCTGCTGCCTTTTTGCCTTAGAGATCCATAGACAGGTGCCGCAGAAGCTAGCTGCTGCATAGTATATGGATTATCCAGCTTCTTTTTATCTCTCCTTTATTCTGTGTAAAACCCTCTTCGAATTTCATTGGGCTGGCGATAGAGAAATCACATTCCATTGCCATCAAGTGTGTCTGTGAAAGCTTTGGCGCTTAAGGCAGTGTAATACCTTGTTGAGATCTCATACTCGAGCATCAGGGTGCTAATAGGCAGTAGAAGGTACAAGGTTTCAAATGTAATGTGATCATTTTCCCTTTTCCTAAATGCTGATCAGCCAAGATATGTTTGCTGTTTGAAGTTCTTCAGGCTGCGCAGGAGCTAGGAGGCAATTGTAGACACTTCACATAATGGAAACTTATGCTACTTTCCACTGTGAAGTCAGAGCTGGGATGTCACCACACCTGTAATATAGTATAACCAGTGAAAAATCCAAAAACTCATATTATATTATAAATATTATTTTGTAGGGTGTGATATGGTTTCATATTTTTCCAAGAATGATGTCCCTATTGAGTCAACTTTGTTATAATGTAACAGGCCAGAAAAGCAAACATTCAGATATTTAATCACAACTTATTATTTTGTGTCAGGGCGGCGTAGAGTTTGCTATTATTGTCAGGTCTGCCCAGCTTAGCCATTGCCAATATCAGTCGATAATAGTGCATTATACTGTATTACGCTGTTATAATGTACTCCATTACAACATATACATATATGGATAAGTATACATTTACATTTACGGCATTTAGCAGACACTCTTATCCAGAGCAACGTACATGTCCTAATTACAGGGACAGTCCCCCTGGAGACACTCAGGGTTAAGGGTCTTGCTCAGGGACCAGGTGGTAGTTCCAGAGGTGAGATTTGAACCTGGGACCTCTTGAGCCATAGGTCCATTGGCAAGTATCCTACCACTAGACCACCACCACCCCAAAGTTAGAGAGTACTGTATGTACAACTGACATAATTAAAGGCAAGTACTAAATTTTGTAATAACTACTCTCACTTGATGCACAGAGAAGCCATCTTGATATTTAAGTTCAGGGCGTGGGGAGGGTCCTCCGACTCCTGACTGAGAAATCCAACCTCAGAGGGCTTTTCAGTAACAATTTCCAAATGGGAACTTCTGACTACCCAGGGCTACTTATTCCCCACCAAATGGCATCAAACCTCACATGGTGGAATATTCTCAAATGGACTTGCATATGTGCTTTTTGACACTGTATTACTTTTATTTTTTGTAAAAACAGTAATATCTGAAATTTTGAAAGTTTTTGTCTTCCTTTGCAAAATCTCTTAAGAAGTGAACATCAGCCACTTATTGTGTCTTGATTGATCGGCTATGGTTTGAGGTTAGGGCAAAACAGGTACAAATTGAATTTCCCACTGAATTGCCACTTTAAAGATGGCATATCAAATGTCCCATCCCATTTAGCATTCATTAGGTAGTCTGGCTGCGCTGCATGCATGCAAGGGCATTGGGAGAAATGACAGCAAAGACCTGCATTCTGTGGGCTTTCTCAGTCTGGTCCTGGGAGAGAGGATTAGGGGGAGGTTCTCAAGGGGCCAGGGGAAATGGAGCACAGGAGGGAAGGGAGTGTGGGCGTTCAAACTCAGGGCACTGCATGAATCGTACTAATCCCTGCGTCGGATGTGCAGACACAGGGAAAACTCTGCAGCCAGCTGTCCCAGCAGATGCTGCATGTGTATGTGTGCGTGCTGGGAACTGGAGCTGTGTGCCAGACATCGAGCAGTATGTGTGTGTGTGTCTGTGAGTGTCTTTTTTCTCACTTGTGAACACATACATGTATCTGCACATCTTACACAGAGGGAATATTTGAAGTGGTTTCTATGCTGTGCAGGACAGATTTAAACATGAGTGTCCATATAAGGCCTGTAAAGTGGTGCAGAATTTCAGAGTTTCTTGAAAACACTCAGCACCATAAAGGTCAGCATATTTCCAACAGGTGGATACATCTTTACATTGCTGCTAGTGCTGCATAATGACTTGCTTTTGAGATGCTATGCAATATATTAAAGATGAGTTGGTCAAAGAAAGACCTGTATACCTACAGTACATATTTGGATACACAGATTATTCATTGCCTTAAATGCAAACATTGATTAATAAAAACGCACACATAAAGATTGCTCTGAAACTGTGATTGGTTAGGGTAGCAGAAAGTGCTATGATCTGTGAAGGTGTAATTTGCATATTATTGCCGGTAACCAATATCATAATATCAATGAACAAATGTGCAGCTCTAATTTAACATGAGTAGGTTAATTCTACATTTGCATGAGCACCTTTGGATCACAGTGTTATATACCTTTAATTAATAGCATGCTAATTTGAAGAACGGGTCATTGGCTTGCTTTCAGAAATTGGCTGAAGTTGGTGTACGTTCAAGCCACGGCCGCATCTCTTATAAGTATCTATTTTTTTTTTTTTTTTTAAGTTATTAACTTCTAAAAGTATAATAGCCGGTGATTGTGTTCAAGCCTTGTTCCTAAGTCTCATAACAGCATAATTTAGAGGTTGCTTTGGGCTAGTCGGCTGATATAAACACAGTTGGGAATGACTGAAAAGTAATTAGTTACAAATGCAAATTACATGGCTTTTACTTGTAATTAGTAAAAAAAAAAATCTAATATTAATGCTATTAAAACAAACCGTTTCAGTTCACCACATTACAGTGGTGAAGTCTCTACTCCTCCCTTCCCCTTGTCCAATTTCCCTACCAACCTCTTCCTTCCTTCTCTCTTCCTGGCCCCCCTACTGCAAAACAGACCAATCATAGAGCATTTCCCACAATGTGTGCATAACCAACCCAGCTTATATGGCACACCAATCACCAAACACACTAGGGTCACCTCCTTTGTCCTAATGGCTCCCAGCTAAATTTTAAAGGACTTATAAAAAGATGTGAGTGTGAGATTTTTCAGTCCAGTGACTATTTCACACCCTAAAAGGCTCAGAGCTTGCACCTTCCAAATGTAGCCTATAAACGTTGATAGCAAGCAACTAAAATACTTTTTCCTGATGCCTTCTTGTTTTTGACATCCAGTTGACTAATGATCTACTGTCATGAATGAATCATCAACCAGTAATCATTCAATCCTCATTCAATCAACTCTTAAAAGTTTCAGAACAAAAGGGCTGCAAAGGGTGGCATAAAGAGCTTCAGAACATTTTTTGTTATAAAAATCCCCAATAAATATACATTGTTGACGAACAAAATTAAAATTAATTGAGTAACTAATACCATGTTCACCTAGCAGAAGGAAATCCTGTAGATCCAGCGGTAGTCCTAACTGATAAAATGAAAGAAATTCAAATAAAAGTACACTGATTCAGTGGTTGTCTTTAATTTATCACATGCCTCATTACACTTAGGGTGGCCTACCTGCCACAGGATAAATCAGTGCTTCAATACAACATAGAGGTTCTGGCTATGAAATGTTATTTTTAAACTGTTCATCTCACGCTGATAAAATTACAGTTGACAGTAATTTGAGTTTAGCAATAAGTTGTTATTTACTCACTCATATCTTTAGCTGTTTGTCCTGATTATTAGGGTCATGGCTGGGGCTGGTGCCTATCCCAGCTCTCACAGGGCGAAAGGGGGGACACACTCTGGACAGGTCACCAGTCCATCGCAGGGCAGACACACAGAGACACACACTTACACCTAGGAGGCTAAAAATTTAGCATCTTCTTCTTAATCCTCTGACCAGATGCAGGAGGTTTCTTACAGTGGTTTACTATAATGCTTGGTAAACGTGGTAGAAATAAATCTTTAAAGTTGCATGTAAGAACGAGTATATAAGGAGAACCTGCTTTGCATGGTTTGGTGTGTAAAGACAATTTCTGAAACACCTGAATGTCTATATTTGTGTATTAATCTTTATGTTGGACTGCTTCATTTAAATGATTTGGAGCCAACTCTGGGAAGCTCCATCTTTTACTGAATAGAATAGGTTGTGTATTACTTTCAATCAACAGAAGGAAATGAAACAGTCTAGATGCCCCCTGTTAATGTTCTCATTGTATGACTCCAGATGTTACAGTCTGGAATGTTTCCTTTTTCCGTTATTTAGTATAATATCTCACACAAAAATGCAGACTTATGACCCGACTTACAAAGCTCAGTAAAAAATGACATGTCACTGTTTATAAAAGTTATATTATAGATTATTGGTCCTCAAAGGGGAATTGCTTCAGAAGTTAAATTGTTTAATGTTAAGGAGAAAAGATGACTCATACGTTCTTAGTCTTTCTGAAACATTCGATTTCACAGTGAATCCCTACTAGTTGACCAATAATATTCTTACAGATTCTTTTTTTGGATTGGACGTTCAGTAAAACACAAAAAGACATTATTTATATTGTCACGTTTGCACATTTAAAAGCAAAAATCGAACCTATCTGTGATGTTTGAATTAAGATTTACATTCCTGAGATCAGATTAGATTTATCACAGAACCAATGATTGTTTTATTGGGTAAATATAATTCTTTCATTATTTAACCAACAAAACACTATGCATAAATGTTCCCCTTGTGCTGGCGGAACAGCTCTGATTTAGAATAGATCCAGCATGGACTCAAAAGCTCTGAAGGTGTTGTCCCAGGCACCAAGACATTAGCAGTAGATCCTTTAAGTCCAATAAGTTGTGAGGGGGACTCCATTTATAAGAGTACTTTGTCCAGGTTACCTCACAGATTCTAAATCGGATTGAGATCTGGGGAACTTGGATGAAGATAACTCTTTAAAGTCTTAGTCAGGTTCCTCCAAAGTTTTTTAAGTGTGAGAAGTCACATTATTCTGCTAAAAAAGACCAATTCCATTAGAGAACAGAGCTAGAAAGGGCTGTTTATTTAGGTGATATACAATGGACAGCAGTGGCCTAGTGTTTAGGGACTAGGCCCCAGGATAAGAATGTCATGGGTTTGAATCCCAGACCAGTAGGTTGCCCTGAGGTACCCTTGAGTAGGGTAGCCTCCCTGTCACTGCTCCCTGGGCACTTTCAATAGCTGCCCTCTGCTGCACATGTGTGTATGGGTGAAAAGCAGAGGTTGAATTTTGCTGAGGTTCACTCGATTTTGTTGAGGTTCACTGTGTGCTGTGCTGTGTTTTACAATGACAAGAATAGTCACTTTCACTTCATTTGTAAAAGTAATATCCACATTAATGCCAGGATCCAAGTTTTCCCAGCAGAACAGAGCAAAAAACAATGCCTTGCCTTCTACCCATAGTACATCCTAGTGCCATCTCTTTCACAGGAAGTTCACATGTGCACACACGACCATTAAACATGTTTCTACAGACTGATTCACCTTCTCCTGCTGATCCATGGTCCACTTAGCAGGGGCTTTTGGTGGTGAACAGGGATTTGTATGGACCCTTAGATCTTTCTGCAGCTTCCCACCCCCATTTGCTGCAAACAGCAATGCACTGACATCTTTCTTGGCCATCATTACCTTTTAACAAATTTGTGCTACAGTAGCTCTTTTGTAGGATCTGATCAGACAGGCTAGGCTTTGCTCTCTATGTGCATCAGTGACCCTCAGGAACCTACGACCTTGTCACTATTTCCATGGCTGTTATTTTTAAGGTCACGTTTCTGGATGATACTGACCACTGTTTACAGGGAACATCCCCACTGACGCTCAGCCAGATGCCAACCTTGCCAACATCATGCAGATCCTTATTCTTGTCTATTTTACCTGACCAACAAATCAACTTCACAAGAATCTTCATTTTTGCCTGAGGAGTCTTGCCTTGATAATAGCAGCTAACTGTATGAAAACATTCATAACTATTCTATGTTAATTTGGTTTAATCACGATTATTTGAATAATAAGTCACTTTGGGCCACTTCTATTGGTCCTTAAAGTACAACAAAAATGTAATCCATTAAATAATCTATTAGAATTGACTCTGGATTACTTCTAGGCTGAGGATACTACAAATAGCTTAGAATCATCTGTAAACCTTCAGACTCATTTAGAATGCAGTGGTTCGAGCATGCATAATTATGCAAATTAAATACCCCCATGCTATTGACAAAGGGAGCTGGTTGTGGTGCAAGCTTAGTTCTTGTCACATGACTCCTCTCATCAGCATATTTTGAGTTTATTGGAGCCTATAGGTTTAGAACCATTTGATGCCTCACCAGTTTCCTGAGCTTGGAAAGTCACTTGTGCTTCCCCTGCAGCTTTACATGTGAGATACTAAGCATTATAGAAGAGTCAACTATTAAAAAACACATTTTCGAGTGTAGGGAGTCTTTAGTATAAAATAATGCTGTATGAGCGGTAATACTAACGCTTTGAGTGCCTACATGATATCACTTTAATTGACAATGTTTATTCCTCTTGGTGGAATGACATTTCCTCCAAAGTGGAAGCAGCTGTGGAACCAACTGTTGTTAACAAAGAAAGAGAACAAAGGGCTGCAGTGGCAGAAAGAGACAGTAGCAGGTGGAGCTGGAGGGCTTGATTCTGGCTCGGTCGATTACATGGCGAGAAGATTCTCTCTGGGTAGGCAGGCATAATACCATGTGCATATATAGTTCAGGCACTTTAACAGGCACACATAGATTGTCCACAAGGATGTGTGCTCTCAGTGAAAGGCAGAGGGCCACAAGCCTCCGAGCTCGCTCTAAGTATGATCAAACGCAAGCCGCCAGCTACTGCACACTGGCTACACACTGCCAAACAACAGGCTTTTCACCAGGGCTACGTGCTTTGAGATAATAGGAGGGGGTAGAGAAGAAAGAGCAGGGCGTATGTTCTGTGTGTAGAGAGGGGGAGACAAAAATAGTTCAGATTTGATGTGAGACTTCTCACATGAGTAAGTCTGTGTTGTTGCATCAGTTACTTCTTTTGAGCAGAAAAATAGTAGACACAGAGGCTCAGTGGATGTTTTTGTTTTTATAAAAAAAAAAACAAAAACAGAAAATGCCCCGTCTCTGCAATGTCAGTCACTATAAATCTTGCTTTTCGTTTGTGTTCCTGTTCAAACAGGAAGACCTCCTGTAAGGATGTGGGGCTTTGTCAAATATAAAACATCATCATAGCTGAAGACATTTTCATAAAACACAATATCCATTGCAAACATTTGCAATTAGGAAAAAGCAAAGTAGCAGCACCATTGCTGCAAAAACCTTAAAATGCATTAAAAATGAATGCCACCAAAAATTCCATAGTGGGGCAGCGGTGGCCTAGTGGTGAGGGAGTTGCCCTGGCTCGGAAGATTGTGGGTTCAATTCCCTCATCAGTAGGTTGCCCCGAGGTACCCTTGAGCAAGGTACAGTCCCTGTCACTGCTCCCAGGAAGTGTTGTGCTGCGCTGCGTTTCCCAATGACAAGAATAGTCACTTTCACTTTCAAATGGTGCCAGACAAAAAGAAAAGCTGAATTTTAAGTGTCCAAAAAGATTAAAGGTGCCTTTGAGTCACACAATAAAAAATATTTTAAAAAATGGCCAAAAAACTGGGCTAAAAGTTTTTCCCAAGATTCTTCTCCTGGAAATCTACTGCAATTTTAGTTTAAAACATAATCCACCCAAAACAAGCATGCGAAAAACTCAGGAGTGGTTTAGGAGAACAACCTTTGTTGTCTTCAAAACTATTTTTAGTGGATGATTGCTTAAAGTAATAATATCAACTAATTCTGTGTGCACTTTAACTAAGTGGAGGGACCTGTTTCCAGTGTTTCGTTCTAGATTTTTGTCAGGTCAGGTGATAGACAAGTGGAAGATGTGTTGTGTGTATATGGGAACTGGATTGCGCACAATTATTTTTTCAATTATAGCAAAAACACTCCACATGTAAATACACCAAGTGTTAACATTTCCATTCCAGCATGTTCTGTAGTGAGTAGTGAATCTTGATGATTAGGGATTTAAGTGAAAAGTGAAAGTGACAACCCTTGTCATTGCGAGGTCACAGCACAGCGCTCAGTGAACCACAACGAAATTGGACCTCTGCATTTAACCCATACACTCAAACACCGTGCAGCAGTGGGCAGCTATTGAAAGCGCCTGGGGAGCAGTGACAGGGACAGTACCTTGCTCAAGGGTACCTCAGGGCAACCTACTTGTGAGGAAATCGAACCCACAATCTTCCGATGCAGGGCCAACTCCCTAACCACTAGGCCACCACTGCCCCATTTAAGAATACAATATTAAGACAGCATCCATTTCTCATAATTAAACAGAAAAAAAAAAAAACTCACAAGCTTCTGTTGAGTGGTACAAAACCATATTTTAATAAAATCACTTTCACACTAATATTTTATCTTGCAGAAAATTCTTGAAGGACCTACGTTTTCTGAGATTAAGCCCACTGTGACTAGATGCTAGAAGGCTACAGCAGCAAAATTCACCATTAAAACATACCTTATTTGATGGTTACATCAGTGACAGAATCTGTGTAAGACTAGGGCTCTGAAGAGTATACAGAAGTATATTGAATATTACAAAGTACATCCAAATATCCGGTTCTCATCCAAGCTGGGCAGCATGGGAGATTCATGAGGCGGGTCACCTGGCCTAATTAACATTGGAAAAACACTGCAGCCTGAATTATTCTGTGGTAACTGACATCACACTACCAATACAAACCAAAGATTTTTTTATTGTGCTTCACGGAGTGCCGGTGACACATGCATGTTCATGATCTAGTTGTCTGAATCTTAGTTTTATACACTGCATGAATATTTTCCACATATTTCTTCTAGGGTTGCGGATAAACCGTGTATGAATGTGTTTATTAGACTTGTTCATTTAATACACACTGTAGCTGCTCAAGCTTAATCCTCCTCAGTTCAATAATGTTTTTACAGTTTTAGACATCGATTGGCTTCTGTCTGGGAGAGATTTAATTGTCTTGGTGGATTTTAGCTTGTATATGTGAAGTCTCGATAGCTCGATTGGAGAAAAGGTCAGCATGGTGAATCGATTGCAAATGGGGTCATTTGCAATAGATCTGATTGACTAATTGGCAGCAGTCCAATTATGGCTCTGACATTTGAGTGTGAGGTTCAGCACTGGTGACCATATTGCTGTTTTGAAGTTTGCGATTGAAAGTCATTGTATAAGTAGAGTCTGTCATAATTTTTTGGTTATCTGTAGGTGATGTTAGTTTTGGGATTCTAGCAAAGGGCCAACATCTTTCGGATTGTATTATCCAACATGTACTTCGTTTTGTTAGCATTTAGTTCCATTAGTGCCAAATTTATAGTGTACAGATGAATGTCCAGTGAAGGGGATTGTGCAGGGCTGTTTGTGCAACTTATGGAGTGATCAATATTATTGATGCCCATAAAAATGTAAAGGTTCTTCTGATGAAAGGTTCAGTGAAGTATTTTCCAATTTTATTCTTTTTCTTTTTTTTTTTTCTCTTTAGTTTGAGTTTGTCTGGAGATGGAAGATGACTATTGGGAGTAAGAGGCAATACTTTTTCAGCATTAAAATTAATTATTGATCTTCTCGATCTACATCTTTCTTTCTATCTGTCTGTCTGTCTGTCTGTCTGTCTGTCTCTCTGTATGTCCATCCACAAGTCCATGCATCCATTTGTCTGCCTGTCTGTCCTTCTGTCTTTCTCGATTGTAATCTTTAAATGAAAGCATGATTCACTGCATCCCTCAAAGCAAAATTCTCTTTCTTTACTGAGTCAGCTAAGGCCTTCCATTTTTTCTGCATTTATCCACTCGTTGGTGCAGTAGGGATGTTTGTGTGTGTGTGTGTGTGTGCTTGCGTGTGTGTGTGGGAGGGGTTGTTGCATGGAGGGCAGGAGGAGAAGATTAATGGCTGAAATTAAAGGCTGAGACATGTGCATCAGGGAGAGCAGAGGTGAGTGGGGATCAGTGGTGTGAAGAACTATGGGGGTGTGGCTATGTGCAATGGAGTTACTTGGCAAATTATCTCCGGTGAATAAAAGACGACTTACAATGTAATTTTCATTTTGGCTCCAGGTTAATGCTTTAATGCAGGGTTTTGTTAAGCTATCCTTGATAAATGTGAAGACAAAGCATTGTCGCTCTGGATAAAAGCGTCCGTTAACTGCTGGAAATGTAAATGTAAATGTAAATGCAGATACCCATGAGTCATGGCCTAGGCGATATTTGTTGTCCAAAAAGGGTGAAACATTTCAGATCAGCATCCTGTGCAGTGCTTATGTGAATGTGTAGCTTTTCGACCCTTCAAATGTGAAATTTTTGTGACATCTCTTTGAGTCATTTGTAATGCCAATAGTTGGACCCCTGGTCCAACTGAGAAGACGTAACCTCTTAAAACCTCTTAGAAAGAAGACTTAACTTCTTAACTTCATGATTTCACTTCATCAGTCTCTTAACTTCATTCTTTATGTAAGTTATATAGCATATTGTAATTCATAATGTTAGTGAATAATGGACCTCACAAAGGATAAATGGCTGATCTGTTCTCAGCCTAGAACGTAGGAGAATTCCTTGCTAACCTGTTCAAATAATGATTAAAACTCAAGCAGAGACGTGAGCAAACACATCTGAAAGTGGGGACTATAATTTTTGATTCCAACTTTGTCTTTTAAATCAATGCAATCTTACTCAAAAAGGCATTAATTTTAAGTCCTGTTATTTCCATGGCTAACGCTGAGAGTTGATTGAAAAGAGCTATTGTGATTCATCCCTACGTGCAGATATCTTAGCTTTCACATCTATTTGTTGAGGAGACAGGACCTTTTCATCTAAGCCAAATGAGCGACATCACAGTCAACCTGTTATCCACAGCCCAATCGCTTCAATGCAAATGAAGCCACTTTTGAATGTCTTCCCCAGCGTCAATGCAAGCCAATACCTTTGACTAAATGAAACCTTTTGAAAAACAGTGCATTCAAATATTGAAACGAAATAACAAATAAACACAAAAAAGAGGAGAGGAAGCCAAGTTCTTCAAAGGCCCTGGCTGGCCAGCCACCCTCAGCATAAAGGGTGTGTGCAGTCATGCCACTGTAGGGGCATTGTGGAATGGTTTGTTTGGCCAGTCCTCCCGACGGCAAGCCGTTTTGTCCAGCTGTCAGCCTCCGAGAGTCCGAACAACAGGATGTTATCACAGCGGTTCTCCTTTAGGCTAATGAAGGACGTCTGGCTTCCTACAGGTAAAGGTCAGGCCCCAGAACAGCCTTCCCCAGCTCACAAAGACGGCCGCATCGAACCCTCACTCTGTTTACCAGGCCGTCTGCTGCCACTCTGATTGACACTTTTCATCATTAACTTTTCTTTATTTCTTTATTTCTCCTTCAGCAATGGGCGGCCAAACTGGACTTCTAACAGACTGTGAGGCAGAGCACTTTATCATGGGTGATGCTTTTAATCTATTTCATGTTGGTACCAATTTGATTTAAATAAGTGACAGTACAACAGCAATGATAGTTATTAAAGTGACATGTTATCAAATTTGTACAATTTTACAGCTTTGTGCAGTTTAATCTTCACTGTGAGGGCAATCAACCAAGAGTGCAACAAAAAACAAAATTTGCATCTTTGCTTTTGCGTTAACAAAATTATGCACAAGCTATTTTCTGTTTAGCTGATTTGCAAGAATATGCCTGAGTGAAAAGTGAAAAAAGATTGTAGCGAATAAATGTTTAGGATAGGATCCACTTCTCCTCATTTCCCCTCCTTCTGTTTCACGCTCACACACCCTCTAGCACAGACAACCCCTGAGACAAAGTGGGTGCTCTGTATTTCATTAGAATTCATGCAACATTCAGTTTATGTGGCAAATGATTAAATACTAATGCAAAGTAGCGCAGTGATTAGCGCTCTTCACACTGAGAGAAGGTTCTGGATTTGACGCCCAGTCAGGACTTGTGTTGTTTCTTTGTGAAATTTCCTCCCACTGTCCAAGAACATGCTTGTCAGGTGAACAGAAATGCTACATTTCAGATGCTTTTGAGTTGCTTTTTCACCCTATGAGTGATAGGGTCAACCCCAGACCCTTCTGCAACTCTGGTTTTGATGAATACCAAGGATACATTTAAAAAAGAATAAAAATCCATGATTTTATTGGTTTTCATGTTAGAAATCTTGATGTGATAAAGATAAAGTAAAAGTAAAAGTAAAGTGAAAGAGACTATTTGTCACTAATACAACACAGCACAACTCAGCAGGGGCCTGGTGGTTAGGGAGTTGGCCCCAGGCTCAGAAGGTCATGGGTTCGAATCCCACATCAGTAGGTTGCTTTCAAAACTGCTCCCTGCTGCACGTGTTTGTGTGGGGGTTAAATGAAGAGGTGGACTTCCGTTGTGGTTCACTGGGTGCTGTGACGTGTACTCACAATGACAAGAATAGTCACTTTCACTTTCTTAACACAACAGCACAGCAAAATGCTTCTTTGCATTTATCCCAGTCACTAAGTGGAAGCCAATTATCGGCTACTTGCAGCAGTTTAGGGGATGGTAATTTGCTCAAGGGTACCTCAGGGTTACCTACTGATCCAGAACTTAAACTAACAACCTTAGGATCAGGGGGCTAAGTGTCTAACTACTAGGGCACCGATGGCCCCAAAATCTTGACGGATTATCCTTTTTATGTTCACTTTTTAAAGCTTATGTGGGTGTTGGCATACTAACTTACTTTGTATTAAATACAATATTAGTGGCATTACCAGTCACTTCTGCTGAGCTATGAGAAACACTATTCTTATAGCCACCAATGTCATGCTGTCTCAGGAACCACATAGGCAAGTCTATCTGAGATGATTTAATAGCCTTGCATTTGATGCCAGTTGGCTTCTTGTTAACATGTCTACAGGCATTGCTTGTTAGTCTAATTAGCCTTGTTCTTCCAGTGCAAAATGTAACAAATTCTCTTGAAGCTAACATTAAATACATAATCAGTGAGGGGACAACAAGATCATCCGCACATGATTTGATGAAACAGATAATATTAGTTTGCTTCCAACTTGCTTAAGAACTGTTGAGATGGTTTGCTGGATTTAAGCTTGTTTTCATTATGTAAACATGCATTTTGTGTTTTGTCATGAAGAAAGAACAGATGCAGCTGAAGCAAAGAATATAATGCTTGATTAACCATTAAAAAGAAATCACCAATATGATTAAAAGGGTTAGTGTGATGGAAGATTTGAAAGGATTTCTTATTGCATGTTAAGGGTGTGAAAAATGTTCCAGGAAAAAAAAAAATGCAAATCTTCCTAAATTCAGAAAATAAATAAACAATACATGGGTAGGGCCAGTGGTAGTGGGGTGATCACAGCTATGTGTTTCTCTTTGAATTCCGTTGATGCATTTTATTTCTGCAATTTTACATCTGCATTTTATATAGCAATTTTCTGTGAGACCACAGGGCTTGATCAACATCTGTGTGTGTGATAAATGGAAAACCTCCCTTCCCGATCAAGCTGCTCAGCACGAAACTCCTAGTGTTTTATTAAAACGATGAGAATCAATAGTGCATTGATATTTACAGGTGGAGCGAAAAAAATATCCAAAATACAACATCATTAAGTTGTTGGGATCATTATCATGTATAAATGAACCAGTTGTTGCAGATGTTGCACCATCTATCAGCAGGCGTCAGCTGAACTCATCAATATTTGGATCTAACCATGCACATGTTCCTGCTTTCTGCATAATTACTACATAGATTTTTGCTGTTGCCATGAAAAGGTGCAATTATCCCCCATTCATTAGCTCTCCAACTGTGGCTCTGGTTTCCATTATCAGAACTGACATCATTGTCTAAAAATTAAGACTAAGACTAAATTAAGTGTTTCAATGTTTGGGCCAATGGATTTTAAAAATGTTATTACTTAAATTCAATTTTATTTAAAAATTCTGTGTGAAACATAATGCATGATTTTATTTTCTCTGAACAACGTACCCTAAATATATTCAAAAGTGAGAACAACAGTTCATATTCATATATCAAATAATGCAGGTCACATGCGGTTCAAATAATCAAAAACATAAGTATAGAAACAGACATGTACCAAAAGTCAAGAAAGACTCCATTTGAAAGAAGGGTGAAAAAGAGAAGCACAAGCCGTTCAGTTGAAGTTCATGTTAGTGTTCTAACATGTGTGGCTCCAGGTCTACACACAGTTACTGACAGAGGTTAAGAGGCTTTGGGCTCATTTAGTGTGTTATTTTTGTACCATTTTTGCCAAGCAGTGTAATATGATATGTAAGTATATGTAGGGGGCAGTGGTGGCCTAGTGGTTAGGGAGTTGGCCACAGGATCAGAAGATTGTGGGTTCAAACACTTTACCAGTAGGTTGCCCTGAGGTACCCTTGAGCAAGGTACTGTCCCCATCACTGCTCCCCCAGCACTTTCAATAGTGGCTGCATGGTGTTTGAGTGCGTGGGTTAAATGCAGAGGTCCAATTTCGTTGTGGTTCACTGTGTGCTGTGCTGTGACAAGGGTTGTCAAAAAAAAAAACGAAAGAAAAGTAATAGCATTGTAGCAAATTGATTAGCTACATCAACATAGTCTTGCTTGGTAGGCTACCTTTTAAAACGATAACACTTTGGATGTCATTGGGATATATGAGATTTTTGCCAAAATTCTTAAATGCCTATCCATTATCAAACACTTGCTATGAAATAATGCACTTGTATCTGAGCACAGACAGCTCAGGTGAGCTGCTGAATATTCAGAGAGATTTGTTAAGAATCTATCTATATTTCCTCAGTGCTTTTGAGCAGGTTGGCTTTTGCCATTTGTACAGCACCCTTACTGGAATATCCAATGGAAGTTTGCATCACTGGCAGCTTATTCACAGCTAAGAGCGCTGGTTACCCAGCAGACCCCATGATTGACAGCTGCCTCCTTTGAGAGCTCTCCCTGGGCTTTGTTAGAGTTCAGATGATTTACTATCAGATGCTCTGTTACATGTGTGAATTCTGTGAAGTGGTGTGCGCTTTTCCCCTTGAAATTGTTATCTTCTCCTGTTGTGTTAGGTTCTCCTTCATTTTTTCTATTTGGTGTCAGCTTAATCGTAGAAGACAGAAACTGACCCTTGGTATCAAGGGAAAGGTATTGTATTACAGTAGTAAATATTACACATTGTTATTTAAAAAAACTGAAAAAAGAACAAGCAACATTCAGGGTTAATTCAGGCTATTTTTGTCTATTTTATAGATAACAGTATGTTAAACAGTGACAAAAAGCACACAAGCAGTTTGAGATTAGCTAACGGATTTAAACATGTATGAAAGAGTGTATGATGATGTTTATGATTTAAGCATGTGATTTCCACATTTAAGAATTAATTTAATTAGCCTCATAGCTCCGACATAAAAAACTAAAAATGCTAAAAAAAGTTCCTCCATACATTTGGGGAGTTGCCCACATGCCTTTTGGCAAACTCTAAATGTGCCTCCTTATTTTTAACGTTAAGCAATGGCCACTCTTCCATAAAGCCCAGCTCTATGGTGTATAAGGCTTATTGTGGTCTTGTGGACAGATACTCCAGTCTCTGCTGTGGAACTCTGCAACTCCTTCAGGGTTACATTTGGTCTCTGTGCTGCCTCTCTTAATGCCCTCCTTGTCTGGTTTGAGTGTTGGTGGGTGGCCCTCTCTTGGCAGGTTTGTTGTGGTACCGTGTTCTTTCCATTTGAAGATGATGGATTTGATGGTGCTCTGGGGGATCATCAAAGATTTGGATATTTTTTTATAACCCAACCCTGACTTGTACTTCTCAACAACTTTGTCCCTGACTTGTTTGGAGAGCTCCTTGGTCTTAATGGTGTGATGCCTCTTGCTTAGTGGTGTTGCAGTCTCTGGGGCCTTTCACTAATTTCACTAATTATGTGAGTTTTGAAGGTAATTGGTTGACTTTTTAGGGGTTTCATGGCATGAATACATATGCACATGCCAATTTTCAGTTTTTAATTTAAAAAAAATAATTTTTAATGTATATTTTCTCATTTCACATCACCAGCTTAGACTATTTTGTGCAGATCCATCACATAAAAAAAAATTAAGAAACATTTAAATTACAGGTTGGAATGTAACAAAATAGGTAAAAAGCCACAGCAATGTATAAAGAGACAGTCAGTAATTTTCTGAGCTGCTTGTCCTAATTAGGGTTGCTGGAGTCCATCCCAGCTCACACAGGACAAAGGACGGGGGACACACCCTGGACAGGTCACCAGCCTAACACAGGGAGGAGCGAACTGACGGGGATGGTACCTTGCTCAAGGGTACCTCAGAGCAACCCATTGGTAAGGGGTTCAAACCCACAATCCTCTGATCTGGGGCCAAATCCCTAACTGCTAGGCCACCGCTGCCCTTGTATGAGGAGACATTTGATATAAAATATGTGTAATATGTGTAAGTATCTGTTTAAATTGTAAGTAAACTTAGTGTTTCTGTTTATTCTACAAAAGGTTTTGTTACTGTGCCTTTAAATCAGAGTGTTTTATGGTATCAAGCGTATTACATATGGTGGTGGTCTAGTGGTAGGAAACTCATCAATGGGCCACGAGGTCACAGGTTTGAATCCCACCATCAGTACTACCACGATTGGATTCCTAAACAAACCCTTTACCCCAAGTTGCTCCATAGGGGCAGTCCCTATAGTTAGCAATTGGAAGTTGCTCTGGATAAGCGTGCCTGCTAAACATAAACGTATTATTATTTTTTTAATCCCTAAATTTACATCATATGTGCCCTTAAAGTCAATTCTGAATATTCAGTTTTGTGGTTAAGTCACTTTTTAATCTTATACAGTTTAAACGTTCTTGATAGGTAGAGCTTGATAGGTAGAGCCTTATAATTGAAAGTATGTGTTTTTGATCTACTCAGCACAATGGTGTTGTAACATTCAGGCTCATGAGCTAAGAAAGTAGTGCTAAGTTCCACACAACATCAGCTTCAGGGGCACCTTTTTATAAATCAGGTAAATCCAAACATGTATCCTTTTGGTACCTCCGGGCCTGAAAATGCTGCTTTGGTGACCATCCAATGGATTGTACATTCAATACTGTTCTTAGGTTATAACAGATACAAGAGCTTTCAGCATCAATACTGTGATAAACTGAGTGTCACAACGCACTATTATCTTTATGAGTGTCACTACTCAGTACTCTGACAACTCTGAACCACTGCATATATCACAACAACAACAACAACAAAGATTCCTTACAGAGAGCCTATAAACAACATCAACAACTCATGTATCAGAATTACATAACCTGCATAACAACAAGTAGCTGACTGAGTGTCATTATCTTATTTTATTCATTTGTTTTTAATGAATATTTGCTTTTTGTTCTTCTGAAAACCTTAATATATATGAAAAGGTAAACATCCTTTATGGAATTCACCCTCAAGTATGGAGTTTCCATCCAATTTTGTGCACAGGACAAAACAAAACGTCCTGAATGTTTTGGCCACATTATTAAATAATTATGGATAATAATGTTTAGAAGCATGGTTACTCTGCTGGGACAGAAAAATTGAGAAGGGTGTCCAAACGTTTGCATACCGTACATACCTGGCCTATGCCGTTGCTATTGTAGGGAGTTAGCGATGCGTTTGGATTGCACTCGAGATGTGAGGTCATGAACAATTTACTGTTTCTGAAAGTCAGCATGCTGTTCAAATGGTTGTGCATCTTGTGAAAGCTGTGGTGGGTGTTCACATCCATGGAGACAGCCTTTGAGAGTCAGTGAGAGGGTCAGGGTGGTCTTGATTTCTGCTGAGTTGGGTCTGGTATTGAGGCTCTGATCTAATAAAACGGTAAATAGCATTAGCAAAGAGTGTGTGCTGACACAGCAAGATGTTCAACTTTTACCTTGACCTTGTGGAAGGATTCACATGTTTGATGTGCCTGTGGATTTGTGAGTGTGTGTGTGTGTGGGGGTAAGAGAGAGGGGGTAGGTGTAGGAGGTGGTTTGATGGACAGTGGTAGCACCAGTGATGGGCTGTGGGATGTGTGTGGTGTGTGGAGGGAAAATGTGCTGTGCTGATGGCGAGTACTTGAAGGTCACAGGATGGATGGAGGGCCGTTTTTTCCCTCTGTTTCCTTTAATGGGAAAAATCAGGAATGCAGCGATGCTTCCAGAAAAAGATTTACACAGCTGCACCTGCAAAATGTGCAGTAGGTCAGTATTTCTATGATCGGGATAAAAATACGATGTCATATTTTGAATGCCTTGCAATACATACAACACAAGTAATCTGTATTAGGTTAATGGGCTCATTTGCATATTGCAGCCTTACAATATATAACAAGATATTGCGCAGCCCTCATGCAGATGTACACCTGCAAGAAAAGTGGGTTCATGCCTCAGTTGTCCACCCTATCTTATACATTTGCTACATAATATTGAATACTTGAGTAGATTTTACATTCGACATTTAAACATTGCTTATTCACCAAAGTCTGTAGAAGTTTACTTTGTCAGGAACTTGCTGTTTTAAGTGACTGAGATACAGCGATGTGTTCTGAACAGGTATCAAAAGGCACCCAAAGCTCACAGTTTGTTCTCCTATCCTGTTTTTCTTCTGTTGATAGCTTATTTACTTGGAATTAAAGGCAAATGCATTCACCTGTGCTGTGATTCTACACAGATAAATGATAGATAGATAATTTATTGGGAAAATGTGTTTTTTTCCCTCTCTGTGCCAGTAACATGACTGAAAGCTATGAATAGGCCAACGACTCCTCAAATATTTTGTTTCAATAGCAGTTCGGTATTTTATCATGTGTTGTCACTTGACAGTCCCAGCATTCCTAACAAACTACAGCAAATTGCATCAGTTCAGTGGCTTTAAAGAATTCCTCTACATGTCCAGTTTCTCTTCAGAGAGGAAGAAAATCAATATAGTTCAGCCTTGTTCCTCCTAAATCCATAGCAGACCATCTTCAAGAAAAACTGCACTAAGCTATCTTTGACAGATTCTTTAAGGGATGGTTATTTTTGCTTCAAGGGCTTAGTCTTAAGAGAATCCAACTTATTCTCAAGTAGGGATTATGTTTCTGAGTGAGAATCTTTCCTCTTACCAGCACATCTTTTGTCGAAAAAGATTTTTTATGGTGCTATAAAGTTCTGAGTTCTAGTTCATAGGGTCGTAATCTTTTTGTGATCTTTTTTTCTTTGCAGTGTTGACAGTAGCCATGGAAAGAATTTTCCTTCTTTATTTAGACAAGTTCAGGTCCACCTCTGTGTGTATATCCTGGAAGTATTCCTCTCACCCACCTTGCCTTAAGTCCACCTGCCATCAACCCAGGAACCCTGGATCTGGCTGGATCTGAAAATGTCATGTCCGTATCTCTTCACTTGGAGAGGACTTGCTCTCCCATCATGAGCAACACAGTCTGCATTTCTTGGGGGGATTTTGGAAATGTATGACATTTCTTCCCTCAGAAAGGTAACTCTATGTTGCTGACCTTCATCTGAGTAGAAGGATGGAGTGGGATGTCATGTGGGTTTTTCATCAGAACAGGCTCAGTGGCTATAGCACTGGGGATGAAGTGTATGAAACATGAGCCAGCTAGGTCACCCTGAATAAGGGCATCTGCTAGGCAAATAAATGGAGTAGTCAAACAATTATAAATGGAAGTGTTGGATGCTTTCCAGTGAAAAACTAGTGCCCCTCAGACAGGTTGAGGGTCCCACATCTTTTTTATTGGCCCAAAGAGGTCAGATATTTACAATAATATACTCTGAAGTTTTAACATCACATTTTAAACACTCAAAATAGCAGTAATTGTGGTCAAATCAGCCTCTGCAGGACACCCTCTAGTTCAACTCCACTATAGGCAAACATGGGGTGGTTTACTAATAGAATATACTAACACCCAAAGGGTTCACAAGGTCCCTCTCATTTCTTTAATTAATTTTATTCAAAATTGTAATAGGTATGGGAGTATCTGAAAGTAGGGCCATGTTGTTACTTTTTAAGTGTGACTCACAGCATATTTTCCTGTCTATTATAGTCTTCTGATTATTGGATTGTTAAGGTGAAGTGGGGGGTTGGGGGTATGTATTGCATGCAAACATAAAGGAGTCTTCAAAACTTCAAAATCTTCATCTCACTGTCCATTCTAGTTCAACTACAGCCTATTATGAATAAATTCTTGATGCCTTGAAAACCAATGTAAACACATGCATTCGTTCAGTCTACAGCATCTTAGCTCTGCCTGTTCATCATGAACTCACATAGCGAAAGGAATGTTTCTCCTGCTTCTTCAATAAGGTGCAATACATAGCAGCATATCATGAAGTAGAAATTACACGGACATTCTTAAAGATTCAGTAACAAGCATAGCTTGTTTATCAAAAATTAAGGGAAGTTAATTGGCATCATGAGTGGATCTCCACCTGTCATCAAGCAAAATTGCTGAACTAGATCAGAGAGCCTCCTTGATATCCTGTTTCACTTGGAAATACATCGTTTAAGAATGAAGAAAACATGCTATGAGTCCTCATTCAGTCTGATTTTAATTGGTTAACAAATATCAAACATTTCCTCTCTGTGAATGAGTTTATCAAGCATTTTCACTTCTCTTGCATCATTTAAGTTCCAGACTACATCACCTTTCTGATGCATTACATACTGAGATGGGTAACATTTTTTTTTTTCTGACTGGTACCTTCAAAGCTTTCACTTGAGAGCTGTATATAAAGTGCGGTTCTAGTGGACACATATTCTTCAAGGATGGATTTGATACAGTTTCACGGTGGAATGACAGATGGCTAGTCTGATTGGTTGCATACACAGTGTGCAAAGAATGAAGGCTTTCCAGTTCCACATTGTGACATATCTGTGGTTAAAATAGGAGAAAACACTGCATCTGAAACAGGCATTCTTCTTCAGATAGGCTAGGATGTTTCCATGGCTGTTTTCCATGCATTTTATATTTTCTGTGTTTCTGTGCAACTGAATTAAAACATGAGGGGGTTGAAAAATAGCTGATGAATCATGTGAGGCAGAATGTGTCCCACTATACTCTAGGACTTTGAGAGCATCATTTCAAGTCAAACTTATATTTTGTATTTAATTGTATTTATTACATTAGCATCACATCACTGACCGAAAAATGACGTGCATAATATAGATTGAATCGGTTTAATGTATGGTCTATAGTGACAAAAACACTAAATTCAGGTGTCTCCCTTAAAGAGCAAGGGTAGGAGCTAAGAGTGGTGAGTGTTTGTAGTAACACCATCTCAGGTGGCACTAAGAGATGAGTGTCTGTATTCTGAATAGATTTTTGATTGGCGCTATAAACAATGCAGTTACTTCACATATAATAACTAATCAAAAGTTTACTCTCTACACTGCATTCTCACATAATGTGCATTGTTACATTTTCACCTTGTGAAATCATAATGTTTTGAAGCATTGTTATGCCCTGACAGAATTCAGATTTATGCTACATATTCACTGCTTGGCAGAAAGAAAAAAAAAATTTTAAAGCACTAATTGTCAATAAATGAAACTTTTGAAAGAACGTAGGCATTTATGCTTAAATCATTCTAAGTTTCTGTTTAGTGATTGGATACAACTGACTCATCTTCTGGTTTTGTTCATTTAGTGACTAATGTTAAAAGGTAGAGCTTCTCCTTTAAATGTAGTACAGACGAATTTTCCAACTAGAATTAAAATGTTGCCAGTGAACAGCTGACAAGTTCATTGTAAACGCGTGTGCCCTGTGGGCCCCTCTCCTACGCCAGTGGAAAAATTCTCACAGCAATGACACTGACATGTTTTGTGTGGGTTTGTTTGTGTTGCGTTGGCAGGATTGGATCCGATACAATTGAATGCTTACGCATCTCACAGTCACTGCTGGGTTGAGAGCAGTCTGACAACCAAAATGATCCAATCAGCGGTCCTCGGGCCACAATCTGACCACTGACTGAGGGATAACAGTTGTGCATGGAAAATGTGAGCTATAGTTTCAAAGTGCATAAACAAGGTGGGTGTTTGTAATAAAATGGCCACTGTTAAAACATAATCCTACCCTACCGTAGCAAGTAATATACCTGCTCATGACATTACAAGCTAGGATTTGATTTTCCACTCTGACAAGTTCAGTGTGCTATGCCATAGACTCCTAACACCACATTTTCCTACATTTGTAAGATGATTAAACCCTGAACAAGAACATTTACCAAATGATGGATGTGACTGAAAGTGAATGACAGATTGTTCAGCACCAGTATCGCCTAAATTGGTAGATGTTAACCTACAATGGTGAGATCAAAAGAGCTGTCTGAGAGCTGCCTTATGAAAAAAGATTGTAGATGCTTATAAGTCTGGTAAGGGCTTTAAAAAGATCTCAAAAGAATTTGCAATCAGCCATTCCACTGTCCATGAGTCTACAAGTGGAGGACTTCCAAAACAACTGTCAACGTGTCAAGGTCTGGCGTCCAAGCAAGTTCACCCCGGGAGCAAACTGCAAGGTGCTGAAAGAAGTCTCCAAAAACCCTAAAACATCATCACGGGACCTACAGCAGGCTCTTGCTACTGTCGATGTGAAAGTGCCTCTTTAATCAGAAAGAGACTGCACATGGAGGAAACCTTTGCTCTCTAAGAGTAACATCAAGGCCAGATTGAAGTTTGCCAGAGAGAACGTAGACAAAGACTAGGACTTCAGGAAGACAGATGAGTCTAAAACTAAATAATTTGGAGATCAGAACAGAGGACATGTCTGGCGTAAACCAAACACAGCATTCCAAGAAAAGAACCTCATACCAGCTGTGAAGCATGGAGATAGAAGGATCATGGTTTGGTGGTGCTTTGAACATGTGAGACCATCAGTAAGAACAATAAAGCTGAAGCAGAACTGAACGCTGCAACATGACAATCACCCTAAACATACCAGTAAATCCACCAAGGACTGGCTGAAAACTAAGAAATGGAGAGTCCAGGAGTGGGCGAGTCAAAGCCCAGATTTTAATCCCACTGAGATGCTGTGGGGTGACTTGAAACAGGCTGTACATGCAAGAAACCCCTCAAACATCTCACAGCTTAAAGAATTCTACATTGAGGAGTGGATCAAACTTTTCTCAGACCGATGTCAGAGACTGGTAGATGCTACAAGAAGCGTCTCACTGCGGTTATTTCAGCCAAAGTGGGTAACACTAGCTATCAGGGGTAGGGTGTCCTTACTTTTTCCTCAGTTAGAACACACATTTTTGTAGATTTCTTTTGTTTAATGAATACATCAAGGTTATTTTATTGCTGTTTACCTGCAATTAAATCACTTTCTTTTCCAGAGATAAGTAAAAACAAGTTTAGATATCAATATGTGAACATTTCTTAGTAAAGTATTGAATATTAAATTTTTTCACATGACTGTAATGCTGATAAATTTACAGATTTCACCTGATCTTTCATTTGAATGGGTAGCAATCTATGGTGCTTTCATTTGAATTTGAATTGAGACTCTATAATACTGCTATTGCAATTCTTGCTATTACCATTTTGTTCAAAATACAATATTTTTTTATCAACATAGAAAAAATGAAATACATTTAAAAAACACCTGGAAACGCTTTTTTTTTATTAGCGCTTTGTAATTATGAGATGATCATCCAACACAGATGTACTTGTCATGATTCCTCTTTTTGAACCGCCATGCACAACAAGATCTGCGTCCCAAAATAATATTCTGTAAAATCTAAAAATAGCCTGTGAGTGTCTTATTTTCTTAGCTTTCATTAACTATGAATGAACTTGTCTACCTGGTCTTTCTTCTGTCATGCATTGATGCATATGTTTATGCAGTGCGGTGTCACAAGCTTAATCTTATATCTTGCTTTGTATTGTGTGGAAGATTGTGAGGAATTTTTTTTTCACTAATTACTTTTAATCAAACATTTGTGCAATTCATAATTCCATCAAGCTTCCACCTGCACAAAAGACTTTTCCATGCAATACCAAAGCTATCCTAAGCAAAGGTGACCTGCATTGTGGAAATTGTGCCGGTCCCTAATCCCTGATTTGCTAAAGACATAAGCGATGTTTCGACGGAGGATATGAAATCCCATCTGCTCTCAGTGCTTTTTTCTTTTTGTAATTATGTTGAGTCAGCTTTCTATCTAGATTGGGATTTCATTTGGTACCTTATCTCAGCACGTCCAATTTCTTGGAGAATTACAACTGTTGATGCTTCTATATGAATACTGCAAATCTGAGATGTACCTGATTGAGGTGCAAGTTAGGTCTTTCAAAATAGCATCCAGCCTCTTGAATGCAGAAAAGGGCATGGTGCACTGATTAGGCATCAGTACATCTTTTGCCCTCTAGACGTAAAACTTCACAGTCTCATATTCTTAGTTCAGGTTGTTTTTTGAGAATGAAATTGAACTTGCTTAACATGGATACTTAGGTCATTTCCTATAAGATGGTGTGCTATGTGTGTTATATTTGACATAGTTGGCCTTGGGGCAATGGTGGCCTAGTGGATGGGGAGTTGGCCCCTGGATCAGAAGGTTGTGGGTTTGAATCCCAGACTAGTAGTTTTGCCTGAGTTACCCTTGAGCAAGGTACTGTCCTCATCACTGCTCCCCATGTGCTTTAATTATAGCATCCCCCTGCTGCACGGTGTGTATGGGTTGAATCTAGAGGTGGCGTTTCGTTGGTGTGTCTTTGTCACTTCATAGAAGAACCACTTTTGGTTTACTAAAGAACTACTTTAAAGAACTTTAATTTAGCTCTGGTATCAACTCAAAAGAAGGTTCTGGTTTCAGTTCCCATAAGAGGTGGATGGGGTCCTTTCTGAGGGAAATGTACGTGTTCATGTGACTGTGCTTGCCCTGTGATGGACCGGTAACTTGTCCGACTTGTTTCTGTGCCTTTTGCCGCAAAAGCACTAAAATGGGGTCCAGCATTCCCAGTGACTCTGTTTAGGATAAGACCATATAAGACCATAAATGCATGAATAAACGCAAATAAATGCAGTTTGATGAAATTGAAAAACACTTTGTCACAGCACTTTGTTTCAAAACACCCTGTCTAACTGTCTAACCCTGTCTAACCATTCCGAGGAATGATTCTGTTCCTGCTTCATAAAAGTCTCCTTTAAAACACAGCTTTTGCTTCTGCTTTTGGTCTCAGCTGCAGCTCTATCCTGACAGTTCCCAACAGAACCTTAATAAAAGAGCGGTGTTTCTTTTACAAAAGGTTCAGAAGTAAATAATGAAAACATTCACTTGAGATTGTATTCGAGTGCAGTTTTCAGTAAAGTCTGTTGTGTGTCTTCGCTGCGTATTTAACCGGTAAAGCATCGGATTCTTCTTGTGCAGTTATCAGCACATGCTAAACAAAGCATCATATCAAACACAAAGAAAGCTAATTTTGTCCATATAATGCAAATAATTAGCTCCTTAGACAGAAATGACACAGATGCATTGAGACAGATGCATCCTCAACAAAAAAGCCAAAAGTACTAAAAGGCTGAATCTTGATAATGAGTCATATTTCTACGTACCTGCTATCCGTCTGAAAGAATAGAAACCAATACAAAATAAGAACTAGAATCTAGATAGCTCAGCTATCAGTGCAGCACAACAAAAATCTTTCTCTGAATTTTACCCATCACAACATGCAGCAGGGGGTACCTAACCACTAGGCCACCCCTCTCCTATATGCTGTGTATCTTGTGCTATACAATATATTTTTTGTATATTTTATTATGCATTATGATATAATAACCGCCTATTATGTGAGGGTTGCAGGGGGTGCTCAGGGGTAGCTGTCTTTGAACTGTGGAAGGAACCGGAGCAGCCAGAGGAAACTCACACAGACATGAGCCTATCCACATAGAACAGACATAGAAAGGACATAGGCCACCCAGGTTGGCAATCAAACCCAGAACCTTTTCACAGAGAGGAGACAGCACTAGCTGTCAGGTTTTTTTTTTGTTTTTTTGTTTTTTTTATAAAACATTTAATTTTATGGCCAGTTTGATGACAAATTCTTTTTTTGTTAGTTAAATTAACATAGTCTAACCTGGCAACCTAGCATTTAAAAATCAAAACCCAACTCTAAACTCAGTGTAAATTCAGGAGCTAAATCAGATTTTTGCCAACATTATGAAAAGCGTGTCCAGAGTCAAGCATACAGCTTTTGTAGGACGAAGCATGGCTAAGTCAATTAAACATCAGTATTATCATAAACTGTCACTGAAAATTTGTCCTTCCTAACAATTACATATTTGTTCAAATGTCTGTGTCCTTGTCTGTCCATGTGAAGAACCACAGTTTCTGTTTTCTTTATAAATTAACAGTTGAAATTCTTTAGGTGGTGAGATTACAGCTGGGAGCTTCTGTCCTTCTCTGAGCTCCCCCTACTCTCTTCCTCTCTCTCTCTCTCTCTCTCTCTCTCTCTCTCTCACACACACACACACACACACACACACACACTTCTCCTCTCAATGTCTCTCTCTCTCTCAAACTTAATCATTATTCTGCCCAAATACACAGCCAGACCTATTCTGTGAGTGGCAGTGGATCCTCACATCAAGTGACTTCAAAGCCGGTGGTGGTACCACATTGTCTCTAAAGAGACCCATGCAGCTCAAAGGCCTGCAGATTCAGCGGCTGCCATTAGAACAAAAACACCAGTCCATTATTCTCTCTTCCACCCATCCGTTTGCTATTGTTAAAGAGTTCCCTTTGCCTTAATGAAACATAAAGAGCATTACAGGTTGCTGGGTTCCAAATTTTTATTAACATTTATCAGCACAAGCATATCAGATTAGTCCCAGAGAGACTGATAGAGTTCAATAATGCCTTTAGAAATTTTCTCATTTGCTAAAGAAGGCAATATTTAATAACGGAGAACAGCCCTTCTAGCATATCCACTTAAATAATTATAGCATAAGCTTTGAAAGAGCAGTCCATATACAGGGTGCTGAAGAGCTGGAGAAAATAAATCTAAGAATGGATATAAAAAAAAACAGTAAGGGATCATATACAGTAGCTATAGCATAACATTTTACTGCATTTGAGAATTAAAATTCACACCTTGTATTGCAAGCACTGAAAAGTCAAGAACATTAACATATATCTTAGCATGCCATCTTTCTTCTGAGGTCTTGTTTTGCTCTCCAATCATGCAGAAACAGTAGCAATTATGCTTAGTACAAGGGCAAGGATTGCCCTCTTTACTGTGAGTATCTCTTGTGCAGACACTTCATTAAGAACAAAGATGAATAACCTTGCATCTCTGTGTTACTTACAGTGGTGATGAACTTTGCCCATGTATTAGAGGTGGTTTTGGGGGGATGGTGGTTAATTGTGATCTGGGGGAAATGTGCTTTTAATTGTCTCATTTCAGCTTGTTAATGTGCTTTTGTATCAGAGCCCAGAGGCATCTGATTAATTATGTTGTTGTTGGGTCATCAGAGGCAAGCACCTGACCTTACACAAGCCCATTATCTATCACCAGCAGCTTGTTTTTGAAGAAATTCATGATA
The DNA here is from genome assembly GCA_017165825.1 of Hepsetus odoe. NCBI lineage: Eukaryota > Metazoa > Chordata > Actinopteri > Characiformes > Hepsetidae > Hepsetus > Hepsetus odoe. The sequence continues at coordinate 16,861,216 of CM029383.1, forward strand.
GTGAAATTTGTTGGGGTATAGGTCAGCAGATACCAGTAGCAGAAGTTACTGTGTGCTCCATGTAAAGCTGCTCTCAAGCAAACCCAAGAAATCCACCCTTTTGAACTATGCGTGCTTACCCACTGGCTTTGGAGAAATGGATGACGTGTTGATCAATATTGACCTCAGAGCAAAGCTGACAAGACTCCTCGTGAGAACTGGCAGATTCAGCCTTCAGTTTCCTAGCAAACCTGAATGTGTGTAGTAAATGTGGTCCAAACCGGATCTTTTCTTACAGTTCAAATACTATGGAAAACTGAATTTTCCTTGACATTAAAATGGTGTGTGTGTGTGTGTGTATATATATATATATATATATATATATATATATATATATATATATATAATTTTTTTGAAAGCATTCTTTGTTTACAGCATTTTTTCACACCTGCCAAAAACATTTGCACAGTACTGTATATACATATATATATATGTAGTTCTTTGTCCTACTTGTGCACATATACCACCTCCAACCCCTGGCACACTCCTTAGTCCATTTAGTCTTTTATGAAAACTGTAGAGAAAAAAAACAGCCTTTTTAAAATCGGCTGCTTTTTGTTTTGCTTTTTGCCACAAAAGCCCACCTAATTACACACATAAATTCTATATGCTTTTAGCCTGTAGCAGGTCTTCTCTGTCCATTCACAGTGAAGGGACACTAGGGCAGCCAATCAGAGCAGAGCTATGTTTATCAGTATTGCAGGCACCTTAATAAAAACAGACTGCTTAATTCTAAGGAATACACATCTCTTTAACATACCACTGATTTGCTACATAAAACCAAAGAAATGTTGTAAACAGACCTTTAAGAATATAAGAAACATGAAGAGTAAGAACACATGAAAACTGGTAGCTGTTTACTTTCATTTTGTGTTAACATTGGTACTGTTCTTACCATGTTAACATTGTATGTTCAGCATTTTATAAAAGCATTTTACATAATAAAATATAAATGCAGTATTCTAATCACAAACCTGATCATCTGCCCCTGTTGCTCTTCACTGCTTCATGTTTCAAGTCAGATGGCTTTGTTCTGCTTAAATGATTCATTGGTATAAATAATCTGGATCATTCAAAAGTTGATTTCTTAACATGTCTCATTAGCATTTTTTCCACTGCTTGCAGCTTTTAGGTTTTCAAGTTTGAATGTCCCTGCTCACAATATTCTAGGTTTGGGGGGATGGGACACCATTCTGAACAGATCCACCTATAAAAATGCCAAACAATGTCTGCCTCATGGCCACAACACAGATGTTCAAACTGAGTGGCTACATGAAGGAAATCCATTGTGTTTAAGTATCTCATAATTTTGCCAACTGAAAAAAATAACTGCTGCACCACCTGCTTTCTCTCTTTTGCTTGATGCACATATGGTGGCAAAACATTCTCTTGAAATGCACCAGTTTAGCCTACAGTCATAACCATCAAGAGTATCTACTGTGCACATGTCCTGGTAAGTGTGTAGGCCACCATGTGTCCTCCATACCCAGAAAACATCCACTATCCTCCAGCCGCAATGGTGTGTAGAGAGTGAATGCAGTGAATGGGAATGAGTGAGTGGGATTGATATCAGTGCAAAATTTAAGGTGCTGGAATGAGCTGGCAACTTGGCATTATTTAAACAAACTATTACAGCTAAAGTTAAACAGTGCTTTACTGATTCTTATACTTAATAGGGTTATTGGTAGCCCTGTCACCACAGAAATACTAGGCCATTCTGGGTCCTTTCTGTTTGGGATTCCTCTGGTTGCTCTGGTTTTCTCTCACAGTGTAAAGGAATATCCATCAGGTGTCTTGCAAAAGCTAATCTAGGTACGTCTGGGTATCTGCCCTGCAATAGGTTAGGATGAGCATCTCAGACAATGGATGGAGAGATGGAAGGATCATTAGTACATAATTATCAAAATTTGTTCATTCATTATCTCATCCTTGAGTCACATGTGGTGCTAGAGCCTATTCTAGCTCACATAAGGCAAAAGGCAGAGAAACACCCTGGAGAGGTGCATTGCAAATATTTAAATTTAAAAACCAAAACAGTATGGTGGTGCTAAATTGCCCCCTAGATATGTGTGTGAGAATGTGTCTGCCCTGTGATGGACTGCCTGTGTGTCTGCCCTGTGATGGACTGGTGGTCTGTCCAGGGTGTTACCCTGCCTTTCACCCTGTGAGCACTGGGATTGGCTCCAGCATCACCCACAAACCAATTCAGGACAAGCAGCTAAGAAAATGAGTGAGAGAGTGACTGAGTGACTGAGTGAGAGATGTTTTAAATGAGCTTTTTATGTGGTGTAATGAAAAGAATCACTTACAACTTTAATTCACCTAATAAGCCTGCAGTTGTTTTGCCCTCTTCATTCACCCTAAAGTCAGAAGAAGTGTTTAAGCAAACACATGCATTTTTACTTACAGCAATTCTTGGACTGTTACAGCGTTTATAAGATGCTCTTTTCCAGAGTGACATTGCCTAATGACAGTGAAAAATCTCTGCAGCTACTTGGCATTAAGGCTATTACTCATGGGCTCATATGGTGCTAGTGCTGGAGATAGGATCGAGCCAGACTCAAACCCACAACCTCTTGTACTGCAATTTAGTATCCTACTCCTAGGGTAACACCACCCACACATTTCTGAGGTGACCTATGAAAGGTGGAAGTGTATCTCAGGGGGATAATTAAAATACAAGAAAAATAATGACAAAAAATGCACTGTGCACTTTTTACTCATAGGTAGCTGCATGTAAGGGCAGCAGTGAGCTAGTGGTTCGGGCATTGGCCGTGTGATCGGAGGCTCGGGGATTCGAACCCCTTCCCAATAGGTTGTCCTGAGGTTCCCTTGAGCGAGGTGCCGTCCCCGTCATGCTCCTCGCTGTGATGGGCTGGCGACCTGTCCAGGATGTGTCCCCCGTCCTTCGCCCTGTGTGAGCTGACTCCAGCAGCCCCCCGCGACCCCACTTGAGACGAGCAGCAGAAAATGACTGACTAGCTGCGTGTATATATTCCTTGCATTTTCATTATAGAGCAGCTAAAGACTAATTTCTCTTTTGATTTATACCTAAATTACAAGCCTAGTGTTTAAGGGGTTCACTACAGAAACCATTATTAATATTATGACAGATCTGAGAGATGGTGCGAGTGGGACAGATGCAACAAGATGCATGGGTGGATAAAAGCTCAGGTAAATAAATGGTTAGATGGCTAAGTTGTGATAGATGCAGGCTTGGAAGAATGGTGAGGTGGTCAAAATAAGACGTTCTATAGGTGATTGATAGATATGGTCATGCCAAGGGCTGGGGCCTGCATCTGTGAGCCGTAATGGAAGAATTATATGTCAGCGATGGACAGTAATGATGAAACATGGCCAGTGGTGATCCACCAATAAAATCGCATACGTATATACTGTATGTAACATTAACATCCATCTGTAGTATAGCTATGTATCTCATATATATCTGGCAGCATTGTACACCACCTGGTTTCTTTCTTGAGCACTCAGTGCTCGCGGCAAATATCTGCTGTACATTTACTACCTAATACATTCACATGTGGGAATGCACCATTTTGTGCCATTACAGCCAGGGATGTTACTGCAATATGCAAACGAACCAAACCATTTGAATCTAATGAGTGCCTCCATTTGTGCAAGTCATGTAAAGGCATTGTGCATGGATGGATTAAGTAAGGCAACGATGCAGGTGTAAATCTGTGATACTACATCATACATGTGCATATACATGTGTGTATGTGTGTCTCTCACTCTCTGTGTGTGTGTGTTGCTTTGTGTCTGTTTGCAGCCATGCTGTTCAGTCATTTGCAAATGCTCATCAGTGAACAACAGTAAAATGTCAATGAACATTAGCATAACAAGCAATGGAAGCATGTGTGTGTGTGTGTGTGTGTGTGTGTGTGTGTAATAGAGAGATTTGCATGTACTGATTATGCTACACTATGGCCATCTGTACTACAAGGTTTTGCTAATCATTGGCACTGCTAGCAAGCCATTATCATCAAATGGCCAGCCCACAAATGTTTCATTTGCCCATTGGTGGTAAGATTTAAACCATGTTCTTTTATGTTTATGCAGCTCAGTTTTCTTATTTATGTTTGGCCATTCATTCTGGCTCACACCACTTGCATCTCTCAATTACGGCTGCACAATTGAGAGGAATTACCTGCATAATGATGGTATTGTCTATATTTGTTTGGATCATTTAAAAGAAAATTTGTATGTGGTCAACACTTCATCAGTTCACAGCCTCAGCAAGGTAGAGAACTCTTGAAAGTGACTGACCACTGCCCAAAATGTGAAAGATCTCTTTTGTATTGAATGTGAATAACATTAAAAAAAAAGCCAGAAATACCTGCTATTGAGTGCTTTGGGGCAGCGGTGGCCTAGTGGTTAGGGACTCGGCCACAGGATTGGAAGATTGTGGGTTCAAACCCCTTACCAGTAGGTTGCCTTGATGTACCTCCTTGAAATCCTTCAAGGAGAACAAAGCCATCTAACTTCAGACATAAAGCAGTGAAGAAATAGGTGTTGATGATCAGGCCAGTGATTAGTTTACTGGTGATGCTGAATGCTGAGTGGTTGGAACCCCTTTAGATAGACATCCTGTATCTTTAGCCACTTTGTAACCTGTAACAGTAAAGCATTTTTTCATCAATTCTTCGTTTTAACCTTCTAAATATGCCAAAGATGCTGTAAGAGTTTTGGAGCAGGTGTAAGTATGGGGACGATCAGTATTAATTTGATGACAATTTGATGTACTGTCCCTCCATAAATCCAGACACAGAATACATACCTTTCTTTGCTTTTGTCCCTGATATAAGATTAAAGTTCCCTGTTTAATCACTTCATGCCCACAATCAGACATCATTTGCTGATATAGATTCCTGATGCCTAACAAATGAATGCTAATGTATTCCCACCAAATAACACAGATTGAGTAATTCATGTGTGTGTTAAGTGGTGAACTGGCCCATGACATCTTTATTAGCCAAGCTAGTCCCTAGTGGACAGCATATGTGACAGGACTAGAGATGCTTTGAATGAAGAAATGTCCTTGATAGCCACGTGTACTTTGTCTGAATGGGGTAATATGTTGATTTAATTATCGACTATAATAAGTTGCAACGCAGCGTTTATGTAGCTATTGCCATTTTTTTGTATTCCTGTCACATTCCTTATCACAGAGAATTTGTATTATATCCCAAATTGTGTTTAGATATTTTGCATTTAAACGAGTTGTTTTAACAACTTGCTTGAAAGTGAAGCCAGTTGACAGTAGTTTGACAATTAACACTAAGTTTGGTGATGTAAGAATGAAATTCCAGTCATAAAATTAAAACAACTGTCAGATGAAGTGAATAACATTGATCTCATTACAGTGGCAAATTAACCAGACTCAATCTGTGGGATGTGCTGAACAAACTAATCAGATCCAAGGAAGCCCCATGTCACAGCTTACAGGGGTTTAAAGGATCTGCCGCTTATGTCTTTGTGTCAGATACTAATTTATGCATAATTTTGAGTCCTACAAGGCATAAATAATTGTTGATACATGCAAAATGATCCCTGAACAGCACTGCATAGCATCTCACAATCTCAAAGTAGGTGTAGATTGAACTCACAAATTCGGAAAACTGAAAATGTCTGTAAATATACAGACATAAATATACATAAATGTAATGTTTTTTGGGCCATATTAACCACCCTTTCCTTTAGTCATTACATACAGGTCAGATGTCAGATGAAATACATATGTTGCAACAAATTCATTAAATGTTCCAATGATGTGCAACCAGTAATGCACAGTGTGGTAGTAGAGAGAGTAAGCCTTTGGCTGGGTTCAGTTGTAAAACACTGTGGATGGATGGGCTCAGCTTGATTCCCGCTGTCTGCCACGATCAGCGGCTACCGCTGCTATTCATACCACTCAGTGAGTGTGTGCTTACACAGGAATTGCATTTGAATAAAACGCTGATAGATCACACCTCCTTCAAGATCTCCTGCAGTGATGCTGCTGTCCTTTCACTTCCAGCAAAGGCAGGATGTCATTTCTCCTCTAGAAGGAAAATTCACTTCACTTCAAACTCTATTTTTTAGTACAATTGCACCAGACCCATTTAGACTAGACATGCTGCCTTTAATGATATATCCTGGGTAAATAGTGACTAGTGAATTACTCAGTTTTACATAGTAATTACCATACCAACTCTGTACCACTGTAGCATTTTCAGAGCTGGCTCATGGAATTGGTTTACATTTACATTTACATTTACGGCATTTAGCAGACGCTCTTATCCAGAGCGACTTACAGGTCCTAATTACAGGGACAGTCCCCCTGGAGCAACTCAGGGTTAAGGGTCTTGCTCAAGGACCCAATGGTGGTAGTGCTAGAGGTGGGATTCGACCCGGGGACCATAGGTCCATAGGCAAGTACCCTACCACTAGACCACCACCACCCATTTATAACTAACACACACTCACTCACTCACTCACTCATGTTTAGCAGGCTGAAAGTCGGCAATGCCAGTGACAATGAAATAGCTCTGCATGTGGTTATCTGTGGTTGTTAACCTTTAACTGAGAGACATCACCTTCACTTGGCCATATTTGTCACATATATATCTTGTCCTGTCCTGTCATCTGCTCTGTGTCTGCATTTATGGGCTCTGTTGCCATGTATATTCTTTTATCTATCTATACATCTATATTCTTTTTCTTCATTGTCTTGCATGTTTTCTTTAACAAAATGGTTTAAATTACAATTTAAATGTAATTACGTGCACTCATGTAGCTACCTTTTTCTTCTGGATTATTTGTTTGGTGTTTTAACACTGAGGGCATATTTATGGGTGAACAATGTAGATTTAACTTAAAAAAGCAGAATAAAGGCTGTGAAAAAGTTAATATTTTCATAGTTCAGTTTTTGGATAAAGCATTTTTAGTTTTTCTTATTTTGTATACAGTTTTTTTTTTGTCTCTAATATCATTGTAGATTTTTTGTCATTTCTTCTCTGGTAGACACACACACAATGTAATCACAATGTTTATTTTGTGCTTTGTACATATCATGTTAATTGTCCTCTCTCTGTAATTTGTCTTTGTATCTCCCCATGAGTGTTCATCACCAAATCCACCAATTTCTGGCTGCAGACAGACCACAAGGTATAATCTGTCCATTACATTTCATATTGCTGTGGCGTTTATGTCAGAAAATGCTTTTACACCTCACCCTGCTTGATCTATCGGCCTCCCTGACCTCTGACCCTCACCTCTGGAGGGGTTGGCTGCTCCCCTGAAAAGGATGTGCTTTAAGAGGCTTTTTGTCCCAGACGCCCATCGATTAGAAACACATTTATCATGAGGGATGCGCCTTCTGATGCTAAACCAATTATATGCCTTTTTTTATGAGATGGAAAGAGCAGGCCGCTGGCTGAGCAATTTGTTCAAGGTGTTTGACAGCCATATGGTGTGGAGTATGGTATGAAGAAAAAGAAAGCACTAAAAGAAAGACAGAACATCAGCACTGCTGTCATCCTAACATGTGCATGGTTGGGTGTGTACGCTTGTGTGTTTGTGTATGAATAATGGCCATTTGTAGGTTGTAAGAGAACTTTATTTGCCTTAATTGTAGATGCACAAAGCTAATTGTGCATGCCGAAAGGTCTATGAGCATTGCTGAACTGTGATAACACTCTTTTCTTTAGAGAACAAAAGAAGAGGAGCTAGAATAGCCCTCATGTGTCCCTCTGGATCCTTAATGACCGCATGCAGCTCTTTACGGTTTCATAATGTTAAACCTAATGACCTCCAGTCATTTCCAGGGAATTAACCATGTAAGACACAAACACATTATCTGATTGAGGTCTGCTGTGCTTCAAGACATATGGCTCACCACATTCATGTCTTTCTTAATAGGTTAAAGGTTTATTCACACCATACACATTCACTGGACGTGGGTTTTAATGGAGTATTTGCTGGGAAGACCCCATTCTAACAAAAGACTGGGCATGAACAGACAACAGAATAAGCAACGACTAAAATGATTATAAAAAGCTGCTGTGTTGGACTAAGCCACTCGTCACTATTCCCCCAGCCTTTTAATGGTGTTTCCCCATATTTTCCTTAACCTCAGTATTTTAATAATCATTAAGATATATTTTGTATTTGCATGCAATTCTGTCACACTAGAATGATGCATTTGTTTGGTCCATAAACAGCTGAAAGCAACACTTTAACTGCCCCTAGTCAGAATTTTTAGCGATTGTAATCCAATATGCAATAAATATAATAAAATGTACAGAGAACAATTTATAGAGAACACACTTTGAACATTTTATCGCACAATTCCTGCTCACATGCTGAATTTACCAATTGGTCAAAAATGTGAAAAAGTGCAAGTCATGTCACTTTTTTTTTGTTTTACCAAAGTCAACTTAATAAATAAAAATAAATAGAAATTGTGAATTAGAAAAGCAGAAAAATGCCATAGAAAAGGTTGCAGAGTGTGTTAATGTCTTTCCGCATAATATAATCAGCCTTATACATGCAAGTGTATACACCAGCATGAATTCTTCTCGTTATTGTTCACTGTAATTTGTAATTGATTGGATTTCTTTTGTGATTTTCCACAATTTGTTTTGTATTTTGCTGTTATACAATCAAAGATAGATCTAGTATGTTTAGCGTCTATTAGAATTAGAGTAAATAATATAAGGTACCAGTGTGTAGGTTCCTATAGTTTGGCATTGCATATTTTGCTTCAGTTTTCTGTGAAATTGTGTTAATTTTTTCCTTAAAACTGATTTAGCAGATTTAATGCTAAATTTCATATGTACTTGTGTAAATTCCTGTGTGTGCCTATCGATATACCAGCCTGAATTACAGTAAATACATCACAGCACTATTACATTAATATACATAAATAAAGGAAAAGCTATTGAAGAGGTGTATAATGGTCTTTGTTTGCAGTCCTGTCAGCAAATTTGTCTTCAGGAGTTGTATATTTCACTGTGGTTTTCTTACTGTTTGCTTTGTAGATTGCTTCCTTACATGCCAAGGCATTATGAGATTTGTTGTATCCCCTGCAGAAGTCCTGTTGAGTGATTCTAGGAACATTTATTGTAGTCCTTTTTGTTTACACCACAATGCTGCTATTGGTTGTTATGGAGGGGGTCATTTTTTTAGGATTATAGCTGCCTTCCTTTCATGTGCTTACTTAAGCCCGATCTAGGCTCTTGTCAGCAAACAGCTTTCTCTGCTGCAGTTCTTTTGAAGTGGAAATGGAGGCAGCAGCCATGTCTCTCCATGGCTGAATTTCACTTGGGTATCGACTAATCCCGCTGCTTGGTACATCTTCCATCAGGTCTGCTTGATAAGGACCCTTCGTGTTTAAAATATGTAGAGGATGTGGCTGATAAGATCGTAGGCCATGTCTTCAGCTGGTTGTCAAGGAGATTTCTCCCAGTCATAGGCAACTAAAGGTGAGGAATATTGATGTAAAGGTCCAGCAAGGTTCATTCCCTGGAAGGTGAGAATATCTCCATAGGTCGAAGACACCTATAAATATTCAAGCATGTGAAGAGTACGTGGGATGAGCCACTGTGCTGAAAGCTTTCTTAGTCAAAAGTAACCCTCTAAGCATTTCCGATGAGGGTGAAACATGAAATATTGAATGATGAAACCAAGAAGTAGAGATGGGCTGATTTTAAAGAAGAGTCCAAGCTTTGAGGTTTCAAAAAGTGCTCTTTAAGTGAAAGCTACGACAGAATTGCTCCATAATGATAGCTCCCTTTGTTGTGTTTCCAGACATGTGCACTGCTCAGTTCTAGCTCCATCGATCCACTGCTAGGCCAGCAAGATCGAATTGAAACATCAGCAGAGGTCAGGCTGAATGTTCTCTGCAGCAAATCTAGCTAACAATGCAGTGTGCAGAGCAACACAAAGCCAATAATGCATCTTGTGGGAACCCTTTTTTTCACATCGATAAGTAGAAGTGTTGAAGTCGAAACAGCAGGATGTGTTATTTAGGGTGATGTTTCATCTTCAAACAAAAAAGTGACCGTTTATCACAATTTTAGCTCCACATAGTAACTGTCCAGATACTGTCAACCTTTAGGGAGTGTATTTATGAAGGTGAAACTGTTGTTGTTAATGGTTGTTTTGTCTAGAAGTCAGAAAACGGCTTCTGCCTTGGTTGCAGTGTCAGCTTGATGAAGACAGGCTAGCATTTTGTTTATTACCTTCTGAGGAAAGGGGCTTTCAGTGCGGAATTCAGGTCAGGGTGATATTATGTTGACTTTACCTTTCTGTGATGTGAGAAATAAGAGAAGTAAGAAATATGGAACAACAGGTGGTTAGTTACTAGGGTGGAATGATATTGTGAATAACTCTGCAGTAGAAATTGTGATATATGACAAAACTGAGCAAAAGCCTTCAAATGGTGCAGCCGACATCACTTTAGCAATAGAAAGGGTGCTTTTAGAAATTGAACATTTTGGTTATTGCAAGATGGCATAGTTACCATTTTCATTTTGTCCTTGATTTATATATTATAATACTGCAAAATATTGCAAATGCAGTAAAAAACACATTCATCAATAAATTGTTGGGTGCCTGACTGGCATGTATTTTTCCCTGAAACCTTGTTGAGACACATTGTATGTATATATTTAGGTCAAATTCCATTTATTATATATTTTTTGAGTGCCCCCTTGCCACTTGCAACAGAGTAATGGGGTAAGGCCTTAGAGGCAGTTGCTCTTCATTCTTCGATGCAGTTTGTGTTAGTTCTCTTCTAGCCCTAAATCACTGGCTGGTTTTTGATCACAGGACAGGATGTATATTGAATGTTTTGGATTGACAAACTGTTCTCAAGGGGTTCTTAAGGGGTGACACTGAGAAGTGTTGAAAAGCCAGTGTGCCTGATACACCCCAAATTTTGTGATTAAAAGAATCACTTCTTGATAATGCCTTGAGGCTTCATCAGATGCTAGAGAGCAGTCCTGAGTCAAAAATAAATGGGTTCATGTAGAACTTTGAAAAAACTGAACAATCTTTTTCATAACAAACCATTTTTTCAATGTCCAGCTCCAGTGACAGGACTTTCTGTAAGGATGTCAACTATGGTGGGGGTGACTGTCCCGACCCAGCCAGCAGAGGCCAGCACAGTGCCCCTCCTGGCAGGAAGGGGAGGTGCAGAATCACAGCTGACAACAATCAGCAATCAGCAGCAGCTCTATAAAGCCACAGCTTAAAGCAATGCTGGCTGCTGAGTCTTTGTGTGATACATATGAGTGGCCAGTAGGTAATTTTGGCAGTTCTGGTTGATTGGGCTATTGAAGTGCTCCCATCTCAGGTTTGTGTTAATGGATTATATATGTTAAATTTAGAAGTAAGTAAAACAAAAGGAACAAAATTAATCTGTTTCCTTTTTTCCGTGGCCTTTTGAGCCAATCACCAAACCCGTCTTGCTCCCCTGTTTTTGTTTTGTTGAGAGAGCCATTCAGTTTTGCTCAGATTGAGAACTAGTCAGTTGCTCCTCCTGGAATTTTGAGTTCTGTTATTAGTCTTCTACACACTCACCACTCCTGAGTTTCTTAGTGCTGTTTTCACTGCAGCCCGTGGGTCCAGATTTCAATATATATGTGCTTCGACAGCGTTCGCCATGTTACACTTTCTAGCATGTCCATGATGTAAGCGGGTAAGAACCGCTAATAAATTACTCGGCCCTCTATCCAGTGCCTGAATATGGTAACTTTAGATAAATGAAAGTTTTGAATTCATTTTTTTAGATTAGTATCCTTTAATTAACATTTTTGGTCATTTTGCCTATACAGTCCAGTTCAAGAAGTACTTGCTCATGGGTGCCTTCTGATGAAGTGAATAAACTGAATACACTCATACCAGTAGAACACACACTGCTCTGCCACTATTCTGTCAGTCCTGTAACCTACAAAGGGCATATGTATGGTAAATGTACCTAAACAGCTCTGAATATGCCCAAGTGGCTGTCATATCGAAACAAAAAGAAACTTTTCATGCTGTTTGATGGCTGTTGTCCCGCACCTCTTTTTCTTCACTGAATCATTGACAGCCTGTAGTTTTCCTCCGTGATCTAAGGCCTCATCATTGGTCTCATTTGCAAAGCGCCACAGCTTTGTGTCCTCTAACTGAAATGCCAATTACTAGAGATAAATTTGTATTGTGCCTCAGCCATAAACTTCAATTTAGGAACAACAAAATGATGAGCAGCTCTCTTGCACCCTCCCTCCCTCTTTTGTGCTCCTACCATCCATTCTCATTCATTCAAATTAGCAGATGTATTGAGGGATAATAATGGAATCTGGAAGAGCAGTGTGCAATTTTTTTTTTTTTTTGAATAATTACCCAGAACAATGTCAAAGGTTTACTTTTTTTTTAGTCCAGTTTTATTAGTAAGTGCCTTGATGTTATACATTGAGTGACTTTTTCTCATTTTAGCTTAAAAATAAATATTACAAAAAAAATTTTCTTGCAACATCTAATTTTACCTTTGTTTATTTGTGACTTGCATGTATTTTATTCATATTTCCAGTCTCAACCGTTTTCGTGTATTCACACACAACAATGCAAAGAAGTCTCTTTATCTTCAGGTTATTGTGGATGATACAAAGTAAAGATCAGCTGGTCGGGTCGCTTTCAGGTGTAGACTTTACTGAATGCAAAAGTAAAAAAAAAAATACTTTTAAACTGTTGATTGCAATTTTATAAATATATATGAGAGATTTAATAGTCAGCTAAATTCCATGATTAGGACAGGACTACAGATGTAATTAAACTGACCAATACTGTATGTACTCAACATTTCTTGGCTTTGAAATCGCTGTTCAGAATTTTGGAACTAATGTCAAATTTTAAGGCATCTCTTGAATACAAACAAGAATATATTGTGTGTGTGTATATATATATGTATATATATATATATATATGTATGTGTATATATATATATTTATTATTATTATTATTATTATTTCTAAACACAACAAACTGCAGCTATTGTACCATTTGGGTTTTGCACTTCAGATAATAATTGCATTTCCATAATTTGTTGTCTTTCACGAAGTGCCTTAGAGCCAGCAACCTGTGCCCCATTCCTTTGTGCCTTGAACCTGCCAAAAAATTCCCATCCCAGCTCAGCTCCTTTCTGTTTCGGGTGTGCTAATGCAATATTAATGAAGCTTACAGCGTGTTTGGGCCCACTGGCGCAGTAGCCCTTATGAATATAACTGAGTAACACCCTCAGCATTAGCATTTTAATAATGATTTGCAGGTTTGATTAGTTTCCATTTGTGACTCTGACAGGTTAATTGAAAAAGCTTTGTGTTGCTCTAGCGATCCGCCAGCTGACGGCTCGATTGGGGAATGATATATGAACAGCTCGCTCTGTTTCACGTAACATGCTCAGTGACCAAAAATAGAGCTCCTTGCAATGATTCTGCTGCCTAATGTTACTCTCACTAGCTGCCTATGCCTGCGTGGTCTTTACTTTCAGATTTAGATGTGCTCTCTGGTGGAGAATTCCTCCCAGAATTGAATTTGATTGCTTGGCCAATGATCCACTGCGGCAGTTAATGAAAATGACGGAATGGAGACAGGCGGGTGGAGGGGAGCTCATCATGTTGCTGCTCTCTGTAATAAGTATTATCCAAGGCAGGAAACTTCATGAAAATAAATGTGCACGCCTGCTGTGGCATATACTCTTACTGTGTAGAGTAATGAGAAAGGTTGCAATGTCTTGTTGATGTCAGGTTCACTCAGTTGTGCATTTCTCTTAGCTAGAACTTCAAGGCTGAGCTGGCTTTGGAAATCAAGAGAAGATGGTGAACTTTGAGAAGGCAGTGCTAGGCAGGGACTCTTAAAGGGCCCTGTCTCATTTAAAGTTTTTCTGTATTTTATAGTAAAAACGAAGTTTATTGTAGTTTCCAAACATTGCTAAAAATTCCAAAAAAATTAAGGTACCATTTACTCGCAGTGCTTACAGTCAGTTAAAGGGTGGTGGTGGTCTAGTGGCAGGATACTGACCTATGGACCAAGAAGTCACAGGTTTAAATCGGGTGGGGCTCTTCCTGTAATCAGGAATCGGAAGTCGCTCTGGATAAGGGCATCAGCTAAATGCCATAAATGTAAATATCTGGAAAGAGGCTTGTGTTGAATGCATGTTCTGAATGTTCTGTTTTGTCACAGAACTTACATATTTAAATGAATCCATTCATAGCAGTCTGGCTACACAGGTTCACAGTGATATTGTAAAAAGTGAAGAATTTTAAAATCCATAGTTGACCGGGAGCAAATTAATTCTTGAAAGTATTGGACTAATGTGGTGAAATTTCCTAGATCTAGTGAGAACTGTCACGTTCTGGACTAAATGGAGCTTGTAAGGTTTTCTACTGGAACATCCTGACAATAGTCTTACTAATGTAGAATTGAAATAAAAATAAATAAATAAATACATTTTGTATGCTGCACTGCTTGGCATGAGTCAGTCATGAACCCCTCTGAAATTGGACCTCTGCATTTAACCCATGCACACAAACACAGTGCAGCAGTGGGCAGCTATTGAAAGCGCCCGGGGAGCAGTGATGGGGATGGCACCTTGCTCAACAGTACCTCAGGGCAACCTACTTGTGAGGGAATTGAACCCGCAATCTTCCAATGTGGGGGCAACTCCCTAATGGGACATGAAAGTAATATTTAATATGGCCCACTCTCAAAGTTCACACTTTTTTTTTTAAAGACTATAAAATGGATCATATTCTAATAGCTAATCAATAGCTGATCTCCTCAATGAGCAGAAAGGTTAGCGTTGCAGCCTTTGCACATTTCTTTTTAGTAATAGCTATTGGGTATTTCAGGTCATTTGGTCATTTATTGCCATTGCCCAATATGCCTTTGCCATATGAGTAATTTCTGTTAATAGATTATTGACAAATTTTTATTTTTGTCACTGTTGCCCCCTAATGTCATAGAGATCAGTATATAATGTCCACATTCCACTCCATCCCTCTCCTCAGTGTTACCCAGGAAGGACCACTTCCATATCCCAGCTTATATATTACTTATATATTCCATATTATATATTACTAATTTTCACCACTCGTTGCCTCCGCAAAGCGACCAGCATTGTGGATGATCCCTCCCACCCATCCCACACTCTCTTCTCCCTCCTGCCATCCGGGAAAAGGCTCTGCAGCAAACGGGCCTCCACTGCCAGGCTAGGAAACAGTTTCTTCCTCCTGGCCATCAGACTACTGAGCTGTTAATGTCTTCACAATAACCTGCTCTCTGCCGTTGCTGGAAATTTTTCTCCTCCTGTTATGCACTAATGCACATTCATGTACATGAACCACCTTACCGCCACTTATTACTTTATTTTTAATTTTGCACTCCGCACTTTAACCCTAACACTGCTGCTCTATCACACTGCCAACAACTTGTGTGCTTTGTTCCGTAACACTGCGGCCCTCTGTAGGATGAATGTACTGCGCTGTCTGTCTCTGTCTGCACTTGTTTGCCTTGTCTTGTGTCCTAAGTCTTGTCTGATGTCGTCTTGTGTAGCACCAGGGTCCTGGAGGAACGTTATTTCGTTTCACTATGTACTGTGTGTATTGTTGAAATGACGAAAAAACCTACTTGACTTGACTACTCTTATAGTCCAAGGCAAGGTAGGTTCCTCAGCTACTGCTGTCCTCCAAAAGCCTTAGCAGTATTTCAGCTTTCATCTTTGTGAGGCAAAGAAAAATAAAACATATAATCCCTTTAATCCTTCAGGTCACCCGACTGACCAAACTGGCCTGGCCTGAAAAAAGAAGAAAAACTGTAACTGTGATCTCAGCTTCCTGGTTTCATGTTAACCACAAATGACATTGTAATATGAAATCTCCATTTCTGCAGAGACGCTCTTTTGCATGGCTCAGATATGAGGGGAGTGAGCTCAATTCATAATTGCCTTTGCTCAATATTGCAGGCAGTAGATTGGCTGCAAATTGGTGAAGAGGCTATTCATTCAGATAAAGATGAGAAGCAATTGAGTGACTTTGTCTACTGAGGAAAACAAATTCTGTTTGGTGAATGCAGAGAGAGGGCAGGGTGGGGGGTTGGGAGGCAGGAAGGTGATTTTTTCATTAGTTTGTCTGATGTGGAATGGCTCTTGGGTATAAGTCTGTTAAATTACAGAAGTATTCTTTTTCCCACCTATTTCCCAGGAGGCTTGCAGGCTATTGATAAGGAAATCCAGATAAACACAGCAAAGATGAGAGTAAAGGAAGGAAAGAGTAATCAGCCTCCTTCTGTTGCCATCCGCTTTCTTCCGATATCAGTCCCAACATCTAACGAAAAACCTGAGCCCATTCTTCTGCAGCCTTTTGCATAACTTTGTATATTTTTCCTTTGACAAGCAAGCTGTCAGCTGTATCTTAAATTGCTTTCCTATTTTTGCAGAGGAATCGGGAATACAATCATGAAGAATAGTAAAAGCAGTTTTTTTCCCCTATTACAGATGTTCTATACGTGTAAGCAAGTTTGATCAAATTTCTTATTTTTATCTGTTACTCATATGTGAAAGGTCAGATGTTTGCCTTAGTCTGCATAAAGTCTTTGTAACATTCAGGTTTTTTTTTTGCTCCATGTTGTCAATGTATTCTGATTCTTTCTGCATTTGCCTTTTTTCCAGATGTTGGAAAACAGCTGTTTTCTCTGGGGTTGTTTTAGTTGTTCTTGAGGTCTGCTGGCCAGCTGTCTTTTAGGAGGTTACTGTCAACTTCCCTGATGGACACACAAGTACTTGGACTCCTCAAACCAGCTTCCTCACTCCTAACTCCTATCCCAAAGGGCAGAAGGTTCATCCCAAAGGGTTCTATCTTAGCTTTACATGTAAGGAATAATTCATTTAAATGATCTATATGGTTACTAAAGTGACACTGAATTGTAAATGTATGGAAATTTGTTCAGATGCAGTTATCATGTTGTAGCCCTGCTATTAAATAACTTTCACTTAACAGCTATTATTTGGGTGGATCATTCACAGCATAGACGTGTGTGTGTGTGTGTGTGTGTGTGTGTGTGTGTGTGTGTGTTACAACTACGTATTGCTCCTGGTGGTGCCATTCAACTGATGAATGCTACAAATTCACAAACAGATGGGCACAAGATGGGTTAATTCTTTTTTTTTTTTTTTTTTTTCTCCCCTCAGTTCAAAAAGGCACACCTAAAAGATGAAATCTGTTTACTTTCTATGAAAGTGTAAATTTGTAGATTGATCTAAGGATTTATTCTCCTGAGGACAGAATCCTAAAACCCAGAAACCTAAAACCCAGATTTCCTCACCAGTAGGTTCCCGTCCCCATCACTGCTCCCCAGGCAGCTTTCAATGGCTGCCCCCTGCTGCACGTGTGTGTATGGGTGAAACACAGAGATTGAATTTCGTTGTGCTGTGTTTAACAATGACAAGTGTAGTCACTTTCAATCTCAATCTTTGTTTTTAATTCTGTAAATTCATTAGCAAAACTTCTCTCTGCCATCCCAAAGTGACCACCTTCATTAAAGCTTGACATCCCAAAATGGTTTAGGAAGCAATATTTTACTATATAAAGTATGTCCAGGTAAAGACTGTAGATGACTGTAGATCTTGAATCTGATTCATCTTTGTGACTGATCATATGAGGTGGTTTGAGTACCTTGTTGTGTTAAAGAATGCATGTTTCCCTGAAGTTTTATTCAGATTAATAGCTCACAGGTAGTCCTACTGCTTCCTAAATAACAGCAAGTCTGTACCGTTTTAATAATGCAATGGGTGCAGACTGAGTGGGTTGAGAAGATCTGGGGATGGTTTTATGAAAATTACTTGATTAAGCCTGTTCTACAACATAGATGCATAATTTGGAACGGCAACATGTTTTTGCTGATTAGCTACACATTGAGTAAGTATACTCTATGTATAAAGCACAGTACTAAGACAACACTATATTAAAACTCAGTAGTTGAAAGGCCCCAGTAGTTTAAGTTGGCCGATTGCCTCTTTCTATTGCAGTGGTCTACTGGTCTCTAAAAAAAAAAATGTGTTAATAAGCAAAATGAATGAAAGTTTGGGCACAGAGTTAACTTTCAGTGTCAAAAGTTGTCTAAATATGCATCTGCAAACAAATTCCTTTAGAACTGTAAAGGCTGCCATGCCTCGGCTTAGTTCCTTGGTAAAGACCAATCGCCTTTCAGGGTATGAAGAGGGCTCTCTGTCTCCCTTTCTCTCAAATTTCCAGCCTGTAGATAAAAAACAGATGAGATAAAAAGGTTTCTTATTGATGTGAGATTGGCCAATATCATCATGACAAAGGGAAGAATGAGGTAAGGGAGTGGGATTTAGCCGGGTTTGTGTGAGTTGAATAGTAATAGGCATTCTTAAGAGCATACTCTACTTCAGGGCTTCTGAAAGTTTTTCAGCCCTTGACCTCTTTTTCATGTCAAGATGAATCGTGACTCCATCCATCTCTTGAAAAAGGCACAGTAAAACTTGAATATTTGAAGTCTCCTACATCTGAAGATAGGTTTTAGCAAATAGTTTGCTTATATATTACCCAACAGATGAAGTTGCAGGATTTAAAATTAGAAGGTCATGGTAGGAAATCCTGTTAGGGTCTGTGCAAGAATGAATATGGCATTTGGGCATTCCAGACATTAATTGAAAGATATTTGCTTACATTACAGGTTCACAATGACTCCATGTCAGGACGCTGTAATGTCTGGGACAAAGTAACGGTAGGTTTATTGAAGCAGTCGTGTTTCATACTGTTTCACACCCCTTGCTTGAACGACTGCGATTCATAAACATCAGCAGGCGCGGCGTTTTTTTTTTTCTACTGGCGATGCTCTGGCGATGTTCTGCCAAGTCCCTACTGGAGTCAGCTCCTGATTTTTCTGGGGGATTGTCCCTTAATTGGACTTAAATCAGGTGACCGGCTTGACAATTGAAGTATTTTAAAATTTTCAGCTTGTGACACCCCATGTTGCCTTAGCAGTATATTTGGGATCATCATCTTGTTGCAGGATGAAACACCTTCCAATGAGTTTGGAGGCATTTACTGGAACTTGGACAGAAAAAATGTTTCTGCACAATCAGAATTAATTTTCAAGTTCATCAAGTAAGTTACCCCTGCACTGATGAAGCAATGAAACCTGGGTGTCACAAACACTTTTGGAGCCATTTGTCCCAAACATTATGGTGCCCTTAAATTAGGTGGACTATATATAAAAACAGTGTTGTAATTTCTACATAGTGAAACTCTGTGTAACTTAAAAGTCTGGAATGTGCACTTTAATCATGTCTGAACAGTTTGATTTTAGATTTGATTTTAAATTTTACACTGAGTAGCGGAGAGGTAATTAAAGGAAAGTGTCTTTGTCCAAAACATTATGAAGGGTGCTGTAGGTGTTCTAAATTTGTGAAATTTAAAGTCCAACAACTTTAACGATTTTTTGTCATGTTCTTCAATCCAAAAAAATTCTGACATGCCATAAGAGGACTGCACCTTCCACATGAAACCAAGACTAAATTTTAAAGCAGCACACTGAAGACCATTGTCTAGAGTATCACAATGTCTATTTTGGCTTGCCTTTTCCCCCAGGGCATCCTATCCCCGGCTTCTCCAACACTCACAACTTGGTGGCCAAACAAAAATGTAATTCAGGAAACCAAGTCACCTTCTTTCTTTCAACTCCGATACTCCTCTGCTGTTTGTAGGCACTTTGGTGGACAGGAGTCAGCATGTGCACTCTGGTCTGCAGCTATTCTGTAGTTTTTCTGTAGGATCAAACCAGCCAGGTTTGCCTTTGCTCCTTACATGCATGTCTTTGGAGATGCTCTGACCCAGTTGTCTTGCCATCACAAACTGACCCTTGTCTCAATGCGTGTGTTAATTTACTGGAGTTTGCGCATTTAATTAGTGATTTAATTAGGTTTAACAAACTTTTGGGAAGGCTAGGAAAGTCTTCACAATCAAGGTGGATGAAGATCAAAGCATAAATGAGTTTTTCTAAAATTTCTGCAGTCATTAAGTGTCTGGAGTTATATTCTCCCGTGGATTTAATATGACCGTTAAAGCAAAGCTTTGAGTCTGTTCGGGTTTTAGTTTTGGGGCCAAAGTTCTGCATTGTCCTGGAACAGGTAAGGGACATTAAGAGCTGTAATCAACAAGTTCAAATGCCTATACACACTCAGATTATTGTCATTAGGGGAATTAGATTAGCAGAGCTGTAATAGGCAGTTTTGTTGTGCTGATAGATTTGGCCCAGTGAGAACAAGTTGAAATAGAAGTGTTGCAAAAATAAATTCACATCAAGGGATTTCACTTTGATTTATAGCTGCCAAGAGCAGCAGAAAGGTCCTGGCCATCTTGATATGATTTGACCCCATTTAGGACTGTTCCAGAAAATCCTACCCAGTTCCCTGGTTTTGCAGAAATGCTTGTAAAATGGTATGAAGGACAGTGTATAGTCCTGAAGCACCAAAGCTGACTGAGTTTTCAGCTGAGTTTAAGGAGATATAAGCTATATTAGATATAAGAATGCGTTCTGAGATGCTGTGCTGATCAGCTGACTGGTGTTTTCACCTCGATCTTCAATGAGTCTCTGGCTCAACCCATTGTGCTGACCTGCTTTAAAAGATCCTCCATCATTCCTTTCCTGAAGCACAACAAGCCCTCCAGCCTAAACTACTACTACTACCCTGTGGCTCTGACATTGCTAATCATAAAGGTGTTTCATAGGCTTGTGAAGGACTCTATTTGCTCCTTCATCCCAAATTCCATTGACCCACTTTAGTTTGCCTACCGCTCAAACAGATCCACTGAGGACACCATCTCCCATGTCCTGCATACCACTCTCACCAGCATGGACAGTAGGAAGGAGAACCATGTGAGGCTGCTGTTCATAGATTACAGCTCAGCCTTCAACACCATTGTTCTGTTTAGACCGTGCACTGAACTGAGGAACCTGGGACTGAACTCTCAGATGTGCAGGTGGGCGCTGCACTTCCTCACAGGCACTGGTCAACTGAACGTCGGCAAAACCACAGAGCTTATGTAGTAATGTGGTGGACTTCAGCAGGAAGCAACAGCGCTCCCACTCACCCTTCCACAGCAATGGTTTTCCAGTGGAGAGGGTGAGCATCTTGGAGTTCTGATATCTTACCCTACCACCTGAGGCAGCTGAGAAGATTTAGGGTCTCTTCTGTGACCTTAAAAACCTTCTACTCAGCGGCCATCGAGCATGTCCTGACTATGAACATTACTTTGTGATTTGGGAACTGCTCTCTCCAGGACCAAAGCACTGCAGAGGGTGATCAGGGCATTGCACCAGATCAGGATATTTATACCAAACATTGCAGGTCCAGAGCCATCAAAATCATTATGTACTCCTCACACCCTGAGAACAGTTTGTTCCACCTGCTCAATTCAGCTAAATTCCTGTTGTTTTTCCTGCATTACGCTTCCATATGTTACATTTATTTATATTTTTTCACCATCACTGGATTTGCCCCATAATTTGCTTTCATTTTGTTTGGTTATACAATGTAGCATGTCCCTCCGTTACAGATGACATCGCAAGGTTGAACTCGGTAACGATTTCTGTCACTGAGGATTAATGTCATGAAATTGCAGAAGATAAATCCTTAATAATGAACTTTACTTATAGTCCTGCTTTATCAATGCTCATATTAATTAACTCACAATCAATTCATCCAATCTTCAGCTTAATCTTTTCTTTTTCTAACCAGGGTTGCAGGGGTGCTTGATCCTATCCCAGCATTTGTATTACAAAATGAAGATGAACACCCTGAACAGTCCATCACAGGTATGCTCTTCAGACAGAAAGAAATAATTGAATGTGTTATTCCTTTTCTAATATTTGCTGTAGGTTCTCTTGCCTTAATAACGGCATCAGTCTCGCAAAGTAAGGATTACACCAGTTTCTTTAGATGATTCCTATCCATATTAGTCCATCTGTTTTTCACATTTCAGCACTTCACCTGTTCTCTTTGTTTGAGAATTTGGGGCTAATGATTTTACTGGCTGCAGTGTCCCAGTGTTCCACTGTGTCTCAGAACTCTGGTGAAATCTTTATTGAACAGATTTCCAATGTCAAAAGGGCAACAGTATGAGTAACCAAGTATTAGTGAAAAAATGCATTTTTGCCAAGTGATCTAACATTTATTTTCTGTCAGGATAAAAGGTTTATTCTTCCTATATTACTTTTTGAAAACATATACGTTATAAAATAAAAAGCTATGTCTTCTTTACATTGTATGAAATGTTAATGATGGAGAACCGGTCAAATGTATTCAAAAAGAACTTGCAAAAATGTTATAACTTTACTAACCCTTTGCCAGCAGCAATATATTTTCAGACGTACTGTACCGTGCAAAAGTTTTAGGCAATTGTGGAAAAAATGCTGTAAACAAAGAATGCTTTCAAAAATGGAAGTGTTAATCATTTATTTTCATCAATCAACAAAATGCAGTGAATGAACAAAAGAGAAATCTAAATCAAATCAATATTTGGTGTGACCACCCTTTTCAAAACAGCATCGATTCTTCTAGGAACTCGGCTGGTAGGTTGTTCAAACATCTTGGAGAACTAACCACAGATCTTCTGTGGATGTAGCTTCCTCACATCATTCTGTCGCTTCATGTAATCCAGACACACTGGATGATGTTGAGATCAGGGCTCTGTGGGGGCCAGAAGAACTGATGCTGGTTTGAAGTCAAACGGTAGTAACACCAAATATTGATTTGATTCAGATTTTTCTTTTGTTCGCTCACTTTGCATTTTGTAAATTGATAAAAATAAACAATCATTACTTATATTTCTGGAAGCATTCATTGTTTACAGCATTTTTTTCCACACCTGCCTAAAACTTGCGCACAGTACTGTATTTAAAAATGTGTTTAGACACTTTTAAAGCTCCAGTCAACAGACATTTACAGAAATCTCTGCTGTCACTGCATTCTTATTCAAGCAGTATCTTGGAAAGAGCATGGTACAGGAACAAGGAGCAGTTAATGTATGTCTCTCCTTAAAGTTAGAGGAAGACTTTCTCCCATGTAGTGACTTTGCCCTTGGCCCGCTGTAGTAATCCCCGTGTACTCGCCCTCTAACCCACAGACCTCAAACAGCAGCTCCTCAGAGACACTCCTGGAAAACACTGCTGTGCTTTTGTGTGTGCCATGGGCGGGGGGAGCAAAACAGCACAAACAGCAGTAATGATGGAGGACTGTCAGGCCTGGAGCAGCAAGTGCCCCCCAAAGAATCAAACTGAGTCACTCTCTCTTTCTTTCTCTCTCTCTCTCTCTCGCTCTCTCTGCAGTCTTACATGATTTGTCTGCAGAATGTCCTTTCCCAGGACATCTAATAAAGCTGTTTACTTCCCTCTCACTTTAGGCAATCAGTCCAGCCATTATCTGTGCCTGAGAGAGCAACACTAGCTGATGAAACACTTCACCAAAGCCAGGGGGAAAGGCCAAGTTTTGTCACACTTCATCTTACCTGTTTTTGAAGTGTTTTATTATAGTGGCAGTATAACTAGGACTCCACAGAACATAGACACCTTTCTATCCTATTATGTTCCAATTTATTACTTTTAACTATGTCAGGTGGTTTATTTAAGGAATACTTCGACTTAATCACACTCTGACTTGACTGTGGCTAATGCTTCATTATGGACAAAACAACTTTTGAGGCAAGTGTCCACTGGCTTATATCATGGGGTTGTTTTTTAATTTACAGGCCTCATATTTTACACCAGAAATAATGTCCATAGTAATCCCACATAATGTCACTGTCAGAGAAAAAAACTCTCTCCTTTAAAAAGAAATGATGTGGGAATACCAGCTGAACCCAGCCACTAGGGATGCACAAGCCAGTGTATTTCTTCGTGCCGGGGAGAGGAATGCTGAAGGTCAGATGGTTGTAGATTTTGCAAAAAGGATGGAAATGGCTGTAGTTAATACTTATTTTAAGAAGAGGGAGGAGCACAGGGTGACGTATAAGAGTGGAGGAAGATGCTCACAGGTGGATTATATCCTTTGCAGGAGGGTCAGTCTGAAGGCGATTGGAGACTGCAAAGTAGTGACAGGGGAGAGTGTAGCTAAACAGCATAGGATGGTGGTCTGTAGGATGACCTTGGAGGTCAAGAAGAGGAGGAAAGTGAGGGCAGAGTCGAGGATCAAGTGGTGGAAGCTGAAGGAGGAGGACTGTAAGGTGGAATTCAGGCAGGAGTTAACACGGGCACTGGGAGGTGTTGAAGAGCTACCGGATTGCTGGGAAACTACTGCAGAAGTGATCAGGCAGACGGCTAGAAATGGACTTGGTGTGACATCTGGAAGAAAGAAAGAGGATAAGGAAACCTGGTGGTGGAACCAAGAAGTCCAGGAGTGTATTCAAAAGAAAAGGGAGGCAAAGAAGACATGGGACAGTCAGAGAGATGAAGAAAGTAGACAGGTGTACAAGGAGATGAACCGCAGGGCGAAGAAAGCAGTGGTGAAGGCCAAAGATAAGGTGTTTGGTGAATTGTATGAGAGGTTGGACAGTAAAGAGGGAGAAAAGGACCTTTACCGATTGGCTAGACAGAGAGACAGATCTGGGAAAGATGTGCTACAGGTCAGGGCGATTAAAGATAGAAATGGTAACGTACTCACAGGTGAACAGAGCGTGTTGAGCAGATGGAAGGAATACTTTGAGGAGCTGATGAATGAAGAAAATGTGAGAGAGAGAAGACTGGATGATGTGAGAAGAGTTAACCAGGAAGTGCAGCAAATAAACAAGATGGAAGTAAGGGCAGCGATGAAGAGGATGAAGAATGGAAAGGCTGTTGGACCGGATGACATACCAGTGGAAGCATGGAGATGTTTAGGGGAGATGGCAGTTGAGTTTCTGACCAGATTGTTTAACACAATCTTGGCAAGTGAGAAGATGCCTGAGGAGTGGAGACGAAGTGTACTGGTACCGATCTTCAAGAATAAGGGTGATGCACAGAGCTGTAGTAACTATAGAGGGATAAAGTTGATCAGCCACACCATGAAGTTATGGGAAAGAGTAGTGGAAGCTCTGTTAAGAAAAGAGGTGAGGATCAGTGAACAGCAGTATGGTTTTATGCTGAGAAAGTGCACCACAGATGCAATGTTTGCTCTGAGGGTGTTGATGGAGAAGTACAGAGAAGGTCAGAAGGAGCTGCATTGTGCCTTTGTGGATTTGGAGAAAGCATATGACTGGGTGCCTAGAGAGGAGTTGTGATTTTGTATGAGGAAGTCTGGTGTTACAGAGAAGTATGTGAGAGTAGTTCAGGATATGTATGATGACAGTGTAACAGTGGTGAGATCTGCAGTGGGAGTGATGGATGCATTTAAGGTAGATGTTGGATTACATCAAGGATCAGCACTGAGCCCATTCTTGTTTGCAATAGTAATGGACAGGTTGACGGACGAGGTTAGACAGGAGTCTCCGTGGACGATGATGTTTGCTGATGATATTGTGATCTGTAGTGAGAGTAGGGAGCAGCTTGAGGAGAACCTGGAGAAATGGAGATATGCTCTTGAGAGGAGAGGAATGAAAGTGAGTAGGGCAAAGACAGAATACATGAGTGTGAATGAAAGGGAGGAAAGTGGCGTGGTTAGGATGCAGGGAGTGGAGGTAACAAAGGTGGAGGAGTTTAAATACTTGGGATCAACAGTTCAGTGTAATGGCGAGTGTGGAAGAGAGGTGAAGAAGAGAGTGCAGGCTGGTTGGAATGGGTGGAGAAGAGTGGCTGGAGTGATTTGTGACAGACGCATACCAGCTAGAGTAAAAGGGAAGGTTTACAGGACAGTAGTGAGACCAGCTATGTTGTATGGGTTGGAGATGGTGGCACTGACGAAAAGGCAGGAGGCGGAGCTGGAGGTGTCAGAGTTAAAGATGCTGAGATTTTCGTTGGTTGTGACGAGGATGGACAGGATTAGAAATGAGTATATTAGAGGGACAGCTCAGGTTAGACGTCTTGGAGACAAAGTTAGAGAAGCAAGGTTGCGTTGGTTTGGACATGTGCAGAGGAGAGACGAGGATTATATTGGAAGGAGGATGTTGAAGATGGAGCTGCCAGGAAAGAGGAGAAGAGGAAGACCAAAGAGGAGGTTTATGGATGTGGTGAGAGAGGACATGCAGGTGGTCGGTTTGAAGCAGGAAGATGCAAAAGACAGGAAGAAATGGAGACAGTTGATCCGCTGTGGCGACCCCTAAACGGGAGCAGCCGAAAGAAAAGAAGTGAGAATACCAGCTGAAAAAATGTCATGATTCAAAGACCAATGGAAATGATGTAAACAACTAAGAATCCTGTCATATATATAAAGGGCAGCGGTGGCCTGGTGGTTAGGGAGTTGCCCCCGCATTGGAAGATTGTGGGTTTGATTCCCTCACCAGTAGGTTGCCCTTGAGCAAGGTACCGTCCCCGTCATTGCTCCCTGGGCACTTTCAATAGCTGCCCACTGCTGCACAGTGTTTGTAGGGGTTAAATGCAGAGGTCCAATTTCATTGTGGTTCGCTGTGCTGTGACCTCGCAATGACAAGGGTTGTCACTTTCATATCACTGAAAAGCTATTTTTTAAAGTCCATCTATCTATTAAGATAATTCTTAACATGATATACTTAAAACAAATCTGTTTTGAAAATAACCTTTTGCCCAAATCCCACAGCATCTTTTTGAGCATGCAAACAGTTCTGTCTCATTTGCTGGATTTGAACTTCCAACTCATCAGTCCAGCTCATCCCTTGCCAGCTCAATAGGAGAAAGATCTGGAGACTGGGGAGGGCAAGACATTATTCTCCAAATTTTTACTTTTC
Organism: Hepsetus odoe; assembly: GCA_017165825.1. NCBI lineage: Eukaryota > Metazoa > Chordata > Actinopteri > Characiformes > Hepsetidae > Hepsetus > Hepsetus odoe. Next base: position 16,888,152 of record CM029383.1, read on the forward strand.
TTTGGGATGAATTCAGTACCTCTAGCACAACTTTGAAAAATGCTTGAGTTCCTTATCCTCTAAAGGAACGATATTTTGTTCATAACACCGAGTCATGAACACTTAAGTATTGTTGTTGATTGGCCCATAGTAGTAGTTGCTTCTTTTTATTTATTTATTTATTTATTTTTATTTTTCTTTCCTGTTAGGTTAGGTTCAGCAATGGTCAAGCATCCAAAAATTGAGGAGAACTACCTCATCTTTTTAATGAGTAGTTAAAGTAACTAATGGGAAATCATTTTAATGCAAGAATAGACCACCCGGTAGTCCGGACCTTAACCCTAGAGAATATTTTGAGAATAGTTGGGATGTGGGGGTGAAGACTTCATGCAGTGATACAACTATCCCATCAGCAATTCAAGATCTTAGAAAATTTTAGAAACTCTGGAAGCAAATACATTTTGTGACATTACATAAGATTATCAATGATACCAGGGTGAATGCATGCTGTAATCAAAGCTAAATGTAGCCCAACAGCATATCAGTGTGCATGACACATTCATAGAGAACATATGACATTCTGAATGCTAAATCTAATTTTCTGGATCAATTTTCCCCAGATTCTTACTTCACAGGTAAAGCCAATCAATACAATTATTTTAATACATTTATTTATTAAATACAATATTATACACATGTAATCCTTTTAAAACGATTGCCCTCTTATCAGAATACACTCATCGATTGACATCCAAAAACAAATAGTCCCTTGTGATTAACTGAAACCCAGTAGTGGACAGTGGAGAGTCTAACTAGACGCTTGTAGAGGATGGTGTTAAGTGTTAGTGCTTGTGGTTTCCCTGGAGACTGTGGTCAGGTAGAATTTGAATTGATTGTGAGGGGAAAGGTAAGACCTGGTGGAGGGCAGATAAATTTCACCTGCTTAAAGGGTGACGGATCAATTCCAGTTCCTGCCTCTCTCAGGAACATTGCCATCAATTGTCATTTAGCAAATCTGTTACTTATTCTTTTGTTTAGCTCTGGGAACTTCTTAAGGCAGAAGAGTTGCAAAACTTTTTCATGCCCTTCAGCAACACAAAATAAAACCCCTTTGCTCGGCTTGTAACTGAGTTTTACAGTCTCAAAGTCTACGATTAAACAACTGTTCGCATACTAGAATTGAAAATACAAAGCCATTGAATTGAACCTTCTAAAAAAAAACCTTATCGTATGTCCCCCACTTACATAATAAAACAACTCATTCTGCTTCATAATAATTTGATAGTTGGTCTGTTTGATATAGAAAGACATCATTTTGTGATCATGCTTGTTAACAATTATCAACAGTGACTCTAATATTTTGTTACAAGGCCACAGCTTACTCAGACGAAAAGCAAGTTTTGTGACCATGATCACTTATGATCTTTTTTATCTGCAGGGCTTTTGGTGAAATGCAAGATTATTTGATGCAATGCTCTATGAAATTAACAGAGGATGCTAAAAATCTAAAAAATTTAATTGTTAGTTTCTGTGAGTAGTGTTCTGTGTTTTGATTCCTGTCCCAACTTCAATACATTACATTACATTTATGGCATTTAGCAGACGCTCTTATCCAGAGCGACTTCCATGTCCTAACTACAGGGACAGTCCCCCTGGAGCAACTCAGGGTTAAGGGTCTTGCTCAGGGACCCAGTGGTGAGGTGGGATTCAAACCTGAGACCCCTTGAGCCATAGGTCCATAGGCAAGTACCCTACCACTAGACCACCACCACCCCAATACACTTTCCCCAAGTAATAATCACGTGTTCCTCAAGTATTCCCCAAGAGTATGGGCTCAGAAACCTCAGACCTTAACACTGGTACTGTAGCAGTATCGTTTGTTGTGTTTATTACCATCCACTGTTAAACATCGCTTTTCCTGTATTGCTGTATGAAGATTCTAGATATTTTCAGAAAACTGTTTAGACTATTTATTTATCGTAGATGCTTGTGGTGCCGTCTAAACCTTGATTCATTTCGTGTGTTGGTCCATTGAGAATTGTAAGTTGCTTGGATGTAATAAAATAATTCAGTAATGAACAGAGATGGTTCATTGAAACAAAACCACATATGACCCATTTTGGTTCATAAACTTTTCAATGTCTCCTTTAAATAACATTTGAACTTCTTCTTCAAAAAAATATGAAAGCAGCTGTCTGAGTGTGAAGGGCAGATATAATTAAAACCGAAATGGAAATTCCTGCGATGGCATGCACACACTGTGAACAAATGAGTAGTGAATTTATCCTCTGCATTTAACCCATCAAAGACTCACCAGTAGTGGACACACGCTCACCAGGACCAGCAGCAGTTAGCTGGATACAAATTATGAAGTTCCAAGAAGCTCTGCATAATGATGCAGTTTTCATTGCGGCCCATATCCTGGCCACCACTAATGCTAGCAGTCTGCTGCAAAATGCAGTGTTTGCCAAAATAATTTATTGCATTCAGTACTGGATTCACTGTTCTGTTTCTCACCTGGCATTCTCCACCATATTCACATGCATTGCTGTCTGTGCTGTGTCGGACGTATGTTCTCTGCTGTCATTGATTTTGCACCTGTATGTTGTAATGTGTACGTATGTTTAGTTACAGGTCATGTTGTATGTCCTGTCTTATGTGTAGCACCATTGTCCTGGAGGAATATTGTTTCATTCCACTGTTTAATGGATATATAGTTCAAATGACAGTATCTGAAGTTTCATTACACTCACAAAGATTCTTTGGAACTCACAGCTTCTTTTTCAAACATGGTGCTAAGGGAACTAAAGTACTTCTTCTATCGCATCAACTTAAGGACTGTAATTCACAGGATCAGCCAATCCATGGGATCTTAAAGTACCCAGGTACCCAGTCATTGCTGCACTAAAATTTGAAGAATACTGTCTTAATAGGTATTCATTCTGTTTAAACAAATAATCTGATTCCAACCCCTTAATTTTGGGTTGCTGATTCCACAGCACTGGATGCTGATCTGATCTGTCCTGGAGTTCATGGACTCCACCAATACAAGCTGCAGGAAAGTGTTCCATTCAGCATTCAGTACACATACAAACACAACACAAACACACACACACATACTGCAGAACCATAAAACAAGGGACCTCAGAGCCGCCCAAAAGGGATTAGCAGAAATTGCATGCTCTCTCTTGTTTCTGGTTGTGTTAATTAACAAAGAGAGGGAGGAAAAACCAGCGTTTCAAGGATTCATTATGCTTGTGTAATAGCTGCATTACTATTTTGAACAGCAGACAAGGCATTTGATAATCAAATGCACTTTAAGGACCTTAGTTCACCTGTTCTGCAGTGCTTACCAAGACGGATTTAAACCATTAACCTGACGGGGGCAGTCTTTCTTGCTGAAGTGGTTCAGTATGACTGTGTGGATTGTGGATGCTTAGTCAAGGGGCAATACAGGCGGGTCAGGCAAACAAGTGACAGAGCTACTTCAGGTACTTCAGAGCCATTAGCTGGGCTGAGCCTGAGTACTGTGTGCATCTGCTCTTCTTTTTTGGCTTGTAGAAAGTCCCTCTTTTGTCAGTGAACAGTGCCGTCATAATGGCTGCCAAAATAGCTTCAAGAGTCTACCAGAGCTACCAGACTTATCCTGTAACACCTGCAAAACACGCCCTTTGTTACATAAGGCCACTTCAACCTGCCTCCAGTGAAGCAGAACAATGCTGCAGAGATAATTAACCGTCACTTTCAGCAATAAAAAAGGGAAAACATCTTTTATCTAATAAAAAGAAGAAAGCATATGAATTCACACAACTGAGGACTAGGGCAGCAAACTTCCGGACAGCAGGTAATGAATGTATGTGAGGTAAAAGGCTATTACCGTCTGCTGCGTAGCCACTCACTCACACATTGAGATGATAATGGTGAGGAGAGAGAGGATAAGTGGAAGAGTGTGTGTATTGATCTGTCTGCGGATTGGTCTTCAGACACAGATGTATGACTGAGAGTGAAACGCAGGTAAACAGTTAAATAACCTGCAGCTCCAGTGTTTCAGACTGAGCGTCAGACTGTACCTGTAAGTGTGTGTGTACATGTAGAGAGTGGATGTGCTGCGTTTATCTGTGCGTTGTGTAAAAAATGAGACTGTTGAATTTTACTTACGAGTGCTATGTACTGATGTGTCCATCGTATCATGGGTCATGTGTAACAAATGGTTCGAAGGTGTTTTTTAAACGTGTTACAGGTGTGTAATGAGTGTGACATCATACAGCCCTGTGAAAGAATTAGGACACCCTATGAAAGCCTGTGTGTTTTTGTAGCATTCTTGGACATATGGATATTTACTCTCAATTTTAACAATACTGGGGGATTCAAGTAATACAACTTAACAAATAAAACTGAAGAAAAGGCTTTAAAAAATCTTCTGTAAAATGTAGTTCTACGAAAAATGTGATTTCTGTTGAGGAATGAATTAGGACACCCCGCCTTTATTCCCATTAAAAATGGCTCAAATTACACACAGGTGTAGCACATCAGGTGCACATGATTAGAACATCATTACTCAGCATTTTGAAGGAAGTTTACCCTTTTTAAACCTCAGACATTTAGTTTGGGTGTGCTCCTGACTGTTGAGGTGAGAGTGAACACCATGGTGAGATCAAAAAAGCTGAATTGATTTATTTGGACACCAAAACAGAGGACATACCAAATACAGCATTCCAGGAAAAGAACCTCATACCAGCTGTGAAGCATGGAGGTGGAAGTGTCATGGTTTGGAGATGCTTTGCTGCAGCAGGACCTGTGCAGCTCACCATCATAGAATCCACTACGAATTCTAATATGTATCAGAGGGTGCTTGAGGAGCATGCAAGAGCATCTGTAAGAACATTAAAGCTGAAGCGGAACCTCACCCTACAACTTGACAGTGACCCAAAACATACCAGTAAATCCACCCAGAACTGGCTGAAAACTAAGAACTGGAGAATCCTGGAGTGACCGAGTCAAAGCCCAGACCTTAATCCCATTGAGATGCTGTGGTGTGATTTGAAACGGGCTGTACATGCATGAAATCAAGGTAAATCTTGTTTACCTGCAATTAAATCACTTTCTTTTCCAGAGATAAATAAAAACAAGATTAGACATCGATATGTGAACACTTCTTAATAAATAATTGAATATTTAATGGGGTGTCCTAGTTTTTTCATTACTGTATGTATAAGTGCATTACAAGTCCAGTGTGAGTGCATTGGTGTGTTCTGCTAGAAGTGTATTTCAGTTGCATTATGAGCGCATTGTGAGTGTGAGTGTATTTTGCTGTGAGTGTATTATTACTATCTTTTGACTGCATTATGAGTGTGTTATTGCACTTTATGTGTGTTATAACTCCCATATGGGTGTGTTACATGTGCACTGACAGCGTGTTGCAAATGCATCCATAGTGCTTTGTGAGTGCATTGAGTATATTGTAGTATAAGAGTGTTTCAAGTGTGCTGGAGAATAATGTGAATGAACTGCAAGTGTGTTACATGGACATTCTTGACACATTGTGAGCAATTGCAATGTATTTTGTTCTACATTTATAACAAAGGTGTATGAATACATAAAAACAGTGACACTGTGTTTTTGTTTGTGTATGCGTGTGTGCGTGTGTGTGTGTGTGTGTGTTTGTGGGAGTATGTGTGTGTTAATGATTATCATGGGGATGGCATCAGCAGGACTGCTGCAACCTTGCTATATTTATCATTCAGTGTGTCTCTCTGCTCTGAGCCCTCTGCAGCCTCACACTCCCCTCTCACTCATCAGTCCCCTACCTCCACACACACACACACACACACACACACACCATTATCCACCTGCTGCACGTACACACACTCACACACACAATTGAAAGAGACAGCACTATAAAAGTGACCTTGATTCATTCAAGAGCAAGCCTGAGGTTCCCACCTGCACAAAGTGTGTGTGACACAGATACAGAAGCAGGAAAATGGCAATCCTACAAGCAGGACAGTGCCGGGTGTGGTGGGCTGTGTGGAAACAGAGAATTATTCATGTGTGTACACAAAATTTTTAAACTATAATTTTAAGAATTATAGTTTTTATCCAGAATATAAATCTCAGTATTGCACAACTGTGTTATTTTCAGTGTTGGTTCTGCACAAATGTACTCTGCTAATCGCAGACGTTTGGTGTCTAAAGTTTGCATCTTTCATTTTGTACTGGAGTTACTAGACTAATGTAGCTTAGAAGTAACAAAAACTTCTAAAGTAACAAAGATCCATTAGTGACATCGTATGACATGCTGTTAGCTATGAAAATGGGCTAACCTGCATAGTATAGCTAAAAAATGGTCACCGCGTTCCACATTATTATGCAAATGATATTTCATAACTCGAATGTTACTGAACAAACCTCCCAATGATAACAGCATGTTTAAAAAAAAAAAAAAAAACCTTAAAATGCACTGTTCCAAATTATGACGCACAACAGTTTCAAAACATTTTATATATTGTAAAGAACTGAAAATGGTCATCGGTTGAACTTGCAGCATTAGAAGGTCATATTTAATGCAATCAAAAGCTATTTCAATCAAAAACATCCAAACAGGTCAAGTTACAGATTAACACGGGACCCCTTATTTGATAGCAGCTTCACAGTTCTTGCATCCAATGAACTTGTGAGTTTTTGGAGGGTTTCTGCTTGAATCTCTTTGCAGGATGTCAGAATAGCCTCCCAGAGCTGCTGTTTGGATGTGAACTGCCTCCCACCCTCAGATCTTTTGCTTGAGGATGCTCCAAAGGTTCTCAATGGGACTGAGGTCAGGGGAGGATGGGGGCCACACCATGAGTTTCTCTCCTTTCATTCCGATAGCAGCCAATGATGCAGAGGTATTCCTTGCAGCATGAGATGGTGCATTGTCATGCATGAAGATGATTTTGTTGCGGAAAGCACGATTCTTCTTTTTGTGCCATGGAAGAAAATGGTCAGTCAGAAACTCCAAACTTCTAGGTCATTTTCACACCTTCAGGGACCCTAAAGGGGCCGACCAGCTGTCTCCCCATGATTCCGGCCCAAAACATGACTCCGCCACCTCCTTGCTGATGTCGCAGCCTTGTTGGGACATGGTGGCTGTCCACCAACCATCCACCACTCCACCCATCTGGACCATCCAGGGTTGCACAGCACTCATCAGTGAACAAGACTGTTTGAAAATTAGTCTTCATGTAGTTCTGGACTCACTGCAGCCATTTCTGCTTGTGAGCATTGGTTGGGGCGGCCAGATAGAAGGTTTATGCATAACTGCAAGCCTCTGGAGGTCCTACACCTTAATGTTTGCTGGACTCCAGAAGCACCAGCAGCTTCAAATACCTGTTTGCTGCTTTGTAATGGCATTTCAGCAGCTGCTCTCTTAATCTGATGTATTTGTCTGGCAGAAACCTTCCTCATTGTGCCTTTATCCGCACAAACCCGTGTGTGCTGATTTGTGACTCAGCCACAGATCTCTTAACAGTACGATGATCACGCTTAAGTTTTCGTGAAATATCTGGTCTTGATACCTTGTCCAAGGCATTCAGCTATTTCACGCTTTTCGGCAACAGAGAGATCCTTTTTCTTTCCCATATTGCTTGGAAACGATGGTCTGCTTAATAATGTGGAACGTCCTTCTTCAGTAGTTTTTCCTTTAATTGGGCTCACCTGGCAAACTAATGATCACAGGTGTCCCAGACTGATTCCAGTGAGCCAGAGAGCCCTGAGGCACAATGCCATCCATGGGTTTAATTGAAAAACCAAATATTTAATCTTTACGACACTTAAATACAATTTGCATCATAATATGGAATATGGTGTAAATATTGTTCATTGTTGATTAACACTTCATAGTTCAGTGTGGAGAGCAGGCGAGAAAAGTTTAATAATGGACTTATTCAAGTAAAGCGAGAAATAGTAATACTTTCATCCAGTTATTCTTATTCTTTTGTCTTAGATGGGCACTTAATAAAGAGCAGGATCAGAAAAGTGCTGCATTTTAGGAGCATGTCTGAGTACATGTGTGTCCATCTTTGTTGGCACAGAACCAGTAGGTATTGCATTGTTTTACAAACAGGATTTAAAGAGCACAAGTCTAACCCTGGGTGTTTTCTCCAGCTCCAGCAGAAACATACAGACTGCGCTGAATATACAGCATTTACTTTTTATTCATCAGGCTGAGCACACACACACACACACACACACACACACACACACACACACACACACACACACACACACACACACACACACACACAGACAGTTTCACAGAACAGGCCAAAGCCAGTGTAATCACGAAGAGTCCAACGATATTCACTCTCTTTCTGTCTCTCATTCTCTTTTTACCTTTTCAGTTACCCCCTCAGTCTCAGGCTCTCCACTTCTGTTTCTCCAGTGATTAAAGACTAGAAAAGTGGGAAAATCTTAACCTAGCATCATCTCTCTCTCTCTCTCTCTCTCTCTCTCTCTTTCTCTCTCTCTCTCATACACACACACACACACACACACATGCGCACACACACACACTTTGGCGCCCTCTTTTCTATTCTTATTCTTTAGAGTGCATGTTAAATGTAGCAAGGTGCGCAGCTGATTAATAAGCACGCAGCTTGCGCTTTGCTCCACTTTTTACTTTTAATGAACTTCACTTCAGTGTTCCTCTGCTTCTTTGGGAAAGGGAGAGGGCTTTTGTGAGTTGGGGAAAATCTTAATTAAAGAATGTTTGTTTGCACCTGTTGAGCAGTCGGCAGGGACGTTTGTGTAAACTTCATTACCCACACAGGCATGAGTTACACTCTAAACAGCTTCTTATCCAAGCTCATCTGAGTGTCTCTGCTGTTTTCTGGTCGAGAGCCAAACTCAAAAGGTACTTCATTATTTTGTTCACTGTAAACCTATTCAATAGCATCAGCTCAATAGTATGAGCCTTTTTTCCTCTTCCTCAATATTCTAACTGATACATTTCAACTATTTTAGTTTTTGCTGAGGGGGGACTCTTTTTCTACCCTTAGAATTAAACGGCCTTTGCCTGTGAGACTGATACATGCTAATGAACCAATAACTTCATCATAATGCGCAGGTCACACTAAATCAATCATTATGAAAATATCTCTGCACGGCTAAGTCATCACATTTCACATCACATATTTTGACATTGCTGGTTTTGGGTAAAATTTGACACTTTAAAACTATACCATATTACACAATCTTATTCAATAAACAAACTTTAGATTTTTCCTGACACTGGCATGTATTAAACCAGGACTGTCCGTTTAATTACTGTCCTTCTTTCACTCTCCATGTCTTTGTCCTTCTCCTTGTGCATCATTTCTTGATTGTTTCCCCCCGTTTGTGTATTTCGGTTCAGGATGTCAGTCATTCAGCTCTCACTGCGGTCAGTCTGGCAGTTTGCTCACACTGTAGTCAGAGTGATTTCCATAGAAATGATTTTGGAGCTGAATATAAATATAAATATATATATAAATATTCTTTTTTCCTTCCTAGTGGAGAGGCAGCAGCTTTGAGGTGGGAGAAAATGGATTCCAGGAGACAGGAGGAGAACAGAGAGGGAAGGGATGATTGCTGAGCAGCAATGCTGCTAGATATGGTGCGATTGTATTCTCACCGATAACCCCATGCAGCTCCGCTATAATGGCCAATCCATTTAAATAGCCTTACCTGGCCTCCCCCTGTGGAAGCTCGCTGCTTTAGTCTCCGTAGTGCATGAGGGAGAGAGAGAGATGAAAAAGTGAGGGATGAGAGGGGTCGTTGAGCATTACCATATAAATGACCGTATCTGATACAAGTAAATGAGAGATCAACACAGGTACTAGTGTGTGGCTGTGCATGATGCTTGAAAGAGAAATACATTTTCTGATAGTATCTGCGGAAATCACTAAAGCCTTCCTGGTGATGCAAGTGAGGCTGGAGGCCGTGGTCGTTCATTAAGGAACATCAAAGGTTAACGCATTTGCATTTTAGACATTAAGTGCTTAGAAGTCAAGTCATTGTTGATTCTCACTCAAAACTGAAACATGGAAAAATCAAAATGGAAAGGTACAACTTCGAAACTTCTGTTTGTGTTCGTACGTAAGACAGGAGTCTGTCATGTTTTATATAATAAAATAAAAGCCATTGCAATCTTGTCATTTGTTAAAATGGAAAATAGTTGATCATATATATCCAAGCGCTGGACGATAAACAGCTCTGCCATTATGTTACTATAAAACAGTGCTTAAAAATCAATGACCCCTTTAAAATGTTCTGTAATTCTGCATAGATGTGATCATCATCAAATTTTCACGCACATCCCGAACATAGAAAACAAAGGACCAGGTTTAACAAATGAGACAAAAATATTGTACTTGTTTACTTATTTATTGAAGACAATGTTAATTAGAATGTGAAATTAGTGAAATTAGGTGTGAGTGGGATTCCTGTTTTGTTCAAAGAACAGTAATCTTTCATGGTCTAATCTTTATTTTTTTCTGTATCGTAGCATAAAAAGTCATTTTCTGGGAGAAAGCAATAGGCATAAGATGATGTTATAGGTTATGTTTATGCAGAAATGCAAAAATATATATATCCCACTACACCCCGCTTTTCAGTTTTAGCCATATTTATATGCAAGATAGAAATCACTGTGTTCATGATGTAACACTCAATAAACTGCCTTGCGTGTCCTTATTGCCTTATTTTACTGTCCAGAACTTGACACTTAACTGCAATGTTTGCAATTAGCTGGTAGTTTCAGATGTTTTAAAAAATGAATAAAAATACGTAATTAACCAATTTATTTTTCTAAGTAAATATGTGTTCATGCTAAGCAAGACAGAAACGGAACAAAATACTCAAACACAAACTAATTCTGATTTGTAAGCATAGAGAAGCAGTCCTCAAAAACCATGAGGTCATTAACCTTATTCATATTAATGTCTTAGCTTCATTAATGCTAAATTATAGCTATTTATAGCTAATGATAGACATTAATATATTATTATGATATTGATATAAAGTTATATTTATTAAGTTAGTCAAAATATTCTGTAATTAAATTCAAACAATGATTATAGCTGTAGGCATTTAGAGGTTACTGTTGCAGATTTAAACTCATATTTCTTTTCTAGGTTATTGATGTACTGGGTGTATTCACATTTACACTTTCAGGATGCGATTGCTACAGATGCCTATAAACTGCTTATTATAAGTATGAATATTTTTCAATTTAGACTTTTACTTCTCTTTTACATGGTTTGTAAGTGCTCTTCCAACACACTGTCAGTGTTAGAGCTTGCATAGCTTATGCTTACAAAGAATGTTGATTTTGAAAGCAGAGTTTCCAACAAACTGTTGTTTGATGAATGTGTTGCTGCCCCTGAAGTCGCATACAACCAATAATTCTCTCAACTGTTGCGTTGTATTTAAGAGTGTGATATGTTAGCTAAAGATTACACAGATTTTGCATCATTCTTTAATGTACTATAACCTACCTGGGTGTGAAAACCAGTGAATTAAAATCCTCAAAATCAATAATTCCTACATTAATGTTGATTTATCATTACGTTTATTACATAACTGAGCCAGGGAGTTATTCTGATTTCTTTTTTTTTTTTACATTAATCTATTGATTCATTGGGGGAGCTACTTTGGGTATATAAATTCTGAACCAGGCTTTGAGCCAGCCATTCATCTAGCTGTCAGCAAAGTAAGGGACAGAGACCGATAGGGATAAAGACAGAGAGATAGACTACATGACAAAAAGCTTCTACAAAGAGCCTCATTCTTATCGCAAATTAAGGTTCTTTTAAAAGATCTTTACATTTCAAGAACCTTTCAAAGACAAACTGGTTGAAAATGTAATAAAGGGTTAAGGGTTTGGCTTTCTGAAGTAACTTCCTGAAGTTTTATACTTCATGTATATAGGTCATATACCTTTTGTTCATAATTTATTTTAGCAATTCATTTTTGAGTGCATGTGCGATGTAAAAAAGTGTGTATGTATCTTTTTACATGTAAATTATCTTGATGCTGATTGTGTGCCAAATTAGGAGCTGCCACGAAGAGAACACTCCATATAACTTCAATGTGAATGGGTGGAACTAAACTGGGAAGCTGAATAGGGCTATACATGAATTATAAATGAGCTTTTATCATTAAAACAGTGAATTCAAAATGACCTGTTTTTGCAGCTCAAGACTACATGGTAAACAGTATGTTTTAATTGAATATGAGCTTTATGCATGACGAGCCAAGAAAGGAAGGAGCTTGGAAAAAAAGAAAAAAGTGGAAAAAAAATAGTACATTTGCAAATGTCTGAACAATTTGCACTTAATTTATTGAAGATATAATGTCATTATCAAGAGTAAATAAAAATCATACAAAACAGGAAAATAAGTCACTAGTGGTTCGGGCGTTGGCCACATGATCAGAGGATCGGGGGTTTGAACCCCTTCCCAATAGGTTGCCCTGAGGTACCCTTGAGCAAGGTGCCGTCCCCATCACTGCTCCCCGGGCGCTTTCAATTGCTGCCCACTGCTGCACGGTGTTTGAGTGTGCATGGGTTAAATGCAGAAGTCCAGTTTCGTTGTGGTTCACTGTCTGCTGTGCTTTGACCTCGCAATGACAAGGGTTGTCACTTTCACTTCACTTTCACTTTAACCCTCAATTTAAGCAACTTCAGCTTTCTGAGACCAGCCAGCCATAAGAAAGAGGAAAGCGAAAGGCAAACTTGCACATGTGCTGAATAGTAGAGGGTCTTTTTATGTCAAAAAAGAGGAAAAAATCAGTTTTCTGTGATTTGGGCCCTTTAATGGTTCTGCTGGTGGGATAATCTTCCAGGATTATTTGCAGTGTTAAAAACAGCAGTTGCAGAAGACATGGTATTGGGTTAGCTGGGTTAGCAGGGATAGCCTCATTCCCAGGCCCTGAACTCCGCCTGACTGCTTTTCTGATGCTGCTGGGTCCATCCACTGAAGGGATTTCCTTGAAAGCCTTTCTGCTGAAAGTGAGAAGAGTTTATTTATGCATTGAGGATTTTGATTAATTCCTCCCCAAGGCCTTTGGGCTTATTGAAGAGAACATGCTAAATCGACTTTCAGCTGAAGGAGGCTCCGGGCTCTAAGAGAATAGAGCACAAGCCCAGCGTTCTTATGAGGAAAAAAGAGCCCAGCTGATAAATAAGTAATCAAAGTGTTTCATAATTGCAGAGACGTTTAACCCAGCCAGGTCCTGCTCCCTCAGTCCTCCTGAGGGCCTCAGGGAAGCACTGAAAGCTGGCTCCTTTATCAAAAAAGTTACTGTTTCTGGGTCTGCAGTATGTGTGTGTATTCTAGTATGTGAAGGTGTGATATATGGTTGGCAGCACATTTCTTACATATTAATATTTTCTTTTCTTTCCAGGTTGGTATTTATTTATTTAACTCAGACTAGAACTGTGGATGTATTCTGAACACAGTAAATAGAGAGAGAGTCTGCTCCTACATCCTTCTCACAGACTAGTACGCTCACAAATCCATCCAGCTTGGCCCATTACGCTGTTTCATAGTAAACACTCATTACCTGCTAAAAATATTTAATCATTGATCAAAATGAACATTGCAGTGCATCGTTTTTTGCAGATTTTCACATGCAAGATTCTAAACTTGATGAGTGTTTTTTCTTGTGCATTTTGTGCACCTAGTTCTAAGTCTAATTCTAGTTCTTATCATAACCCTAAAGCTGTTTTTTTTCACCAGGAGGTCAGTCATTTGAACAGCTTGTCAAATCTTAAGGATGATCATAAAGTTGGGTAATATTTGTAATTTGGTTTTTGATGCCATAATGAAACTATAGCAAATCATTTCAAGATTTGTTTAAATTGATAATTAAGTAAAACCTGAGAGAAAACCTGATTTATTATCTTTCATCAATAACTAACAAAATAAATAAACAGACAAACAAATAAATAAACAAATAATCCGTCAATGGACTGTAGATTCTATTGACTGTTAGGAGCAGAAGCAGCATAGACTATCACGTTAATGACTGGAAGGACTCAGTTGGATGCTAATAGATAAATGCAGTACAAGGTTTGCATGTTTTAATACAAGAATCAAAGTGTTTAAAGAGAGGACTAAAATACCACTGTGTTGTGCAAGTACTCATGAGTTTTGTTACATTGACCTTTCAATATGTCTCATTCAATGTTGAAACAGTTTTTGCCTTTACATGCAATCATTGCACAAAGGTCTGCAACAGATGTGCAGTGCAAAGGTTTAATGAAAGTGAAAGTGACTATTCTTGTCATTGTGAGTACACGGCACAACACACAGTGAACCACAGCAAAATGAAACCTCTGCATCTCACACACACGCAGAAAAACGTGCATCAGGAGGCAGCTGTTGAAAGTGCCTGGGGAGCAGTGACGGGAATGGTACCTTGCTCAAGGGTACCTCAGGGCAACCTACTGGTCTGGGATTCAAACCCATGACCTGATCCTGGGGCCATTAAACCAACTAACGGCATAATATTATTGTTACTGGATTGATCTTTCTCCCCATTATTTTAATACAAACTCACTACACTCCAATTAGCACTTCCTTTGTCAAGGAATGAGAATCATTATCCTAACGAGAGTATGAGCATTCATCCTATATTGGTCTGTTGTTGTGAGCATGCTTGCCCATGGTGAGTGCATCTGTCTGACTAGCCCAGTAAGCTTCCTGGTTCAGGTGGCCATTGTCTTACAGTAAATGTTAATTTTACACATTAATGAATAACTCCTATAATTCATGGCTGTCAAATAAAACACAAATAATGGATTTACATGTTTGGAAATGGGCAAAACATAGCATTTACTTGCCCTGCAATTGGTTATGCAGTTCACCGGGGCCCCAATTAGCCCTGATAGAAGGCATTTTCTCTGGAGCGGAAAGCGCTGCTGTGCTGCTCTGCCTGATAATATGATTGATTTGAAAATTCTCTTGCTGGTGTGGTAAGGCTGGGAGTCATTAGAGAGTTCCTCACCAAGTACACTGCATATTTGTTTATGATTCAAAAGTTTGTGCCATATTCTTAATGAGGAAATAAAAACATAGCAGAGAGATCTAACTTTTCTGACATAAGTGTCAACTGTAGTGAGACCCTGTTTTGCGACTGTATCTGGAACAAAAGATGCCGCTCTTAGAACTTTAAGGGGCCCAGATGAGGGAGAACTGAAATGTTCTTGCCTTTTTAAAAATGCTGGTGCTGCTGGTGCTGCTGGTGCAAACACATGACAACCACCTTTTAGTGTCAGTCTATCACACAGCGATGTGCTTAAACAAGTGATCAAGCCTAATGCAAAAATCTATAAATGAATAAACAAATAAATAAATAAATAAATAATAATAATGGTCATGGTCCTTAATTTAAAGAAAATGCAAATAATTTAAATTATAGGCACAGCATTATTTATTTATTTATTTATTTACTTACTTACTTACTTATAATATTACATGCTAAAGCAATTACATTTTCCCATGACTGATATCCCTTCAGAATGGATGAGTCGACATTAACTAGTCTCTGTTGTTGGTACATAGTGCAATTCAGTCCAGTTTATTCTTGATTAGTAGTTTAATGAATGTTATTAAATGCAGCGCCATGTCCTAATTACAAAATGCCAGGCTCATGCATCATTTTAATTGATATCCACCTTGTGTCACATGTGCTGCCAATATTTAATGAGAACTCCCCAGACAATCTCACCTGATGCCAGGAAGAAGTGGTTGCAGTTCAGTTTTGAGCTGTGTTCATGTCTGAACTCTGTGTAACCTCTTGAACTCATTAGTACACTCTACCACTGGGACTCGCAGAGGATTTTCCAATTTTGATATTTGATCATATATCCTCTATAATGAGCTAAACATCGCTTTGATTAAAATGTTATGCAATAAAACAAGTTCTGTTCAATTTAAAGTTTGTTAGGATTGGAAGGATGGATGGACATAAGTGTAGATTCAGAAAAATGCTTGGGAGTTTTATTTACACACATAATATAAAGCTCATAATTTAACAAAGAAAACTGGACTAGACTGACTATAACTATAACTATATATATATATATATATATATATATATAGAGAGAGAGAGAGAGAGAGAGAGAGAGAGAAACACAATTTATTCAATGACTGTAAACCTTATGGAATGAAACACTGCTGAAAGTCTGACATCATCCAGGTTTTTCCTTCACCCTAATACTGAAGCAGGTATGTGAAAGTGAAAGCGAAAGTGACGACCCTCGTCATTGCAAGGTCACAGCACAGCAGACAGTGAACCACAACGAAATTGCACCTCTGCATTTAACCCATGCACACTCAAACACCATGCAGCCATGTGTGACTGTGAATGAGGGGCATCTAGAACTGGTTATCTGCAGTAAGAATTAACTCCTAGCAAATGATTTTCAGTGCACAAAAAATGTTTTGTGGTCTGTGTTGAGTTCACATCAACACAAAAAATTATTTCTCCTTGATATGAGTTCATTTTGGGGTTGAAACAGACCAACATGGCGCCAGTGATGTAAGATTCTCGTTCCATAGATATATAGCAACCCAACATAGATGAGATATTTTAATGACATCTGATGGACGATTTTCCTGCTTCATTTTAAAGCACTGATGAACTGTCTGACAGATTTCCTAGATATAGAAGACTGTAAGATCACAGAAACAAATGATTAAGCTTCATCACAACAAAATGTTCCTAAAGCTAAAGTAGATTTAACTAAACAGCACATTTATACCTATGTATGAATGTCATTATATTCATCACATTCAAACTACAAAGCCTGTAGAGCTGCTGAAAGCATTGCATTTTTCGAAAGACTTAGAAACATTCAAACTTCTGGCACAAACTTTCCTGAATGTCAGACACTTTCTCCTTGAAATCAATATGTTCTTTTCATTGACAGCACTGAGCAACAAACTTGTGAGAAAAGGCAGCTTTTTTTTGACTAAATAACTAACAAAAGAAGACTAAGAAGACAAAAAAGAAGACAAAGTCTTGATCTGATGTCAAAATGTTTAAGATTTAGAATGTTAAAAAAAAACCAAAAAAGAACGCTTGTTTATTCATTACATTCAAATCCTCTCATAGACCAAAATAACAAAAATTACAGGTTAATGTTTTATGGATGCCAAACATGGAACTCTTAGAAAGACCCATTACGTCTGGTACACATCTCAAACAGCTCAACAATGACATCATGGCCACAATCAAACATGATGGTGGTAGAATGATAGTGTGGTGATGCTTTAGTGCTCCTGAACACGGTGGAGGGAAATGAGAAACTCAGCTTTCTAAGAGAAAGTACCTAAGGAGAATGTCTGGTATGTGAAGCTTAAGCGTGATTGTGTAATGTAGTGGGAGCACAATTAAAAGTGTAAGACCAAGTCCACTTTTGAATGGCTGGAAATGATACAACTGAGGTTTAGGACAGGCCTAGTCAAAGTCCTGACCTTACATTTACATTTACGGCATTTAGCAGGCGCTCTTATCCAGAGCGACTTACAACAGTGCTTTATTTCCACATTAGATTGTCATCATCTTGGTAACCAGCTCAGATCAACGGCTGATTAGCTATTACAACCTAAGTAACAAACTAAGTGCCCTTATGACAACTTAACTGCACTGACATGTTGTGGCAGGACCTAAAAAAAGGGCAAAACCCTCCAATGTCACTGAATTAAACCAATTTTGTAGAAAAGAATTGGCCAAAATGTCTCCTACACAATCCTTAAGGTCCCACAGCAAATTTTACAAAGTAATATTTTTTTATTTTTAACTTGGGTGGTCTAGATGGGTTTTTCATCCTTCAGTAAATCAAAAGATTATTTGAAAGTTGTGCGTTATGTTTATTCAGGTTGTGAATAATTTGACAGCTCAGTTTAGCATCAGCTTTACAACCAGAATGGAAAGGGAGGGAAGGAGAGGTGCAAGAGAGAGAGAGAGAGAGAGAGAGAGACAGAGAGAGAGAGAGAGAGAGAGAGAGAGAGAGAGAGAGAGAGAGACAGAGAGACAGAGAGAGAGAGAGAGAGAGAGAGAGGCGCAATGGGTTTTCCTTCCACTCCCCATTTCTATTTTGCACCTCAGAGTAAATTGGCTCATTAGCCTGTTTAAATGTTTGAACATTGGCGAGATGACAGAAAGAGAGAGAGAGAGAGACAGAGGGATGAGTTTCATTACGCTGAGAAGAGGGAGGGCGGCAAGCTCTCCTGTGACGTTGGCTTCGTTAACCCGTATTTACTTAACGAGCAGTCGCTGTTTCCAGCCTGGCAATTAGCCAGCCTCCCCGACCCTGCAGACGCCCTCTTAGCTTGGCCCCCCAATGCCCTGTGTTAATATTCGGGAGAGCAAATGGCTTTCTTGCCACTCATTCCCTCACCATGGGCAAGAAGCACACACATCCCACTCTGTGGCTTTGCTGCCCTGACAGTTGGACTTTACTGTTGCTCCAGGCTTGCCACTGGCAATCTTTACTGAGTAATTGCGCAAGCAAATGAAATTCACAGCAGACATTAAAGCATTTTAAAACACAAATGACGATTTGCACTTAGAGCGGGCTTGACTACACACAGCCATGACTGAACGATGAGACTTTCAGGGTTTGTTTCCTTCAGAAGAGACTTGGTGGTTGCTTTAAAGGATCATCTTTTGTGTTTCTGTCCAAAGTGCTGATTGGCTGAGCCTGGGAGAAGCAGATTCTAACCTGCTGCCCACATGTCTGAATACAGTGTGTGAGCCAGCTGAAACTTAAAGAGGTCTCTTAAAGAATGACTATGGGGTCATTAGAACAGTAAACAATGTCTGCCTGCCCAAGCACTCATGGGGTTTAGTTGTGCATCATGAAATTGTCCTGTACCAATCAGAAAAGACCATTTACTTGGATTTTAGACTGGCTTTAAAGCAAAATTTAGTAAAGAGAGCACTCATTTTGGACCAAATACAATTATCAGGGTATTTTCAGAAATTTAAAAAATATCATCTGTATTTCAGATGAAACAATCGAAGATGCCTCGAACAACAGCCTACTGATTTCTAGTCGTTTACAAAATACATGTCTGTAATATTTACTTCATTTGATTCAATAAAATCACGTTTGTGTAAAGTTATCATGTACATCATTATTGGGTTTTAACTGGAAATGTATCATTTTTACTATTACTTTAATACTTTTTTGTCTGCTTTCTTACATTTGTGAACATTTGTGTAATAAATAACTTTTTGGTCCTTTAAATGTTGTTTTCTTTTCTCGTGTTCAGTTTTGTTCTTTCATGTTGGTGACAGCAAATTTTCCCATGTTACTTTGTGGAAAAGTGCTTTTACTTTAAGTATGATGTCACTGTAGCTTTGCACTGTCTCTTAAAGTGTTTGTGCTGCAGTATTCCTAATATGGACCTTCCTAACACATACGGTCTCTTTCCTATTTTGTTTTTCCATCGTCCTCTGTCTCTCTTTCTCATTCTTGTCCTCCTCATTTAATGGTCTTGCTTTGTCCTTGAAAACTTGAAAACTGCTTATAACTCCCAAGTCACATCATTAGAGTGATCATCCTTAATCAGCTCACCTTGACCTGCTTTTCTTTTTAAAGGCACTTCTGTAAAGTCTTTTGCATGTGTTTGCAAATGACTCAAAATGTGGTCAAATGACCTGTTGACCTATTGAAAAGACACATTTAGGTGTAGGGCAGCAGTGGCCTAGTGGTTAGGGTGTTGGCTGCATGATTGCAGGATCGGGGGTTCGAACCCCTTCCCGATAGGTTGCCCTGAGGTGCCCTTGAGCAAGGTACCGTCCCCGTCACGCTCCTCCCTGCGATGGGCTGGCGACCTGTCCAGGGTGTGTCCCCCGTCCTTCGCCCTGTGTGCGCTGGGATGGACTCCAGCACTCCCCTGCGACCCCGTTTGGGACAAGTGGCAGAAAATGACTGACTGACTGACATTTATGTGTTCATTGTCATTGTTCAGAATTAACCCAATACATCATTAGTGAATTCAGTTCCATTAGCCTTGTCATTTTGCCATGTAGTAGAAATCAGGGGTTGTGGGTGAACATTGCCAGGGGTAACTATCCAAGTGAAGTAGTATCTGAGGGGTTCATTCTGGCCACAGAGTACTTAGCAAACACAATGTTTCAGTTCATTTGGGATTGATATGACCTGATCCAGTCTAATCCATTGTAATCTGAAGTGGGTAAAAAAGGTATTTAATGTGGACGTAAGATATTTCATCTCCTTTATTGTCAGTGAACCACTTGTCCTGCAGTTTGACATTGATATGCTGGAACATGAGTCTGTTCAGTGGAAGAATTAACTTCAACTTTCTGGGTGATCTGTATGTTCGGCAGGGGTTGTTTTGCTCTCTCACAAAGATTGTCCTAAAGTCTCTGAGGAATCGCCAGCTCTGGCTGCTGACCAAAGCACTCAGCTCAGATCTCAACCTGCTGCAGCTCCACAAAGAAGCTGTATGTAGTTTGACTTCCACAACACTGATGAATGTCACACTGGTTTTACTCCTGCTTTTTTTATATACATTTAAACCTTATAATGTTCAAATGAGATGTGCTGAAATGTTGTTAAGAGTGGTGCCATAAAATAAACTCTGTTGCTGCCCTAAAGTAGGAAAGATGGTTAAGGAAAAGTAAGAGCACAACAGAAAACAAAGATATAATATAAGCTTATTATTGACTTTATCAATAATGTGGGGCAGCGGTGGCCTAGTGGTTAGGGCGTTAGCCGGAGGATCGGGGGTTCGAACCCCTTCCCAGTAGGTTGCGCTGAGGTACCCTTGAGCAAGGTGCCGTCCCCATCACTGCTTCCCGGGCGCTTTCAATAGCAGCCCACTGCTGCACATGTGTGTATGGGTGAAATGCAGAGAACAAATTTCCCATTCGTGGGATTATAAATAAAGGATTATTATTATTATTATTAATAATTATTAAATGATTTGATAAATGTTGTTTTATTTTCTATATTTTGTATAAAAAAACATTATTGTGCAAAGGTCTTAAGCCACCACTCATTTTTTTTCATATTTCACTTCTAAAAAGCCAGACCTTCTTGTATTTTTTAAACTGTGTTCCTAAAGAATAGTACTCCAGGCTTCCTGAAGGCAAAATTAGTCGTCTCTGATTTTCAGTCCAGTCTCTGTGCCTGACCACTTTCACAGGATAGACTTTTTTTTTTTGAAGCCACATAATGTCCTAGACATGAATCATTCCAACAGAATAAAGCCATAAATCTTAAGCCATGAAGCAGTAAAGGAACAGTGCAGGTGAATATAGACGATCAGGCCAGTGTTTAGTGTACTGGTGATGCTGGATGCTGAGTCGATAAAATGCCTTTATCTAGAATCTTTTGCTATTTTTTTAATGTGTAAGGCGTGCCAATATTAAGACAGTTTAACAAGCATAAAAACATATTTTGCACCCATATGATGGTTCCTCTTTAGAGTAATCCTAAAGAGATGCACTTGGAGAACTATTCTCTGAAGAACTTTCAAAGTATGTTCTATAAATATTCCTGTTTATAATCACATTCTTGAGTGTATAGAATCTTAGTAAAATTCAGTCGCACAGGAAATACTGAGGAACCTAGTACTTTGTTTGATTTTCACATGACCCTGTGTGTGAAAAATAAAGTATGGATAAGGCTGAGTAGGCTTGGCAGTCCTTAAATATCTGGTTAACCAGGTGTGAGGGATTGCATGCAATGATTGGACTGTGTGGTGAGGCTATTGGAATTCCCGGGTCTGTAATCCTGGGACTGGGACCGCTGCCATGGCTGGCATTCGATGGGAACCATGAAACAGAGGCATCCATGAAGGAAGCACATATTAATAAAATTTGAAAAAATGAAGAGTAATTAAACAGAGCAATACAGAACAGAAAACAACATGATAAATTCAGAATAAGGCCAACAATAATGCACAGCAAGGGAAACATATAAAAACTCAACACAGAGGCACGCTAAACTGGGACAGATAAGAGGGATGACCAACTAGACAAAGGTGAAGGGCAAGACATAAAGTGTAAGTTAATAAAACAAAAACAAACACACATGGCATGATCTCGGTCGAAACAGACCAAACTCTTAAAAAGAAGTGTGTCACAAACAGTTCTTTGCATGGTGCCACCAATGAACCATTTTAGTACCTTAAACAAGCAATCAGTTGTTCATAAAATAAATGAGACATGTTGGTGTGAAGAACTTCTAGTTTCTAGCTTCTAGTTTTTAAAAGTTCTTGGCAGATATCCTAAGATGCCCTTTGTTCAGATTCTTTATAGCTTGAAACGGGTCCTCATGTTTATACATCTAAATTTCTATAGCAAAGAATCCTTTTTAGTACTGATTTTAAAGGGAAGAATATGACAGTACCAAAAAAGGAGGAGAGAGTGAGTCAGTCCTGAAACGGCTTCTACTAGAACCAAAAAAAACATAATAACTGTGTGACTTAACTTCAGAAACTTCTCAAGTACAGAGCACAGAGACAAAACAAAATAACAACGATTCAGCAATTCCTGATCAAGTCAAGAAAATGAAGTGTGGGGTGTGGAGGTGGGGGCTCTAATTTTCTAACAGCTCCAGCCTCTCATCATCATATGAGCTGTGATTTGTTCAGTGATGAGGGACACTCTTCTGAGAACGACACCCGCGAAAGCATATCTTGTTTTCAGCCAAGCAATTTCAGCTCCAGCCCTGTATGATTGTGTTATTTATGAGAGATTAACTGCTATAATAACCCTGTTGCTTTGTGTGTGAGGTGCTCATTAGAGTATGTGATGAGATGTTCACAAAAAGATCAGTGCCCTAAGTGATCATAGAAGAAAAAAACTGTTGTAATGATGGAGTGTTTAAAGGGATACATGGGCACCTGGAAACTGAAGCCTCAAATATGAAGCCTCAAATAGGACCTACAGTCAACAAATCAGACAAAGGCTAAATGCTTGTAAAAGAGGATGCATAAAAATATGATGGGACTAAAGAGATATGACGATGACAAGCTGGAGCATTCTTATACCAAAACTCTACATGTCCCAACGGCAGTGTAACTCATTCATGTGATGCATGAATACAGGTCTCCTGCAGATTCTGCAGCTTTATTAAAGAGAAAGTATAAAGTTTTACTTTATACTTGAAGAAATATTCCAGCATTTGATGAGCAAGTCTTCCAGCAATATCTGCAATGCACAGTTGACAAACAAGAGAAACGATTTTTGCACAATTCTCTGAAAACCTTTATTTAAAACATATTTTGCATGCATGATCATAGCCTACAGACAGAAATCAGAGTTGTGCCATTGAGCTCAGATTCACGTTTTTCAGTTAGCAAGGCTCTGTATACTCTTTAATCTGTTATATTTTACAATATGTTTTATTTTGTTTATTTATTTACATGCTATTTTTTAATAGGGCTTACTGGAGAAAAGGTGAAGAAATGCCATGGACAGGCTGTCTTCTCCAATCCACCTCTCATGCTTTCCTTTGGACTGTAGAAAGAAACTGGAGCACTTGAAGGAAGCCCATGCAGACATGGGGAGAAACCACAAACTCCACACAGAAAGGACCCAGACTAGGAACTGAACTCAGAACCTTCTTGTGAAGTGACAGTGCTAATCACTGCATCACTGAGCTGCAAAAATCGCATTATATTATTATTATTGTTGTTGTTGTTGTTGTTGTTGTTTGCCGTTAACTGAGCAAACACAAAATCAATAGCAATATAGTTCAGGACTGGTTAGAGGGGTCTTTCTTGGCATCAAAGGTCTCCACATCTCAGTTCTACTGACCTAAAGGATCTGCTGCTGCATTCTTGGTTCCAGGTACCGCGGCACAGCATCAGAGGTCTCATGGATTCCATGCTTTGTGGAAGCAGCCTAGTGGTTTGGGACCTTATGATTGGAGCACTGCGATTTCAAGTCTTGGACCAATACATTACCCTGAGGTACCCTTGAGCACAGTACCGTCCCTCTGAGCGGGCACCGTGTGCTGTACCGTGTGTTCACAATGACAAACTGTCACTTTCACCTCAAAAGGCACAAACAGGAAACTACAACTGTGAGACACGAAAAGGCGAAAGAGAAAACCTGGAAATAGAGAATAGAGAAAGCTTTACCAAACTAATGTAGCCTTTGTGTGACATTATATATGTTTCATTACTTTACATGACTCGTATCCTTCATGAGGAAAGAAACTCAGCCTTTTCATGTTGGCACACTTCATCTGAACCAGGCTGGTGTGTGTGCAGGCAGTCAGGCTTTCGGGTCTGGGTCAAGCAGAAACAATCTGTCTGTACTGCTGAATGGAGAGGGGGCAAAGTGAGGGTCAGATGCAGAGAGGTGGTCTGAACTAAACTGATTGCTATGGTAACAGGGACATGCCTGCTGGTGTTGCTGAGCTTCAAGAGAGATTCTCTTAGATATCCTGAGGGCAGGATGGAGGACTTGCTCAGGTTCGTCATCTGTAAACCCTTTTATAGTAGATATGAAATGGAGTTTCAGACTTTTATCAGTTTCGCCTTGAAGTTTTATATTTCATAAATGAAATGTTGGGCATCATGGTGGTGCAGTGGGTAGTGCTGTTCCCTCGCAGCGAGATGATTCTGGATTCAGGTCCCAGGCGGGGCGATCCAGGTCCTTTCTGTGAGGAGTTTGCATGTTCTCCCCGTGTCTGCATGGGTTTCCTCCTGGTGCTCAGTTTCCAGGCATAATCATCGCAAAGCAAATGAAGTAAGAGGGGTGCTAATTTTGTTATTCAATTATATGTGGAATTATTCCTGGAAGTCAAAACTTCAGCGCAAAGTCTGAGGATGAGTCACTGAAGGATCGTGTGTTATCAGTTCCCATCTCTTCTACTGGCTGAAAGCAGCAGAAACAGAGGCCGGATGGACTGCATAGCTGACACACACACTGCCCTTCAGCAGGGCTCCGTGCTTTGATAAAGTGGCCGGTCAGTGCAGGTGCGGAGAGATGATAATGTGAATTTCTTTCAGATGCTCCTTTTGCGCTCTCCTCCCGTGGCTCCAGTGTTCGACTGCAGCTGGAATCAATCAGTGTTTGCTGGTGATCAATGCAGTTTGAAAGCAATAAAAAGAAAATCAATAAATCTATCACCCTCGACAAGCGCGGCGGGAGGCTTTAGGACCCAGAAACGCGATGTGTGTGTGAGTGTGAGTGTGTGTGTGTGTGTGTGTGTGTGTGTGTGTGTGTGTGTGTGTGTGTACACGGTTGCTGAGTGCGCGCGCTCCTGTCCCCGCCAGCACTCGAGACCTCTCTCTGTTCAGCACTCGGACGGAGTTTAAGCACGAAGTCACAAAAAAAAAAAAAAAACCTATTGAAGTGTGCGCGCGCGCATTAACCGGCACGTGCGCGCGGGCGGGCTCGCGCGCTTTGGCCACTTTCAGCGCGAGATGGTGTTGCGGCGCTGCTGGAGCGCGAGCTGAGCGGAGGGACAACGCATCCCACACAGGTGAGTAGCGCGCGCGGCTTACCTGTCCGCTGATGGGGGACAGTTTGGAGGGACAGATGGACGGAGGACGGTGAGGGAGGAAGCCTTTGAGACTGAGGCGCGCAAGGGATTTGAGATGCACGTGCTGATTAAAGCGCATGGAAGAGGAATGGATGGATGTGGCCACTTTTAGCACTTTATCAGAGCCCTAATGCAGACACACGCGGGATTATGATGAAGAGTTTCCAGCCTGCTTCACTCAAAGGCTCCAGCCGCTCGCCGTGTGCGCTGAAAGTATTGAGTGTAGTCGTGGACATATTGCAGATCATCTTCTCATCACTCCTTATTTGATATATCTGATCATCACTGATCTTCAATAGCAGGTATATTTGGTCAGTATTGATCGCTTGCACTTCATCTCTGCAAAAATGACAAACAAACGCGCGCGTCCGGGCTTTCATCAGAAACCTCAGGAGAGAGGAGGCAGTGCGGAGCTGTCCGCTCCGGCGGTGCTGAAAGACAACCAGCTGATTTTTCAGTGTGTAAAAGAAAAGCAGGTGTCTTTGTGTGCTGATCTCATCTACAGTGTTGAATAAACACTCATAGCTTTTAATATATAATAAAATAGAATAGAATAGAATAGAATAAATAAAAACACTCTGTTCATTTACGTTACAGGTGCTCTTATGCTCTCGTGTTACTTGACTTCCTGGTGCATTTCCAGTGCCGGTGTTCAGCTCAGTCAGTATTCCTGCAACACTGCACACTTTGCTTATCTGTTTTCACCCTTGATGTTCAGCCGACACTAAAGATCTCATTCAACCCCGTATATGTACCTGGATTATGTTCACCCAACATTGTAGGTATTACTCAACCTGTTCATCAGACACTGATTGTGTTTATTCCACACTGTAGGTGTTTAACTAACACTTTTAATATTCAGCTCACACTACAGATGGTCACCCAACACTGGATGTTCAACCAATGCTGTAGATCTTCAATGGTGAAGTCTGTGCTCTACACAGTATATGTGCATCCAGCTCTGTAGACATTCTATTAAAACTGTTGATGTTCATCCAACTTTGCTGGTGTTCAGCACGGTAGATGTTCCTTCAGCTGAGATTTTCCTGCGTGGCATTAGCTGTTGTCTCAGATGATTATGGGGTGGCGGTGGTTTTGTCTTGCATGACCTAAGGGCTGTATCTAATGGAATTATGAGAGCGTGATATCCAGTTCCAGTCGGTCGACACACTCGCTTCGATTAAATGAAAAAAAAAACCCAAAAAAAACCTAATCCTTCTTAAAATGCTAATACTGGTGCAGACATACATTCAACAGCACAATGTAAAAGGTTAAATCCTACAGTAATTATCTCCTAAAGCCATTATGTTCTGACCCCATCACATAATGAAGTGTTATCTAGAAGATACAGTATCCACTGCATTTACTGCCACCTCTGATTATATCATTCAGCTGTCTTATTTCACTGCATGTGAAAGTGTACATGTGCACGCTGCGTTCTCAGGACTCTACTGTATGGTCAGGGATCCCAGAAAAGTCCGGCTGTCGGTCCTGCAGAGTAAAGCAGTGTAAACCAAGTCAGTGGTCACTGAGGCCTGTACTTCATTAATATTCCAAAGAGCTCTCTGCTTCTTCTGCTCTTCCATTTGCAGTGATAAGACACTGTGTGTTTTTTTTATCTTTCCCCTTTTCGTCTTCTTTGTTAATTTTAAATTTGTGCCCCTACTCCACACTTTCAGTGGCAGAGAGAGCCCTTTACTCATCCCCTTTTTTTTTATCTTGCCACAATACCTCTTAGGGGCTGATTTATCTAGTGACAGCTGAAATTGCTTTTTTTAGAGTAAACATGGCTACAGTGCTCAACCCAAAAGCCTTACAAATTATTTTCCAGCCTGTCACTCACTTTGTTGCCCTGCAATTGTTTGATTAAAGGAGAAAACATAAGAGAGGCGTTACATGGCAGTTTTGATAAAATGCAATATCACTGAATTTTCCAAATCATAGGATTAAATAATATTACAGTTTGTTAAACATCTCTTACCTACAACATTAGCAGAAATATATTCAAAGTCTTCCTTAACTCATTAAAATCTGCATCATGAGTTGGTGGACTTGCATGTCTGTGCTAGGGATGTTAAAGTGGATGCGAATGTTCAATTTGAGCATTTTATGGGCTATTGCAAATTCCCTTATTAACTAAAAGAAACTTTATTTTAAACGTTATTTTTAATTGCTGCACCACAGCAGTTCTTGAGCGGGTGGGCACACATTCAGGACTAAATTTAAACAGAAAAGGTCTCCCTCGTACTTGCTTTAACAAAGTTACAATTAAAAGAGAGAAGTGCGATGTGTTCTCTTAAGTGTTTGTCAACTTGCTCCAACTAGTGACTTCTATGAGAATGAAAATATATTTGCTACATATTAAAATACATGTGGAATCATTAAAACATCACATTTTTAAAGGATAGGAATTCGAGAAAGAGCTGCTTCTGTGAAGTGGGATTAAAATGGTGATAATATATTTATAAAAGTAAATTGAACCAGTGCTTGAATACTGTCACACATTCTTAAAAAGATCCTTCAAGCCTTCTTTACAAGAGTTTGTAAAGACTGTGGTCTAATATGGCGCTCTGACAACTCATCAAAGAGCCGACTGACTGTCTAAATTGGCTCTATGTCTCATTAAATGATCCATTTTTTAGTTGTTTTCCACCAACAGAGAAGCGGCTCTGAGCGTTTCAGCTAAGAATACATTGGGTTGGAACATAAACATGCAGTTCCCAGCTAGATGCTGGTTTTTCCAGCAGTAATGATGATGACATTGTGTGTGTCCTTCTCCATGCTTACGCTCCTTCTCTATTGATGACACAAGCTTGATTACAGCAGTTGTGATCCAACTTAGTGGAAATCCAAACTTTTGATGGAAAAGAGCTAACTGGAATACAAAATTGGAAATGGTCACTAAACTGTCACTTTGGTGGTGCCTCTCTTGTCACTTCAAGAATATCCTGCTGCAGCAGTAATTTATTAGGCTGCGAAGTCCCTGTCTCAACTCCTGGCTGTTTTCTACTTATGAAACATTAATGAAAGAGAAATAAAAGATACAAATATACCTCTTTAACATGGAGGAGAAAAAAAGTTTTAAATCTGTTGTTAGTACAGAATTGGACCTTTTGATCTTTGTTGTTCCTTTTAGTGCACACTGTGTGGCCTTTGAAGCTTAAAGAGGCTTTTTAAAAAGGTTCTATAAAATGGTTTTATAATTGTTACAAAGCAAAGAAACTTCTTGAGAACACTGTAACAAAAACAAAACTCTGTTATTGTCTGGAGTTCTTGAGCGTCTTACTACGTTTCCCGTCTCTTAATATCATAATATCAATAATTGATCTTTAATTACTGCTGAAATGAAAAATAATTTTTTTTGTATGACACCAATTCCAATATTTCATGGTGCTCAGAACTAAACACTCACACACTGGTAACTGCAGCTGTAAAGGGTGACATTCATTTTCTTCCAGCGACAAGACATCACACATTTGTATTGATATACATGAAGCTCTTATATACATCTCTTTTGATGTGAATAAGGAATTGCATTGAATTTCAATAAAATGTGAGTATGCATTATTGATGGCAGTGTAACACGATTTGCTTGTTACTGGGTGAGGCGAGGCTGTGTAATGATTGCTGGGAAAGACTTCGATGGAGGATGAGAATGTAGCTTCAGACTGGTCATTTAATTAAAGTATTGACTGACACGGGCTGTGCCGTTATCTGTGCTTCTCACTTATGCATATTTCACTGCAGAGGTAAACATTTTTAATACTAGTGCATAGAAAGAGAAACCATCACAGGAGCAAAAAAAAAAAATAAGGCTTCGAGACTGAACTTTTATCACAGCCCCAATAACATTCTCTTTAATTGGCCTTTCCACATGTCCCCCCATCAGTGTTCTTTGAATAATAGTGAGAACATCCCATTCAACCTCCTGAGAGGCTGTAGTGCAAAACGTTTAAAAATACTTGCTAGCATTAAATCATAAGAGTAAGGTTTTAAAGTATTAAATAAAGTAGAGTTTCTCATTTTAAATGGTACCCAACCAAGCTGAACTGAACACAATTTTGGCATCATGCTAATGTTAGCTTGGTTAGCGCACCGAAATCCACACACAATCAGTTTTGGGAGTATAACTTTTCCAACTATACCAACTATATATGTTTTGAAATTCAATAAACAATCAAAATGTAAGTCATTTTTCAAAGACTGCATGATGTGCATGCTCAGTTTTGAAAAATCCAAGCTTGTATCATTAAATTAGGCTAAACTTAATATAAAGTTTGACTCCTGAAAAGCGTACGCTGTTATCAATTATGCTGAAATGCTGTCCAAAATACGAGCCTCATTTTCAGCTTGAGCAGGATGGAGCTGACAGTGTCTTCTGCCTGGCCAATTAGATAGAGTCTGACACTGAAGTAAATGGGGAGAAAGTTCTGAAAGATCATTAGACCTTGAATAAATGTTAGACTTTCAAGCATTTCTTTTTTAATTTGTGAAACTACACTCACATTTAACTTTGTTGGAAACCACTGATCCATCGACTGGCCATTTTGTGAGGTCCATGTTCCTTACATTTCCATTCTCAGAGTGCACATTTACAGACTGCAGCCCATTTGCTGTAATGAACACCATGTACCACATTCGTTTCTAGTCAGTTCTGTATCATGGAAACAGTTCAGCAAGATCTTGTGTGGCTGGTGGACCCGTCTCAGCACAAAATACAGTATTGCCCAAATGTGGAAGTGAATTTTTTACTCTGCTCATCACTGCTAGGGCGAGAGTAGTCCATCATCCAAACAATATTAAGCAGGGATTAAATCCTTGGCCAGAAACTGCCCACTAAAAAGCTTGAAGATGGCTAACAAAACTATACAAATGATCTTCAGTCTGTAACTATACACCAGCGAGATGTTTCTAATAATATGACCATTGAATATGCATGCATTAAAAAAAGTATGAGAAAGGATACGTTGGTGTATGTGTGTGTGTTAGAGAGTGTACACATCTGTGTGTCTTCGCTGTCTTGATCCCACTGGTATATTTTAAGCAGTTGTGCGATATTTCCCCAGAGGGTTGGCGCTATCTCATGTGTTCATGTCTCTGAGGTTTTGGCTCATAGTGCTCCTGTTCCTTTATTGAATTTTGCACATTCTTACCAGCAAAATGCTCCAACCTAATGAAAGCACTAAGAACTGCTAGCCTATTCCGAATGTCTACTGTAATGCAGCTTTTGTGCCGAGGTAAATATGATAGAAACATGTATAAAGGCTCTCCACTGAAAAAATGTTATTTCTTTAATAAGTGATAGTCACACTCAGTTTTTTGGCACGGCAAGGAATTGTCAGCTGTCAATATTCAGAATCAGATCACAATAGCAAAAATTGTTTCGTGCAGAGAGCCGGATTTTCACAGTATCACCGAATTGCTGACACAAGCTTTATTTGCTGGGAGTGTGCTCTGTTGTCAGTCATTGTCTTTGTGCTTTTGTGCAGGTGAGACAGAAAAGGAATTGTTCGTAATCAGCCATGGTGGTTTTTCAGTCGATAGCACTTCTCTGCCAGGTGCTTCTCTCTGGTCGTTTATCAGTGCGTTTGTACACATGTTCGCCCTGGATGGATGTATGGGGTAATGACCTGTGTCCGATGGATGGACTCTGGTCACTTTATGGCCAAAAGAAATAAGTTGTAATTCATGGCCTCCAAAAAAATCCCATGGCACCCTTAGGCAATCAATGCTTGTAGGCATCCATCGTGGACATCCTTCCTTATCACTCCCATTCTTGTGGTGTCGGCCACTCTGTGAGTCATTTTGCCCTTAATGTCTTATAATGACAGTTGCCCCTTTTATTTCCCCCAGTGTTGATTGAGTACCTTTTTATTGAATTTCCATTGAAGTGATCGTTTCTTCAAACCGTCCCCTCGTATTTAATTTCACACCAGAGAGACACTTTCTGCACTGCTGCCCATGGTGCCAGTGACGAATAGACTTTCAGTTCAGACAGTGTGGCTCACTCAACAACCCACCTGGAAAAATGCCAACTGAGGATAAGCTGTCCAACACTTTGCACCAGCAAAAAGATCACATTTTTATTGTGATTGAAATAAAATTTAGTTTCATACATTTTCTTTTTTAAAAAACACTATTCAGAATAAGAGTGAGTCTCTAAATGAGTAGATAAAGTCTGACAGTATACAAGACATTAAAAGGAACCAGGAGTCAAACAGAAAACTTTCTAAAAGCATAAGGAAGAAACATTCAAAAGGACCCAGATGTAAGTAGAAAAAACTTTTAGAGCAAGAGGCAGAAACACTGATAGGAACCAAGACTGGAAAATGGCCCAAGAGCAGGAGGAAGAAATCCAAAGAGGTACCAAACTAACAGCTTGAAGAGAAACTACTGAAAGAAATCAAGATTTTTTTTCATGAAAACTCCCTAAGAGCATGCGGGACCTTTTAACTCCAGTCCATGAATGAAAAAAAAAAACAAACGAAAAAAACAAATCTTAGAAAGTTAGCAAAGATTATCATGAAATCACAATGAGATTTAGATCTGTTGGATAAGTAATTGTATAAACAAGTGTGCAGTTATATGCAATAGTTACATAGTAGTGTATCTTAGACGTTTTAACTGTGCAAAAAGCACTGCAGTTTAAGAGGTTGAGTATAAGGGCAATGAGTAGACCATGGGACATACTGATGTCCTAGCTTTGCTTTCATTGTCCACAATGCAATTAGAGGTCAAAGATCAGCATTCTGCAGCGCAAGCATCATTTGTTAGCCCAGCTTGCCGAGGCTCATTCGGCCTGTTCGCTGTTGTCCATCATGGTCTCCAGCCAGCCCCTGCGCTCTCATCTCTCTGATAGTTCTCATAACTGCTGTCATGCTCTATCAGTTCCTCTAATGTCACTGGAGCGTCTGTGAGCTGTGGAACTATCTATCTCCACGACTGTCACACGCCGTTAAATGCTATTATTCACTGGCTGAGAGCGCTGTACTGTCTGTAAGACTAAGCAGAGTGCCTTTCACAGTGATATGGTTTCATACAGTAAACTGATGTTTTTCTGCTGAAAACATCTACTCATAGATTTTTAATGTCATTTTTTAACTGGGCAGTGGTGGCCTAGTGTTTAGGGAGTTGCCACAGAATTGGTAGGTTGCCCCGAGGTACCCTTGAGCAAGGTACCGTCACCGTCACTGCTCCCCGGGCGCTTTCATAGCTGCCCCCTGCTGCACGGTGTGTGTAGGGCATGGGTTAAATGCAGAGATCCAATGTCGTTGGGGTTCACCGTGTGCTGTGCTGTGTGTTCTCACAATGACAAGAATAGCCACTTTCACTCTTCGCTTTCATTTAACTCTCACCCAGGTTCCTCTCCTTAACGTGCCTTGTATTCAATAAAGTAATGGTGAATATACTCAAAAGTTTAATCTTTTCCCCATGAATAAAATGTATGATAAGAAAGCAGTTATTGCCAAAAGTAAGCAACCTAGATGCTGATCTAGATCCTCTACATGATGTAGTCTTCTGCCATTGATCTATCAGCGAATAATATCAGTTTAATTAAACCAATTTAGTTGCAGATAAGTGTCTAAAAAGACTCTTTTATTATGTTATAAGTCAACCTAAGCACTGATCATTCCTCATCCCTCAGGGTGTTAACTTTCACCTGTGTGTAACAGCTTCCATCTTCTATTCCAATAACAGGACTGAACCAAAGCAGAGAAGAGGTCACATTCAATAAGGTTCAGGGAGAATGAGTCAGCGTCTTCCATTTGGTCAGTTACCAACACTGTTACAGAATGCCATTCAGCAGACCTCAGAAACAGACCTGGTTCAGACCTCTTGTATTAGAAACCCTCTTTCTGAAGTGTTTGACAACAGAATCTAAAAACAGCAGGATTTTTTTTTTAAGAGAAGCATGATGTTGTGAAAGAGCAGCGAATTTGCCTTCTGCATTTACCCCACCCAAGACACAACGGCAGTGAACACACACACACCAAGAGCAGGAGCAGCAATGGTTAAACCCAGGGAGCAGTGTTGAGGACAGTACCTTGTCCAGGGGTACTTCAGGGTAACCTACTGGTTTGGGACTCAAACCCATGATCGTGGGGCCTAGCTCCAAACCACTAGGTCGCCACTGCCTCCGAGGGCCACCACTGACCCCTTGATGAAATTCTATGAAAGAGCACTGAAAACAGGTTTTAGTAAAATGACTAATGTCTAAGCAAGAAATCAAATAGATTAACAAGCTCAGGCTAAGAAAAGGACAACGTTGTGTGGACTATGAAGAACTCAATCTAAACTAGGTACAGGTATCCTTTGAATGAAGTAGGGAGGAGACACAGGAAAGGAGAAGTTACAGAAGGGACTGGAGCAGTTAGAGCATCTACAACATCCAATAGTAGAATTCTGTGACACCCAATGGTAAACAATTGACTTCTGCTGTAGACCAGGTGTCACCAGTCTTATCTGCAATGGGGCAGGTGGGGCTGCAGGTTCTTACTGAAATGAACAGACACTCACCTGATTACACTTGTTAAATCACTTGGTCGCAAAAAGTTCATTAGAGCCCAGCTGTTGTTAGGTTGGAATACCAGCCACATCAGCCCTTTGCGGGTAAGATTTGTTATCCCAGCTCTATTTTAACTTTGAATAGGACACTTCTTATCTAAAATATGCTTTACTTAGTGGTGCTGACATGGTGAAACATAGAACACTGCAAAAGCACCACTTTTTTGAAGGACCAAAGGCTTCTGTCATTAAAATACTAACAACAAAAATACTGATCACACAATATCTTTAGCCTGTTAAAAATGAGTGAGTGACTGAGAGAGTGAGTGAGTGAGTGAGTGATTGAGAGAGTGAGTGATGGAGAGAGTGAGTGATTAAGAGAGAGTGAAAGAGTTAGTGAGTGAGTGAGTGAGTGAGTGAGTGAGACAGAGAGAGAGTAAGGGAATGAGTGAGTGAGTGAGTGAGTGAGTGAGTGGGTGAGTGAGGGAGGGAGTGATTGAGAGAGTGAGTGATGGAGAGAGTGAGTGAATGAGTGAGTGAGTGAGTGAGTGAGTGAGTGAGTGAGTGAGTGAGTGAGGGAGTGAGGGAGGGAGTGAGTGAGGGAGTGAGTGAGGGAGGGAGGGAGGGAGTTACAAGCCAGTTTCCTGAGGTGTTTTTCATCTAAAAATGCAAATATTGCTAACACATTAGCCTGACTTATCATTGACTTAATGATTTGCATCTAATTTACATTCCCTATGCCAAGTGGCAAGTGACAAATGACCATGATAGCAAAGAATATTTGTAAAAACCTTTATAACCTATAAGTACACAAAACAATAATGTTTATGAAATGATAATATAATATCTCCTCTTTAACGACAGAATTTCTCCACTTGTTTTCGAGTGAACAATAGTTAATGTTGAATTACCCTGTGATTTTGTAAGGGTTAACCACAGGGGGCCTAGTGGATGACCCTCGGGGTTGGGGTCAGGCTCTAAAGCTGAACAGGGTGGTAAACATGGGGCTCCTGTGGGAGCGGGCAGTCGATTTAAGATTCAACTCAGCCCTGAACCCCATCATCTCTCCGGCTCTGTCTGCTCCTTGCCCTTGCCCTCATGACCCTGGGTTAAAGGGGCCACACCTTCTGCAACAAGCCCAGAGCATGTTTTACATTCACTCCAGCTGCTCCTGCTGTTTTCAGTCCTGACAGGAAATTCAATTTCATGCCTGTTCTCACTCATGGATAATCACTCTCCATAGCACCGGGCCATGCTGTCAGAGGATATGTGCACTACACAGAAACAACATGGCACATGTGACATGTCATAGTCTAAACATAAACATAAGTGTTTCTACCTGAATGCTAAATGGGGCACCGAGGCACTCTTTATTGAGACAAGACTTAAAAGATGTAAATAAAATACACACAAATGAGAAAACTTATACGTAGGAACTTAGGAGAAGACATGAGAGTAGACAGAAGAGGAAAAAGCCAGGACAGGGAAACACCACAAGATTTCTTCATGCTGAGATTTCTCTTCTTTATTAGTGGGGTGTTTATACACTTACCTTGATGTGATTATGTTAAAATTGTCATGTGGGTTTGGTCATCTTGTCTCAATCTCAGAAGAAAATTTCAAAAATGAATTACATTTTGATGCAAACACTATCACTGGGGAGGCAACTTCAAGGGTTTTCGGATTTTAACACATGACTCCAGGCCGTTTTAACATTTCTGTTTACTTTTACTTTTGTTCCACCTGGAAAAGTAAATGTAACGTAGATTCAAGGCCTTATTTGTAATAAGTATTTGATTATTTTAATGCTTTTTACTGATCATTTTATAGTGATTAGTCTTCTGTTATAAATCTTTTGGGGACGACAAGAATGAGTTATTAATTGTAATCATCTGCTAATTGTCAGTCAGTTATTTTCTGCCGCTTGTCCCAAGCGGGGTCGCAGGGGAGTGCATCCCAGCTCACACAGGGCGAAGGATGGGGGACACACCCTGGACAGGTCGCCAGCCCATTGCAGGGAGGAGCTTGATGGGGACGGCACGTTGCTCAAGGGTACCTCAGGGTAACCTATCGGGAAGGGGTTTGAACCCCCAATCCTCCGATCATGTGGCCAACACCCTAATCGCTAGGCCACCGCTGCCCCATCTGCTAATTGTAAATGGTATTTTTACATTGACAAACTTAGAGTCAATACAACATAAAACACTGAAATCTCTCAGAGATCTACATGTTCTTCAGCTCTGTAGTGCATGTTTCTTCTCGATGCTGTATTAGGGAAAAAAACGGGCCGTAAAAAAAATGTGTTTCTTAATGTTTAAAACGTTTGTCTTTTTCCAATATGTAAGTAAAATACAAAAACATAAGATTTGCTCTGAAATGTCATAAAAATGTTACATTTGATTGTGTTCCCTGTAGAGAATGGTTAGTACTTTTCACAGAGAGAATCAAAACAGGTTAATTTACCATGGGTGTTCAAACTTTTGTGGGTGTAACTAACACTACCACTACCAACCTTCACTAACACACTACCAACCTTCACTAACACACTACCAACCTTTTCATTC
The DNA here is from genome assembly GCA_017165825.1 of Hepsetus odoe. Lineage (NCBI taxonomy): Eukaryota > Metazoa > Chordata > Actinopteri > Characiformes > Hepsetidae > Hepsetus > Hepsetus odoe. The sequence continues at coordinate 16,924,764 of CM029383.1, forward strand.
ACTCACATGTGAGAGCTTGACTGTCTGAAAAGTTTCCTGCTTGCTTCATGCATATATGTATTTATGGTTGTAGGTGTGTGTGGTGTGTGTGTGTGTGTACATGCGTGCGTGTGTGTGTGTTTGTATGACCCATTGTTCTCCAGTCACCCTCCCCTGGGTTCTGGTTGTGGTTGGAGACTCAATAACATGAGCACGCTTCCCAAGAGCTTTCTGATTTATCTCCGCATCTCGCCTCAGAATTAAGCGGCGGTGCACACTTCCCATTCAACCACTCAGCCCATAATAAGCTATTTCACACTGATTTAACTCTGAAGCATGGGGGGACAGCTAATGTTGTCAATCAGCAGGCCATTACAGCAACACAAACATGATTGATATTCTGATGATTTCTTTCTGCAACCACGCAAGGGGAAAATGCCACTTAGCAAGAATGTGGTAACCTGGGCTGTGTGCTGTTCTACTGATGATAGAACTTAACATCATACCTTGCATTTTTCAGAACTTCTGTATTACTACATGATTATGGTGGTCTTCCAGTGGTATGTAAAAACTTCACTGAAAGTTATTGCGTGTAATTTTGATGAACTTTTTTTAGCTATTTAAGAGAAGATGATTTTGACCTCAAACTGATTTTTAAAAATCCATTTATAATGGAGACGTAGGGCTTTATTCCCACCGAAATGACTGTCACTGATAAAAAGGTTGTGTAATGTCTATATTTGCTTTGCAGGCACCTTATGGCTTATGGACCAAAGGTTGCAGGTTCTAATCCTACCTCCACCACAATTACAATATCTGAGCAAGACCATTAACACCAAGTTAGTCCTCAGAGACTGTACCTGTAATTAGGAGCTGGATGTCACCTGGATAAGAGCGACTGCTAAAGGCCATAGATGTATCTGTAAATGTTTACCTTTGAATTATGCAGAACATTTGAAAAATTTCTGAATTCATTTGAAAAGTTTTCCATTAACAATTTTCTTCTTCTTCTTCTTAATTTTTATATTTTCACATTTAACACACATTTAGAAAAAAAAAAAGTACTATATCATAGTGTGACCTTTTAGGTCAAGATTCAGCCATCAGAAGGAGCTTGGCAGCATCTACCTGACAGTTCCCAGCTTACTTTTTCCAAAAGAGCTTGCATCATCATATTTTGAGTCTTGCATATATCTATATATAAAATGTTTTTTTCGCATTTTAATGGTTGACAATATGTCAAACAATGCCAGAATCCGTAAAAGCATGTCTATTTAGGGTTACCTGACATCATCTGACGCAAATTTGTGCTGATTCAGGCATGCAGGTTGCACAACGCTGGTTTCTTCTACCTGGTGGCTCCATTAGACTCGTAGCTCTAAACCTGAAATAAAAGAAGCAAACTTCAGACTGTAAATATGTCTCAGCTTTGCAGTAAGCTGGGAACTCTGTATATATGATTTTTAGAAATACTATACTTGTTACCATTTGAAAAGAGAGACCCTGCAAATATCTTTTACATCTGAAGAAGGGTGAATTGCCATTCGCTGGAAAATAAATATACAGATACTATATCACACTATTTCTGCTTTTACACAAAAGAAGGCATAAGGGGCTCCATTGAATCCGCTCACCAGATTTTTGATGGCTTGATTCCATTTGGATCAGGGTCAGTGGAATGTGTGGAATGTGCTTGTGGAGCAGGTGCTCAATGGCGTTTAGAGGCCAAGACTAACTCTGACTGTGTGGTGGACAATGAGTGATGCTGAGGAGCCTTAAGCCTCCTGTTTACCAAACGGCTCTTCATGCTGAGAGCCATTGATCGCAGTCTGGGTAATGACTAGGATTGTTCTGAAGCCAATGGCTGTGGTGCTTGCATGTAACTCTCTTTCCATCTCTTACTCTCTCTTGCGCTCTCTAACTCTCTCATTTCTTATGTAGTGCAAGTGCAGAGGTGTTGCTAAATCTGTCCTGCCTGCAATAGATTTATGGAATGAGAGAGAGAGAGAGAGAGAGAGAGAGAGAGAGAGAGAGAGTAAAAAAAGCAGATGTAATGAAGTGAAAAGCCTGCTTTACTGATGCTTCACGCTCCGTAGCTCACATGTGATCCACACCTCCTCCATCTCACCCATATCTGCTAGCTCATATTGGCAATCTGTTAAAGGGGGAGAGGGGAAGTTTCCTCCTGTCAGAGGAAGAGCTGAAGGGGGTAATCAGCTGCCCACCTGCCCTCATTTCCCCCTTATCTGGACCTCACTCTCCATTACAGAGTTCTATTTCTCAGACAGCTGCAAAAATGAATATCTGATAAGTCTGTGCTGGGGACCTTTGGTTTGGGGAGTCATTTGCTAGGTGGTCATTATAGTAGTGTACTATTGCTCAGAAGCGCTGTCTAGCCTTATTTCAACAGCTCTTCCTTTAGTAGAACGTTTAGCCAACACTTGTCCTCTAGTGCTAATCTGGTAGAGTGAGTGTTGTCATTAACAGTTGCAGTCCATTTTTCCTTGAATGAAATCCAAATATTTAAGCATGGGCTACAAATAAAGCATTTTGACATGGAGAGGCTGAAATTTTTAATGGGTCTGCATTCTTCTTCCAATTCATTTCCTTAAACTAGGGCTCACACGTTGGGATTTGTTTTAACTCTCATATTTCAATTTTACAGACTTTCCTTTATTAAAATTAAACAAACATTTTTTTTTTGCCTTTTTTTGCCTTTAAAACATCTATATATGTTAAAAGAAAATGTGGGGCTTCTTTGAAAAGCAATATGGGATATAAAAAGCTTCTTTTTGCCGAAGTACTCAACACCATACATTTTTTTACTTCCCAAAAGCAGCAAATGCAAAACAGACTGTTTGGCAGCTTAGTTTCCATGTGAAGAATATAAGGATGCGATTAATAAGTGCATTTTGAAACATGCATAATTTTGATTGAGCACATTTGTCAAAATGTTTTAATTTGTGGTGAGAAGTAATAGCTACATAACATATCAAACTGACACATCAAACCACTGATACATTCCATTTCCTTGGTTTTGAATCAATTTTATGCAAACTAACCAATCAAGCTGATATACAATAATGAGCAGGAGGTATAAGGGTTAGAAAAAACAAACTAGGGCTTTCAAATTTGGGAAATTGTCAATAATGGTTATTAGTTTCAAAAACAAGCAAAAGCAATATTAGGCCTCCTTGAGACTCAGAACTACTATTCTGCACACACTTCCATTGTCCCAGTGGTCCCAACTGTCCCAATGGCACCAACAGTAGACTGTTTTATTCTTGTTTTGATCCTAGAGAGGAGGCCTTGCATAAAGGTAATCTCGATAACAGTTTCTGAGTCCACATTAACCTAAAGCCAAGATGAAGCACAGCAGAAAAGATGTAAAGACTAGATCAAGGCCATCAGTTTGCAGCCTCAAGAGTGGTAGCAATAGTGCAGCTGCAGTACTTACATTTATGTTAAGAATGCCACAGTAAGTGAAAATGAAGTGAAAGCGATTATTTTCCTTTGTGAGCACACAGCACAATGCACACTGAATCACAACGACATGCACCCTCTGCATTTATCATACAAACACAGTGCAGCAGAGGGCAGTCATATCTAGCATCCGGGGAGCAGTGATGGGGACGGTACATATTGAAAAACTTGGAAAGATCCCCAGTTGCAATATCTGAACTGAGCATGAACTGAAAGTTGCTAGGTTCAATTCTCTCACCAGTAGGTTGCCCTGAGGTTCCCCTGAGCAAGGTACCGTCCCTGTCACTGCTCCCCGGGCACTTTCATAGCTGCCCACTGCTGCACGGTGTTTGCATGGGTTAAATGCAGAGGTCCAATTTCGTTGTGGTTCGCTGTGCTGTGACCTCGCAATGATGGGAATAGTCACTTTCACGTGTCACATGACTTTCAGGCTCTGAGATATGACCCAGTGGTGGCTTCTTAACAGCAACTGAAACTGCTAATGCTTGCAACTCAAGTCTTGCTGCAGTTCAGACAACCTGGATTTTAACTAAGCAAATAGGTGAGAGCCTTCCATTAGACAAGCTCTGCAGTGATTAATATATTTCAGCTGCCAACACGTTCACGTCCTTTCTTTAACAAAAATGACAGAAGCCACGTTCAGTAGCCGTGGAAAAGATCTTACACTTTTTCAGAAGGTTCATGACATTGGCCTGCATCAGGAAAAGCAAACAAGTAAGGACAACTACTACAATTAGATTAAGAACTGTCCAACACATTAATAAAGCCTGTGAGGGTAGTGCTGAACCACCACCTTCAAAGAATAAATATGGTCGGAAAAAATCTTGATGATTGTGACTGGAGATCACTTAAACATTTTGAGAAATTAAGTAAAAAAAAAATCAACAGTAGAACTCATGGCAACTTAAGATATTGGAACTAAAGAGCTGTGTACCCTTAAGGACACTCTGCACTGAGGCTAATCAGAAGAAAAGGGGAGGGTAAAGACTGGACCCATGCCCTACAGGACTGGAGTAATGGATAAAGGTCATGTGGTTTCATGATTGCAGATTTACCCTGTTCCATAGTGGTGGCCGCATCAGGTTAAGAAGAGAAGTGGATGAAGTGATGCACGCAACATGGCTAGTGCCCACCATTCAGGCTTGTGGGTACTGCGTTATGATCAGGGGTTACCTTATTTGGTCAGCTCAAGCTTCAAAAACACTGTGTCCAAAGAATGTGGTCAGCTGACTTTCTGAATATACTGAATGACCAGGGTTTTCCATTAATGTAATTTTTTTTTTTGTATGTAATGTATAATAATGCATTTTTTAAATTAACCTATTATTATACATCACTAATGCACAGACATATTCCAATGTGATAATGTCATCTCAAGATGGCCTCAAGATGAAGTTTATGTAAGCCCTGGTTGAAAATAAATGTTGTCACGTTTACCCTGGTGAATGCAGGCTGTAATGAAAGATAAAGGCAGTCCATCAAAATATTGTTTTTGGCAAGGCAGTGTATCGGTGCATGTGGTTTGTTTATTGAAAATGAAGTGCATTCTCTGCATGAATGGGTTTGTTGGAAGCCACTGGAAACACACCCCATAGAGTCTTGAACCCCTGAACCCGTGCTTCAATGGGAGTTTATGGCAGATTCTAATGCACTCTGTTATTGGAGCAAACATCTGGGGTTATTGAACAAGCTTATACAACATCATTTGGAGCCCTGTCCAGACCCAGTGCATCACTGGGAGTCTATGAGGCTGTGGCGGGTGTTTTTTGCATCGGAAAATCATCTCAGTGTTTATTGGACGATAAGCTTTTAGAGATTTAATTACTCTCTGTATGTGATGATTGGTGGAGCTCTTAAATGAAATCAAAATAAACTGACACTGTAAATCTAGTACTGATATTCTGTCATACCTTAAATAGTCTGCAGCTGAGAACATGCTTGAAAGGCATTCAAAATCTAGTACAAGAAGCGCTTGTTTGATGAAACCTGTAGGTTTTTATGGTCTATTTCTGTTTTATGGGGTGGCCTAGTGGTTAGGGAGTTTGCTCCAGGAAAAGAAGGTCATGGTTTCGAATCCCAGACCAGTAATGTGCCCCGAGGTACCCTTGAGCAAGGTACCATACCCATCACTGTTTCCTGGGTGTTTTCAGTAGCTGCCCCCTGCTGCACGTGTGTGAGTGTATGGGTAAAATGGAGAGGTGTCAATTTTGTTGTGCTTCACTGTGTGCTGTGCTGTGTTTCACAATGATGAGAATAGTCACTTTCACTTCACTTTCACTTATTAACGATCATGTGAACAAATCGTGTAACTAGAGTTTGGGTGTTCTTGCTATTTGATCCATAAAACCATTTTGAGGATTTTCGAAGTGTTCTTGAGCAGCTAGAGCTGCTTTTTGAAGCAGCATGGTGGGCAGCCTGGATTTAAAGGATGAGCCAAGAAATAAACATTCAATGAATGTTTTCAGCTTTCGTTTCATTCAGGTTTTAAATGATTAGTAGGAAGCTGAGAATCTGAAAAAAAAACAAAACCAAAAACAAAAATAACTATTAGAGGTGTCCAGAATGGTGAAGTTATTAAAAAGAGGGTAATATTATGAGGAAGAATACTTCAATGATAATTTATTTTCATTATTATTTTAGCAAATATTACATGAAACACCTTTTAGGGATTGGTCTGTCATTTTATTTTATGAAAGTCCTTTTGAACATTCATTGTACAGAATACATTAAGAAAAAGGTTGTAGCCATTCATCAGTTCTCATCAGTAAAACTAGGAGCTGCAACATCTCGCTCAAAGCCTCTGCCTTTGACAGCTGACAGTTATGTGTTTAATGAATCCTTCATTCAAACTCTTACTGCTTTAGAGGTAATACCTCTTTCTTTAATCAGACTTGATGACTGTTGCCATTCGAAGGCTTTAAAATCTGCTCTCACAATCTTCTGACTGCCCACACATTCTCACCAGATGCTTTTTTTTCTCTGGAGCTCCTACTTCTGGATCATCTCACTCACCAGGACAAGAGTTTATACTTTATTAATTATGAATCTGTATGGGTATGGATGTATGTGTGAGTCTGCGGAGCAGCTGAAGTGAAAAGGCATGATTCATAGTCCTCAATTTGTGTGCTAGAGGGTTAATCCAATTATGGTAATGAGGCATTGTGGGTAATGTAGTCTTACAGTGGCGTTAGTATTCTTCACTAGGGGTGCAACTTCATATTTATATTTAGTCATCACTCTTCAACGGATATGTATGGCATTTACTTCTACAGAGGGTAAGATGTTCAGTAAGTAATATAGAGAGAAGCTTTTCCTCAGATTAATTAATTTATTCATGTAATCATTTAATTGCAAAGGAACATCTAATTGTCTCATCTACAAGTATATTCTTTGAAGTCTGAGAGGTCGATCTGCCAATTATAGATTTTTGGTTTCAAAATACTTTAGCCTGATTTTCTTTTGTGTTGCGATCAATAAACGTTTCAGAGTCGGAATGTTGTTGTGCTGTTAGCTTATAGAAACCAGACAATTTGGCTGGAAAGGGAGCAACAAACACATGACTGTGCTAAAAGTAGTTTGATTATATATATATATATATATATATATATATATATATATATATAGTATATGTATATATATATATGGAGGTTTCACAGGTTGTGCAAGTTTAGGTAGGTGTGAAAAAATGTTGTGTGAAAAAGAATGCTTTCAGAAATGGAAGTGTTAATCATTTATTTTCTGGCCAATCAACAAAATGGCAGAATGAACAAGAAACGCTAAATCAATCAATATTTTAGTGTAATTCACCTGCCTTCAAAACAGCATCAGTTCTCTAGGCACACTCTGCAACACAAGTTTTTGAAGGAATCAGTTGGGTAGGTTGTTCCAAACATCTTGGAGAACCACAGATCTTCTGTGGATGTAGGCTTCCTCACATCCTTCTGTCTCTTCATGTAATCCAGACACACTGGAGGATGTTGAGATCAGGGCTCTGTGGGGGCCAGAAGAACTGATGCTGCTTTGAAGGCAAAAGGTAGTAACACCAAATATTGATCTGATTTAGATTTTTCTTTTGTTCGCTCACTTTGCATTTTGTAAATTGATAAAAATAAACAATCATTATTTATATTTCTGAAAGCATTCTTTGTTTACAGCATTTTTTCCACACCTGCCTAAAACCTTTGCACAGTACTGTATATATGAATATTTGTATCTTAAGTATGGGATCCGTCATGTGCACAAAAATTATTACCGTATTAATAATCAATCTAGGTTTTGGTACCTCGACTATAATTTACAACAGCATGTTGCTGTCAGGGTTAAAACTTTTTTTTTTCCACTTAAAAAAGACTAGGTGTTTGACAGTGTAAACATTTTTTTTTTACTTTTAAGGGAGCTCTTACTTTAAGTTCAGGATCAGAATCAAAAACTTCTGAAAAATCATTTATTAAATGCAACACATCCAACACACAAACATTTCCAGGACTTGGAAAAATTCTATGCTCTATAATGGCGATTTTAAACATCATTTTTTGAACAACATTTGTGCAAAGAAGACACAGAGGAAGAAAAAAGATGGATCCATGAAGTGTTGAAAGTAGAGAAAATGTAATTAAGTCACTAATTACAAAAAGACACTCGTTAATAAAGCTAACTCACACCTGAAGCTCTGCTGCAGGGCTGCGTGGACGAGTTGGATGCTCTACTTCACATCAGAGGTCTGTTTCAAAAAGGAGCGAAGAAACTGCAGGCAATCATGATCCTTTCATTATGCTTTTATCATGTAAATGTATAACACCTGTGGTTTTTAATGCTGAAGACCAAATTTAATCAATATACAACAATCATTTTGTGCCATTCTATTGATTTTTCAAAACAGGCTATTGTCCCAGCCTAATCACTTTAAATTGTGCTACATTGAAAATAGGAACGAAATGGTCATTAAGCCTGACGATTTATGGATAATTAGGATGTGTTGGCACAGGTGTAGCCGCAGCATTCTAATGCACTGTGAGTGAAATCCCCTGGCTAACCATAAATTGTCTGATTGCTTATTTAAGAAAAAGAATTGGGTGATTCCAATCTTGTTTAATTCTGTTGTGCGCCGCTCAGCCAGACCACTCGGCTTCCTGCATGGGCTTTAACAAAGGCAAGGCTCAAGTAACCTGCTGAGAAAGCCTTATTGGTGTCCCACATTCTGCACATATTCCATTTCCTTTCATCTTTGAAAAACAGAAAACAGTAGAATGTACGTTGCCTTGTCGGCTCAGTCTTCTCCTGTCTCTAATATGAGGGAAACTCCAAGAAAAAGGGCTAGAGGAGGGGGGACACTGGAACAAGAGGTGGAAAAAATGGAGTGAAAAGAAGAAAAAATGATATAGAATGAAAAAAGCAAATCTTTATCAGGCGAATGGAAAATAATGAGCACTTCTCGAGAGTGCTGAGTGATTTTGCTCATCATACCAATCTGTAGGAGAGAACAGGCAGTTGTTTTGCTCTTTTGCTTTGCTAGACAAAAGCAGAGGTCTAACTGTTCTAGCTCAGAGGCACCGCTGTGAGGGGGTGGGGGGCCGGAAAATCAAAGTGAGGGAAGGATTAAGGGACTAAAGAGAGCTTCACCGTGAGACTGTAGCTCAAAGCCCTAATCAGCCCAAGGGCTGCTTCCTAGAGCACAGACAGGTGCAGCAGAGAGCTAATTATTGCCAGTTACGTCGCGTTCATACGGCTGACAGCAACAGCAAACTTTTTTTCTTTAGCCATCTTTTTTGGGCTTTCTTCCCAGACACAGAAGGAAGCCTGTTCTTCGAAAATGAGAAACACCTTTGATGGCATGATTTAAGTCTGATGCCTGGCTTGATTTGTTTCAAAGAAGCCACCAGCTTTGCTATTTGCCACTTTTCTGGCTTTCACACTACTGACTAACGCAACTTCACTTTCACTCCAGCACCATTCACTCTCTTGTTTTCTTTTGTTTTCTGGTGCAATCACCCAGTCATACTTCATGGGTTGCTTTTGCAGACGAATGACACTGAGTAGAGCTGTGGGTTTACATGAGTTGTGATGCAAGGGCTGTCATAGTGATTTAATTTAACTCAGTTACATAATTAATGAAATGATTCATTGCCTTTTTCATACTAAGGCAATTACTCAGTAATCACATTAAAAACAATACAAATAATTCCTGTAAACCAAAAAATTCCTCAAAACAAAAAAAAAATGTTGGTTTCGGTTGAGGTAGTTTTGAGAGCCATTGAACTGTATTTTTTGCCGAAGACAATATTTTTATTAAATGAATATTTTCTTTTGGAAGATTCTTTGTTTAAGAAGCCACACTATGTATTCAGTTAAATTTCCATTTTATTGTTTTGCCATTTTCTCTATTTGCTCATTCAATTGTATAAAAAATAATTTGCAAGATTTCATGATAATTAATGTATTCAACAGTGATAGCCGTACTAAAAACTGTGGGGAACCTAATCTAATAAGCCATACCAAACCATACCATAGGGTGGCGGTGGTCCAGTGGTAGGGTACTTGCCTATGGACCTATGGCTCAAGGTCCCAGGTTCGAATCCCCCCTCTGGCACTACCACCACTGGGTTCCTGAGCAAGACCCTTAACCCTGAGTTTCTCCAGGGGGACTGTCCCTGTAATTAGGGCATGGAAGTCGCTCTGGATAAGAGCGTCTGCTAAATGCCGTAAATGTAAAAATACCTATACAGTACTGTGAAAAGGTTTTAGGCAGGTGTGGAAAAAATGCTGTAAATAAAGAATGCTTTCAGAAATGGAAGTGTTAATCATTTATTTTCATCAATCAACAAAATGCAGTGAATGAACAAAAGAGAAATCTAAATCAAATCAATATTTGGTGTGACCACCCTTTGCCTTCAAAACAGCATCAATTCTTCTAGGTACACTTGCACACAGTTTCTGAAGGAACTTGGCTGGTAGGTTGTTCCAAACATGACTGTGTTTCAACCTCCGTGTGACATTGATGATCATCAGCACCTGTTTGGTAAAATTGATTGATCAGACACCGACTATAATCCTACAGAATCCCTGACTTTGTGCAAGTGTACCTAGAAGAACTGATGCTGGTTTGAAGGCAAAAGGTAGTAACACCAAATATTGATTTGATTTAGATTTCTCTTTTGTTCGCTCACTTTGCATTTTGTAAATGGATAAAAATAAACAATCATTATTTATATTTCTGAAAGCATTCTTTGTTTACAGCATTTTTTCCACACCTGCCTTAAACTTTTGCACAGTACTGTATGTTCTCCTTTGCTCCAAATATGATGCTGCCTGTATTTTAATATGGCACCTTGAAAATGCAGTGAAGGCAGACTTTCAAAAGCTACAGAGTCTTTTTATCCCTCTCAGTCCATTGTCCTTTGAGCATGGAGAGCTGTTTTAGAAGGCCTGGTGTACTTTAAGTATAAGCATTTTATAAAGCTCTTATATTGCCAAGTGCTGGGTTCATTCCTGTCATATCCATTAAACATGAGTATCCTAAGGTTATAGTGTTATGAGTCATGGACTGTAATTACCTGCAGACAGTAGCAGACACCAAAGAGTGACAAAGCAATGTGTTATACTGAGAGTAAACCAAAACAAGCATCAAAAGATCTTCTGTTTCTAGACATTGCATTACCAAACCAAAACCATATGGTCATTTGCAGGGAACTGTTGTTTAATCATTTGCTGTGTACTAATTAAATGAACAGAAATGATAAACTGAAGTATTGTAGTTATAGAGGAAAGACCTTTCAGTTAGCTTTGGTTAAAAGTGGACTTTGACTCCATGGGGTTTTCTGTTTTCTAAGCAAAGGGAAATACATGTTTGACTGTCTGACTGCATAGACTGTATGTAACAGATGAAGCATAGAGATTGGCTTAAAAACACTGTCATAGACTAAAGACTAGCCTGCATTTACTGGTAAGTGACAGAAACTGGCAGTGTCTAGTCACTTTACACAATACACTCAAACTCAAAAGAGACTATGCTAAATTGCTACAGCCAGGGATATCAGGGGGATAGTAAAAATTAGAGCAGCAAGGTTTGTTTCTACTAGACATTAATGCATTTGAGCTTGATTGAATATAAGAAAATATTTTCAGCTTTTCTCTCCATGTATTTGCATATAGACATGTAAAATTACATAGAACGTTTTGGTTCTGGTCTTCCAGGCGTTCAGTGAAAGTGACGTTGTCATTGCAAAAACACCGTAGCACAACACTTCTGCAGTCACTTTCACTTTTCACTGATGAGTGTTTTTCAACGGGTTGTATGGCCGCTATATTTCTGCTCTCCGTGTCCTCTTCGAAGCGTAGATTGTGATAGCTCCACCCCTGCCCTGTGGTTTTGCATGGTGTCACTGACTATTGTTTTGCTGTTTTCTTTGACCGAACGGTTTGATGTCGTTGCTCTGCACTCCAGTGGTTTCCTCTTTTCCAGGATGAATAATCTCATGGGTTGTGCCCAGTGTTTCTGAAATGCTTCTAATGGAGTTTTCCTCTTATCTCGGCTTCAGATTGGTATGCCACTCTTCCTTAAAAGTTTTCTAATCTTCATTTTGGTTTTCCCTTTTTAACAAAGAGTCTTCACAGTTCCAGCTTCAGCTGAGAGCAAATATAAAGAGCTATTTCTAATTTAATTAAGCAATCACAAGACTGGGGCAGTGGTGGCCTAGTGGTTTGGGCGTTGGCCACATGATCGGGGGTTCGAACCCCTTCCCAATAGGTTGCCCTGAGGTAACCTTGAGCAAGGTGCCGTCCCTGTCTTGCTCCTCCCTGTGATGGGCTGGCGACCTGTCCAGGGTGCGTCCCCCGTCCTGTGCGCTGGGTTGGACTCCAGCGCGACCCCGTTTGGAACAAGCGGCAGAAAATGGATGGATGAATCACAAGACTTGTCTGTGCCACTTTGCATTCTCTGTACTTTTGCTCACTTGAAAAACTGGGTGATCAGATACTAAAGGTGTTGTATGTTAAATAAATTAACATAGCTGGACATAAACTTCTTTTTATTCTTCTTCTTTCGGCTGCTCCCTTTAGGGGTCGCCACAGTGGACACACGTTTCCAAGTATATCCGAATAAAAGCTGAAAATCGGATCTTTCTCAAACCAAAATGTCTTCGGTGCATAGCACAAACAAGTGAGTTGGCCATGCTGTTTCAGTACCTTTAGGTGGGACTGTAACTGAAGAACATGTGTCCTAATTTAAATGTAGAAAACCTGCTTGTGTATCTGTGTACCTGTGTGTGTCTCTTGAAACTTAAAACCCCTCAAGACTTGGAAAAAAACACTCCCTTGCTTTTTATTTGATTCAAAATGACTAACACCTGAGATAACTGTGATGTTTTCCAACATTAGTACTTTAATATGTTTACAAAAAGAGTTTGTTCAGTTAATAATCACTATGTTTTGAAAAAGTACAAGAGGTAGGTCTATATTTTCCAGTATAACAGTCATACTGTAAATGATGCAAATCCATCATTGAGAGCAAGAGGGAGCGAGAGAGAGGAAGCTAGTCTGGGATGATATATGTGCCCGTGTCTCCCCAAGGATAACCCTTACAAGGCTGAAGGTTCCTTCCTTTCCCTGCCCCTTATTCTCCTCTTATCCACACCATCCTCTCTGCCATATCCTCCATCTGACCTCCTTCCCCTTCTTCATCTGGCCAACAGTTCTTTCACTTTTTACCTTGATTGAATTATTGTTTACACCAAAAGCTTGTTCTTACCCTCCGACCATAAAAGTGGCAACATTAGAAACCCCAGCAAGAAACAGCAGGTTTTGCAACTTTATGTATGCAGATTCTGAGTAGAACTCTCCATTTGAGAAGCTTCCCTTAAAGCAAGGTAGAGTTAGAAAACCAGCTTTTTTACTCTTCGCATATTTATTATTCAGCACTGGAAAAAGAAGCACATATTTTTAACTCTGCAATCTCAGATGTTTGCACACTTGATGTCATGGAATATTAAAACAGAGAAAATTATATATTTTTGTAGTTTCAATGTTCAGAAAAAAAAATCTATAGAACTAAAAGATCTAAAAAGGACTATAAAGAAATTTGCTATATGCATATATTAATCAGTACAGTCTTAAAATATGTATAAACATTTCTTATCCTTCCTTGTCAAGAGGACCACCTGTTGCTCTTGGGCTGTATATTTGATGACCCATTTAGTATGTTTAACACGGGGAGAAAGATGACGGCGCAGGAGTGACTGTGAGGAAAAGCTAAATCACACTGAAGAAATATCTAGAGCTGGAACTTTATTTTGGGCTTTTTCGCTGAAGAAGTTTCTGAGTCCCTGAGTCTCTGAGAACTTATGCTTGTTCTTGAAAATAGTGAAATAGTGAACATGTTGCACTCTGTATCTCCATCCAAAAAGAAAGTGAAGGACAGCAACTCCCACAGAGCAGCTTTGGAATAGACTCGCAGTGGACAGTGATAGCAGACACTGCCCATGCGGGCAGACAGTTTGCTTCACAGATGGCTGATCAGTAAAACCAATTGGAGCTTCTCTAGTCTGCGGGGATGCAGTTGGTGGGGAAGGGGGCTTGATGAAGCTGACAAGGAAGTGTGACCAAACTCTAAAGCCAAATAATCCACACTAATTGATTTACCAAAATGAGGAAGGGACAGGCTGTGGACAGCCAGAGACAACATGATGTAGACAGTGTGAGTTAATGTGTTTAAATGGTCATGTGTTTAGCTATTTAAGGTGACAGAATGCCCCTACAGCAATGCAGATCTCCTTTGGAGGAAAAAAAAAAGATCCAAAATGATAAACACTTTTACACTGACTTAAACTTCAACTCATCGTCCTCCTGTAAAGTTTAATTTTCTGGAGATGTGATGTTTGTTGTGATGATATGTAAGTACTCATGGGTAAAGTGTCCTATTTTTATTATACTTCTGTGTGTAATAATATGAAATACTAATTATCCATATGAATAAAATTTAAGATACCCAGTCTGTCTTCAAAAAAGATGAAGAAAAATGTACTAACACAATTTTTTTTGTGCATTCATTTTGTGCAGTTCTATTGCGCTTATCGCAGTTTCAATTTTGTGTCAGTACACTTTGAGGTACACTTTATGATTTATGTAAAAACGAGTTAAAACGGGGGAAAATGGAGATAAAATGTTTATTTGACAATATGTAATGATAATGTTTTTGAGTAATCTTAACAAAAAGTCCACAAATGGCTTTACTTTTGCAAAAAAAAAAGGCACTTTATAATGTCAGGATCATTTTTGAAAGACATCACAGGAAGTTGAGCCCTGTATTCTCTGGTTTTTATAGACACACACACACATGCGCGCACACACACACACACACACACACACACACTCCACTCTCTAAGGCAAAGTATGTCCAGATCAGATCAGAGGTAGCCTGTCAGACTGCTGTTACACTCTGATGGGTGGGCTTCTCTTTTCATGCTCCATCCATCTTTCTGCCTTTGCTGTCTATTAGAACGCTCATCTCTGCTCTTTTTCTCTCTCCCACACTTTCCTGGTGCCTGGGCCCTCCACAACAAACCATTTATTCATATTCATTCTCTGCTGTAAAATTGCCTTTAGAAGGCTTTAGAGGAATTAAATAGTCTTTTATCTCCACAGGTCTTTAAAATACTGTAAAAAAGGAATTATGGAGTGAAGCGATATGAGCGCGATGAGTGAAAAAAGCACAACCTATAATTACCCAACATTATGCTGCCGTCAGGAGGAATCACAAAGAAATAATTACTGACCAAAGCACAGTGTGCCACAGGCATCACAACACATCATTCTTCATGAGACGGTAATGAGTGATGATACCTGCTGAGCTTTTAGTCTTAATCTTTTGTCTTAAGACATTTGTGGACAGTTGTGCCATATTTAATATCAACTGACTTTTTGATTCAATGTCTAAATTCAAAGTGCACTGCACATGTAGCAGTTTTCATAAACACTATATCTAAAATGTTATTCCACAATCTTAAACCTTTAGATAACCACAGTGAAAATCATTCTCATGTCTATTGATTAGACACTGCAGCTGATCCTGGGACTAGTCTACCAATTCTGATTCCTGTTAAATCAGTCAATATTCTTATTTATATTTACGTTGTACATTTTCATTTTATGATTGATTAGTTCTACTTTATCGATGATTTGATGATTTGATTGTTAGTGAACTATTTTGAATTTTGAGTGCCGTGACATGTTTTTATACGAAGGTTTTGTCATTTCACCCTGTAGTTGTACACCATGTAGACCCACACACTGGGTTTTAGGAAACTGTAAATGTGAAAAGAGTGCAACATGTTTTAGTTGTTGCTTAACTTCACCTGCGGTATTTCAGTTTAGTTGGCTTTACTATTATAATAATGCCAACTTTTGATCACTATGACTGTGTCTTTGCTCCTGCAGGTAAAGAAGGGTGTGTGAAAGGTGATGCTGGGCTGATGAGCACGATGCAGGTCACATGGTCAGGCCTTTCCCTTCTCTTCCTCTCTGCTCTGTTGGGATTGGCTGGCTCAGAGCCACCAGAAGAATCCATCATTGTGGGTAAGGATAAATGCGCCTTAACTGTTAACACTGCAAATATATGAAGCTTTTTAACACACCTGCAGATTAGTTCATCCCTTCAAATACCTTTCAATCAGAATCTGATGTTTTTTGCGTATATGTTAATATTTGAGGAAATTTGTTTCATCAAATCACATTCAATGCAATGTAAAGCCAAGTATTTAAATACACTCTCAGTAAAAAAAAACCCAAAAACACGTTTGCTATTTTACATGCTCACACATAAGTAGAAATAAAAGCATGTCTGAGCACCTGTGAACATCCCAAATGAAATGGTGTCATAAAAAACATGCCCATTAACAAGAACCTTTAAAACTAACTATTGGCCCATGTCACAAAATAGCTCTGATGCAAGGTTTGATGTGCAGTTTTTTTTTTTTGTTTTTTTTTGTATTGGACCCTTTGCAGTATGAAAACATTTCTTTAAATATCTGCAGAGTTTTCTACTAAGCAGAGGATTTAATATACAAATTATTTTGGGTTTTATTACATTTTATTCTTATCAGGAGAAACTAAGGCACAATGTGCTTTTCTGAAAAACCATATTCTACATTACAGCACAGCTGGTCCTGTTCAATTGGGTTTAGTGTACTCATACTTTTTGACCAACAAATTAAATTTCAGAAAAATGATATATTATATTTGTTGTGAAAAGGTCTTGAAATGTGATATTGCTCAATATTGGCTGCCCCCTATACAAGTGATTGGCTCATATTATCTTAATTATGAATCTAATGTTGCACAAGTCTCAACTCGTCACATCATTCATTGCACATCATTTAACAACACAAATCAGGGACTCCCTGGATCACAAGGGTTTCTTGAACCCCCTGTGAGAACCATAGCGTTAAAGAATTAAAGTGAAAGCAAAAGTGACTAATTTTGTCATTGTGAATCACAGCACAGCACACAGTGAGTCACAACGAAATTCAACTTCTGCATTTCACCCACACACACTGTGCAGTAGAGGGCAGCCCGGGGAGCATTGATATGGATGGCACCTTGCTTCCAATCCTGGGGCCTACTCCCTAAACACCAGGCCACCGCCAGCCTCTGCTTTTAACCCATACACACCGTGCAGCTATTTAAAAAACCCAAGATGTGATGGGGGACGGTATGGAGCTCAGGTGTATCTCAGGGCAACCTACTGGTCTGGGATTCAAACCCACAATCTTCCACTCCTGGGCCAACTCCCTAACCACTAGACCACCACTGCTGTTATAACGCCCTCTAAATTAACCCCTTTAGAGGGCATCATACTTTTCCAATTATTTTAATTTTACGTATGTTTTTGAAAGGTCAGTCTGTTAGACGTGAAGCTTATTTTTGTGGTTGTGCTATGAAGTTAATGATAGTAACAAACCAATGATAATTTAGATTAGGGTCTTCATTTTTTATTTTAGTCGTCTAGTGTTTTAAACCAGAAACTATGTTGCGACACCAAAGGACCAAGTGAACAATTCAGGTCACTTGATAAATACTGAGCACTACCGTCCTCATATGTTTCAGTCACATTCCGTAAAGCAGCCACAAGACTGAAATGGTTCACTAGACTGGTATCTAGCTTGCTTGATTCATAAAAGAATCTGGGAGAAGCAAAAAACTATTATGAAAAAAAGGATTGGTACCATATATCTACAAACACGGCATGAACTGGAAGCCTGATACTTCACTCGACATTAAGGCCACACATCTACTATCTATGCATTTATCTGTTTTCAGTTTTTATGCCATAGACACTAGAAAGGACATAACTCTTACACTCAGTTTGCAATCTTTAGTACTATCCAAATATGGCGGTATCATCCATTTCTCCTTATTCTCTCACTCTAATCTTGTAGGCGCTGCAGTGTGTTTGCTTTTGACGTGTTGCACTGAAGAAACATGGGGGATTTCTTCTATGATGAGCACACAAGGTTGGCAGTGGCTGTTATTCGCTGTCCTGGACATAATGATACAAGACAAATAGGCTCAGCCGCTGTTCACCAGGTTCAGCAATGAAATCCATTCCCCTGCCACCACGCCGTCTAACTAAAGCACACACTGTAGCTAACCGCTCCATTCAGCCCTGTCGACCACTAATGCTAATGAATTCTGAAAGTACAGCAAACTACAGCTAATTAAAATCACACGCAGGTGTGAACACACACACACACACACACACACACACACATGCCCCTCCGCTCCATCAACCTCTGGGCACTGATTCAGAGAAGTGGGCAAAACATCACACAGAAACACGCATACATGCTACCAATCTTTCTGCTACATCTCTGTGTAATGTTAATGAAAAAGAAAGCACAGCAAACTATGGTTAATTAAAATCACACGCAGGTGTGAATACACACCAATATGCGTATACATCCCCCCTCCCAAAAAAAAAACACCACCGTCACTCCGTTGTCACTCCATCAATGTCTGGGGATTTGACACAGAGAAGTGGCCTGAATATCACATGGTAGACACACACACAAAGACACACTAGCACAAATGCTAACACATCTCTGTGGCAAAGGTAATTACTGCATCCGTCACAGGGAGAGTGTGAATAGGCTTTTATCTCTGGCCCACATGGAGGTCAGCCATTGCTCAGAGACACAGAAAGCAGCGCTGTGCCTCAGCCTTTGAGGCTGAAGTCATTCCTCCCATACTAAGCACTCACCGCTGTGCTCATTAATTGTTGAACCGCTGCTTTAGGAGAGTCAGATTCCAATTCAATGTGTTTAAAAGGTGCCACAATAGCATGCTCATTCTCTGCTGCTACACAGGTATCTATCTGATTTGGTTGTCTCTTCATCCATTTGCTAAATGGCATAATGACGCATGCCATAATTTGACGGACTGCGAAATCAGCCCACCCTTGCTCGGTAATGTGGTGAATTGCACCTGAGTGCAATGTGCATGAACAGATAAGTGAATGAAATGAGAATTTCTTTAAATTAGGGGACATTCCTCTGGCCCATCCATTGTGAGGACGGAACAGCTGCCTTTCAGGTGTTGTAAGTGCAAAAAAGAATCCTCATCTACAACGTCATGACTGAAAGAAAGCAAGAGAAAGACGAGATTGTGCTGTCAGGTTAGCTACAAGTGGTGAATGGAAAGATTACAGCAGCAGTAATTCATTCAGTCTCAAGAATTAATTAATGACTCCCTCAAGTTCCAAGATTATCCACTGAATAAAAACGGAACCACTTTCTTCTGAAAACTTGTCATTTTAATTAATGGCAAGATTTGGTACTCAGCGAGGGCAGGGATGTCTTTATATATTTGCTCTAACCATGCACTGCGCCAGCAGAATAATAATCCACCACCCAGCAAAGAAGTGAACCTAATTAGAGAGACACATAGGCATATGGTCAGAACAAATACCTGTGGACGTCGCAGCTCTGGGTCGATTTAGTGAATCGCCCAGAGAGTTAAGCAGTTCCTCCAGTCCTTCAGCAATAATGAGCTGAACCTGGAGTGTCTCCAAAGCAGGGATTAAATGAAAGGCCAACTTCATGTAGTAGAGGGTCACTGTCATTGTCGGCGATGGTCTGTAATAATCTTAGAGAAAGAGGGAGCTGGGAGTGAACCATCTACTCTCATTTATCCACCTACTGCTGAGTGAATCCATTTGCTAAAGAAAAATATTGTTAAAGACATATTTTCATCAACTGCAACACTGTAGATTGCATACCACCTATCATTAGTGACAGTTTGGACAAAAGAAAAACACTATTTCGCCCGTCATATGGTGAAGAAATGTTAAACAGACTTCATGACACTGATTTCTGACACTGTATGGCCTAAACAAAAGTACACTGCACAGTTAAAAACCAAACTACAAGCTGTTTTGAAACCTGAAAAGTTTAATCTTTTGTTCATTTTTAAACATAATGATGGATGATGAGGAAAACGTATAAGTCTATTTGAGATAACGTGGCATCTTGACATGGTTTAAGCAAAGAATGTGATCATTTAGACAGACAGAAACAATTTTCCTAAGCAGAATTACAGAAATTTTGCTCACCGAATGTATTTTGGATAAGGGATTTCTATATATATATATATATGTATATAAAAGCACGTTAAAGCAACAGTAATATATATATATATATATAGAAATCCCTTATCCAAAATACATTCGGTGAGCAAAATTTCTGTTTTCTTGTTTCATTCTTGGTAGCTGTTTCAGGCAGTGAACATGCTTTTTTATTCGTTTATTCATCATTTCTGTTGTCTTTTAATCAAAGAAATACTGCTCTTTATCTAGTAGCCTTTTTATACATGTTATTCGTCTAAAGTTTCAATACTTTAAATTGTTCGAAGGCAAAAATAGTTCTCTGAACAATGAGGACCATATGGCTGTCCTGAAAAAGTGATTTTTTGCTGGACACTGTAGGTTTGAGTTTATTCTGCTGAAGAAAAGCTTAATCTTGGCAAGCTTCCCGGTGATGGCACAGGGATGGAAAGATAAAAAGTGTGACGGAGGGCTCGATTTTCGAGAGAAGCCTCAGGCTATAGCGGAAATAAAAAGTGAGTTTGAAACTCACTGTAGGTACAGATGTCAGATCCATTGAAATTGATTTCGCTGGGGCACAGCCTGGCAATTTTCCTGATAATTCAGTATATGCTGAAGTCTTTTAACCTTCAGTGTTGTAAGTGAAAAATGAATACATACATGACATTTGGATTTATACTAAAGTGAAAGTGACTACCCTTGTCACTGTGAAATGCAGCACAGCACAAAACAACGAAGGTCACCCTCTGCGTTTCACCCATACACACAAGTGCAGCTGGGGGCAGCTATTGAAAGCCCCCGGGGAGCAGTGACGGAGACGGTATGGAGCTCAAGGGTACCTCAGGGCAACCTTCTGGTGAGGGAATTGAACCCACAATCTTCCAATCCTGGGGCCACTCCCTAACCCCTAGACCACCGCTGCTGTTATGATGCATTCTAAATGAACCCCTTTAGAGGGCATCATACATTTCCAATTATTTAAATTTTATGTATGTATTTGAAAGGTCAGTCTGATAGATGTGAGGCCTATTTTTTAACTTAGTAGCCTAGTGTTTTAAACCAGAAACTATGTTGCGACACCAAAGGACCAAGTGAATAATTCATGTCACTTGATAAATACTGAGCACTACCGTCCTCATAAGTTTCAGTCGCATTCTGTAAAGTCAAGTAGGATTTTATTGTCATTTCAGCCATATACACAGTACGCAGTGAAACGAAATAACGTTCCTCCAGGACCCTGGTGCTACACACAAGACAAGACACAAGACAAGACACAAGACAACACAAGACAACAGCAGCCACAAGACTGAAATGGTTCACTAGACTGGTATCTAGCTCGCTTGATTCATAAAAGAATCTGGGAGAAGCAAAAACTATTATGAAAAAAAGGATTGGTACCATATATCTACAAACATGGCATGAACTGGAAGCCTGATACTTCACTCGACATTAAGGCCACACATCTACTATCTGCTTATGCTAACATTAAGCATAAAGCATGCTTATGCTAGCATTGAGGATCCAGTTACAGACTGCATGCAGAAAGAGGAGCATCCAACAGATATTATTCACCCTGAACACACAGCCAGGGTCTTAATGTCTTACACATTATTCTTGAAAACAGATCATCTTCAATTCCAGAACTGTTCTTGTCTAAGACTAAGGTGAAATGATTGAGGTTATAGAACCTTATATAAGTTCTACACACCTAAACATCTCATTTTTTAATTACAGAACCGTGTTTTGAAAGGTTTGAAGAAATTCTTCTGAAGCACCACTTTGCATGAGCATGTTTGGCATTCATCAAAACAGGGTATCCATCAGGGTATCCATCAGTAAACCACCAGTAACATATCTGGGATTCCTGAAGATCTCGAGTTTTGCGTTCACTACAAAGTTGATGCTCATTAATTCATGTTATTAATATAATTAATGTTAATGTTATTAATACAATTTAAAGCCTGATTCCTCATACTGATTCATGTTGGTTGTTAATCTTCAATCCAGCTTGAAGCCCCAACCAATGAAAGAGCTTGTTAAGCTCTCTACCTAACAATGCACCACTGAGAAAAAAATGTGAAATAACAATTTAAAAAACCTGACCCTATCTACTCCGATCAAAATACAACAATTAAATGAGAGGAGGGCTGCAGTACTTGCTTGAACACGGTTATACTGAATAAAATGAGTTTAAAGCTACAGGCATGTTTTTTCCCCAGACATAATTAGGCCTTTTCTGAAGGTTTTGGAGCCTCTTAGGATTCCCTTTCATTAAAGCAGGTAATGCTGCTGCTAGAATAAAGAAAAACAAGTATGAAAAGTAAGGTCTTACAATGCATTTAAAAGACTTCTAGAAGAATCCTGAAGCAAACTGGTATGATTACTACCATATACCTTAAATACTCCACAAATATTGTAGATCACTATATGAGAATACACAAAAATGATGCAGAGGAGACTCTCTTACAGCCTTACGCAGGACACATAGATTTTTTGTAGAAATCAATAGTTCCCACAGAATATGTTTTATTGCTCCAGTTTTCTGTCGAGATGTTAGCAGATGATGGAAGTTTATGACTTAAGTTGTCTAAACAGGCTGCTACGTTGTTCTCACTGAACTCTTTTTGCTTTTATCCCTGCAGTCTAATTTGTAGAAGCTGTAGCTGGTTGATCTGGCAGTGAGATGAGACTGTGTAATATTATGGTAATGGGTTAAGTTTTCTTATTAGAGCCTAATGAAAAGTTTGTGTGTCAGCACAGATGTTTCTAATTAGCTTATTTAGCAGAACTTCACTTTGTGTGAATTGTGCTATTTGCCGTTTTACCTTTTTGACCCTTGGCCCACCGAAAATAATGCCCTTTGGCTGCACCAAGACAAATTTGCCTCTTATGCTACATTCTCATGTAATACTGGAAAAAAAGTTATATGTGTATAGGTATATATATATATATATATATATATATATATATACAGTACTGTGCAAAAGTTTTAGGCAGGTGTGAAAAAATGCTGTAAACAAAGAATGCTTTCAGAAATAGAAATAATGATTGTTCACTTTAATCAATTTACAAAATGCAAAGTGAGCGAACAAAAGAAAAATCTAAATCAAATCAATATTTGGTGTTACTACCTTTTGCCTTCAAACCAGCATCAGTTCTTCTAAGTGCAATTATATATATAGTGTATTGACTGCATTTATATTTATTCCTGTACAGTTTTTCTATATAGATCAGTTCTATTTTATTCATCTATTTTTCTGTTGTTTATATTTTTATTACTTCATGCTTATTCTATTATTTGATTTTAATTTTATCTTATTCTTATAAAGCTACCTTCTACCTTGTCTCTGCGCAGTCTAAAGAGTGACTCATTTCACTGCTGGTTGTACTGGATAGCTAAAGAATCTTGTTGTTTTCACATTTTTGTCTGTAAAAATAATAATCGATGTGAATAGCCCTTTAGCTTTTTCCATGCCGTGCTGGTGGCCTTCTTTTATTGATAGGTTCCCCATAATTCAGAGATAATCTCTGTTTCCATTCAATTCTCTTTAATTAAGGCTTCCAGACTTGCATGCAGTTCCTTTAAAACATCGCCTGCTCCAGCAGCATGGTTTGCTCAGATGGCTTTCATGAATGGCTGCAGGAAATGCAAGAGCAGATGAACTCCACTTCATGAAATATCGCCATGTGCAGATAACCCAGGGTTATGAGTGAGCCAGGGAGTGATATGTTTGTTATCTGATCGACCCTGTGAGCCGGACTGACTTCATTTCCCATGGGGTCTCAAGGCCTGCCTTGGTAATCTGGACCATCTTCATATTTACCCCAGGGTTAGGAGGTTCTTAGATAACATTGTTGTTGCAAATGTACCTGACACCGCTAGCATGGCTGACTGGCATTGCTTTAACTTTCGGCTTGGGTCATGCCTTTTTGCTTCCTCTGGCACTGTGCTGAGAAGATGATGATCTTTGATATCCAGGAAGAACCACAGGCGTTTATCACTAACAGGGGCGTGTGTATGTGCATGTGTGTGCGTGAGCTGGATGTGTACATGTGCGAAATGAACTTGAAAACAAATGTTTTGGATGAGCATTTTCAGATAAGCCTCATATTGTCCTACCAGTTCAACCATGCAGTTCAGACAAACACAACCAGCTTTCAGCAGCTGTTTCCGTGTTTATCTGAGTTAGACACTATTTCTGTCATTGAGAATGGGAGTCTGAATGTGGTGCTTTGTCCTTGATGGCAAGTTGATTGTCTGAATGCAGTTAAAGGGACCATAATCAGCATTTTTGTTGTGCATTTCTGAGATCCACTTTTGAGCCGTAAATGGATTTTTATACTAAAAACTGTTTTAATTCATGATAACGTTCCCTAAACATTTTTACAGTCATTTTAAGACCTCTGTTCCGATGCCCCTCCTCATGCTTCATGAATTCCTTAGTACTTCAGTGTTAATGAGGAGCTTACTGTAGGCTAGACAGGCTAAAACTAATGCATTTATTATAAGTGCATTAGTTTTATATATAATTATATAATTAATTCTATAATTATATATATTATTATATTAATTATATAATTATATATAAAATTATACTGAAAAAAGTATTATACTGAAACCTACATTAAACACTCTTACTTTAGTTTCCCTGTGATGGGCTGGCGACCAGTCCAGGGTGTGCCCCCGTCCTTCGCCCTGTGTGAGGTGGGATGGACTCCAGGAATCCCCTGGGACCCCGCTTGGGACAAGCGGCAGAAAATGACTGACTGACTGACCTTAGTTTCCCATTTTACACAAATGACAAACATAATGGTTACCATGAAATGGGCCTGTTCAAACTTGACGAGTTCTGGTTCACATAGTTGTCTGAGAGTTTCTGTTTATTTACTCATTTACTTACTGTGATGGATCGGCAGTCTGTCTAGAGTTTTTCCCCACTTTTTCACCTGTCAACGATGGGATAAACCCCCCAGTTGCAACTCGAGTAAGGGCAAGCGGCCCAGATGGATAAATAAATTCTTTTTTATTTATTTAGCTATTTGTATTGAAGGAGAAAGATGCAGAGGACAGAAAGAAATGGAAATGGATGATCCACTGTAGTGACCCCTAAACAGGAGCAGCAGCAGAAGAAGGAGAAAAAAGATGTATTTATTTAGCCATTGCAGCCTGATTCAACTTTTTTTTTTTTTACATCAATATATGATCATTTATTAATTTGAAACAGGTGAATGCATGAAAGGTTTCTGTTTGTTTTGATATAAGTCCACTCCTTGCCATTCTCATTCACGTGAGAGTTATTTTAAAGGTGAATTAGGCTGTTTGGGTGTGATTGACAGCATAGAGAGCCCTGACCACTGATAAATACCAAAACAATTACAGTTTGTTGCATAGTAAGTGTTGGGTTCAGGTACGGATATCAGTTTAAATCACATCACTTCATCTAGAATAATGTTTTTTGTTCACCTACATCCCAAGTCTGAGCTTATTTAAAAATATTGGGAATATGGGCTACATTGTGGGGCTACATTGATGGGCAGAGTTTCAAAATCAGAGGTGCAGCTGCACCTCACTGAAGCGGTGTAGCGTTTTTGAATGCCAGACGGTTTTCCTGACAGACAAGTGTTTCTCTGGATTAAATGTAGAGGATGAGTTGTAGTCTGATTTGATGTGTGTGTCTGTGCTGTAAATGACTGGAGCGAAGTAGCAGCAGTTCCGAGCAGATGGACTCATGAGTGTGGGTGGAAGAGTGGGCTGGTGGTGAAGAGCGCCACTCGTGTGTATGTGTGTGTGTGTGTGTGTGTGTTTGTATGTGTGTGTGTGAGTGTGTGCATGCGTGTCTACGAATGATGGATGACAATGAGAGTGAGAAAGATCTAATTGAATTAGTATAACTCATTATTCTATTTTCAAAGCCTGGACAGCACCTGATCTGTTCTGGGTACTAATGAGAACACACTTGTCAGTTCAGCGCCTGTGAGCTTGAAAACATTTTTGAGTGAACACAAGCTCTGTCAGGAAATGCATGGCAAAAGCTAAATCTTAGGAATTTCAGACAACAGATCTATTTTTTTTGTCCTCAGATAAATCTATGAAAAACCCACTCAGAATATTGTTTTTTAAAGAATTACCTTGATGTGGGGGCAGCGGTGGCCTAGTGGTTAGGGCCTTGGCTGCATGATCAGAGGATCAAACCCCTTCCCGATAGGTTGCCCTGAGGTATCCATCCATTATCTGCCGCTTGTCCCAAACAGGGTCGCGGTGGTGTCCAACCCAGCACACACAGGGCGAGGACGGGGGACGCACCCTGGACAGGTGGCCAGCCCATCGCAAGGAGGAGCGGGCACCTTGCTCAAGGGTACCTCAGGCCAACCCATTGGGAAGGGGTTCGAACCCCCAATCCTCTGATCATGTGGCCGACGCCCTAACCATTAGGCCACCGCTGCCCCCACTGAAAGACTTATTTAACTTTCTTTAAAAGAAAAAAAGGCAAACGTTTTGCTAAATTGAGCCTTTTCTCATTATTCTCATTTTAAACATGCATTCCCTATTTTTTATTATTTTTTTGTAAGTTGCTAAGTCTGTTTTTTGCAGTGCAAATGATCGCATGCATGTCTCAGTCAGCATGAAGGTGCTGTTTATGTTATTACCATCAGTCTTCACTGATCAGATCACAACCAAGATATGCAGCAAATTGCACTAAGGATTTTCATGTGTGTCAAACTGATGCGTATTTGTTAACGTCCTGGAAATTCCTCTCGCCGTGTTTTCTGTCAAACAAAAATAGTTTGTGTACAGGAATAACTGCTATACATGCTGAGAATGCACGAACAGCAAGTATAACTTGTTAAAAAATGGGAAAGCACATAAAAAAAGAAGTTTCACACTGCAAATATGTAACATGACAGAACAAGGCATCACTGTGGAGAAATATTGGCGCACAGTTTTTTAGGAAATAGTTTAATTAGCCTTGCTGTAGATTTTTCAATAAGGATTAGGCCTTTTTAGATCCTGATCCGGCTTTTACATCAGGGCTTTGTCGAGGTCACGTTTCTGCCATTCAGAGGTGAACTAGCTCTTATGCTTTGATCTAAAGTAACCCATGTCTTCCAGAAAGAAGCCCATTTGTGTCATCAGTCGATATCACATTATCCTAAAATGTTCAGAGAAATTAAGAGATATTTAGCAGATATTAGAGCTTAGCAGGAGTTTTTATCTTTCCACTTTCCCATGGATACCATTCTGGCCCAGAGTCTCTTTAATAGAGTCATGAACGCTGACATTAAATAATCTGAGCGAGGTCTGTTGCTCATTAGATGCTTAGATTCTTCTTGGTTCTTCTGTGGTTTTGTTTGCACTCTTGGTGTAATGTGCTAGGTCAGCCATCCCTTGGTTTTCTACTACTGTTATATTTTCTCCATTTAAAGATGTGTAACGGTGGTGTGGTACCGGAGGGACGTCAGGTCCGAGCCAGGGGTTCAGAACAGAAGTTTATTAAACAAAGGAGAAAACACAAACAAACAAGAACTCTGACTGACTGACTGACTGACTGACTGACTGACTGACTGACTGACAAAAACCACCATTACGTGTAGGCATAGCCTATCTAATGAGCCGCGCTCTGTTCTGACTCATCGGGGCTTAAATAGTCAGCCCCAATGATGCACACCTGCCCGCAGGGGCTCAGGTGTGCTTAGTCAGAACAGAGCGCCCTCTAGCGTGCCCAAAACCCAACACACGTGACCGAGAGCGCCCTCTAGCGTGCCCAAAACCCAACACACGTGACAGAGAGCGCCCTCTAGCGTGCCCAAAACCCAACACACGTGACAAGATGAAAGATTTCATGGCAGTTTGCTAATTTGTAAATTACTGATGTATCTCCACACCATTTTTCTCAAGTTGTCTGGATTTTCTTTATTTTAGGCAATCAACTTTGGACAAAGGTAGTCCATTATTACCTTTCGCCAACTAAATATGGTTCATTGGTTGATTGAGAGCTTAAAGGGAAAATGACTTAGGTGACATAGCTTTTGGTGATTTTGGTAATCTGAATATTGGCAAGTATTTTTGTATAGGAATGTGTTTCAGTTATACATGCTTGTAATATGTATGGAGAACCAGCCTTGGATATGAGTAGTTAGTTTCAGCTTCAAGCTATCAGGTAGATGATGTATCAGTCCAATGGCAACATCACTTCCTTTAATGTGCAGGGCATGGTGCTACAGACCAAAGGGACAGGGAGAAAGCATTGTCCGGTTAAAGAAAGGACAGACTGAAATACAAGGTGTTCAGGCTTATTTGCTGGCTCTCCATGGCCTGCCGTACTAATATTGCGATGTGTTAATCATGAATTATGCAAACTGGCTAAGAGACAGCTGGCTCCTTACAGCTCAAAGTACTCTCTCTGATATACATCCATCTCTCTGAAAAGTACCCCAGCTGCACCACTCCATATACACTCTTTGCTACTCCACACACACTCTGACTGGCTCAAAGAGTCTCTTTTTATCTGAAGAGGAACTGTGCACACTAGTCTTTTGCTTTATTTTACTGAGTTAGCCAATAGGTTTGTTTCATTGGGTCTGGTAGTTCTCCACACACTTCTAAGACTGCGAAGGTGTACACTCCTCTGTCTTCTGTCTTACTCTGATGTCTACTTTCTATGTTCTCTCATTGCTTGGTTGTCATGGAGACATCTCTGAACCAAACTCTAAAGCCTATTGGTTGTTTTGAAGCGGATGCATTGATTGAACACTTCAAACGATAGACTCTGCAAAGATGAGAAGCATATGCATGTGAATGCTTCCGTTAAACCCAAACATACAGTAAAATGTACAAACATTGGCTAACAGATTCATGCCCCGCCTTGAAATGCATTCTCTCTTTAAAATTATTGCAGGATTGGAAAAGCTGGCTGAAGTCATGAGGTAATGGAGTCATATTTGGTTAGTTTTGCTTTGTAATGCTCAGTTTGTAGTTTTAAACCCTCATATTTTAGATGAATGGTGTTGTAGCTTATTGAATCTATGCAGGTTGGATTTTCTACTATGCTGGTGTAAACTGGGTAATACAAAAAAATCTGGCTATACGCATGCCTTGTGGTGTGGTTCCATTGGTTCACAATCAAACAGCCCAAAATATCCAACAATGAACCAACAAACTGCCCGGCATGTGTTGGTAGTTCCCCTCCTCAAACTCACTGAAGCTGCCAGTTAAGTGGCTTGAAGCAGGTGAGTTTGAGAAGAAAATCTGATCCTCAGAGAAAAGTGTTCCAAAGCAACAGTTCATGAGAGGCCATGAATAATGCCAAACCGCTATACATCTGCAAAAACCTCGCACATGAATATGTATTATTCTTGTCGTTGTTTTTATGGGGACATTATCATCATCTGTGGGAAAAATTGAAGTATGGGTTTTGTAGGAAGGTTGGTCTAAAATCATGAAGAGGTCCATAGCATTGTCCAGTTAGGTTTTCATATCAGAAGTTAGGATTGTGTGTTTTATTGTGTGTTTTTCACTTTCTTTTTGCAATATTTGACATTTGTCCAAACTGAAGCCCAAGTGTCAACAGTCACAGTTTACCACCGATAATTACATACAGCACTGATTGAATAATAAGGTGATTAAAACAGCTTTCATTTGTTTGTGTTTCTTTCTTCATATTTATTTTAAGGTAAAAGCTTGATTGGGATTAAAGTATTTTTTTTCAGGAGTAACCTGCCCAAGAGGGCAGCAAGCAAACCTACAAATAAATACAAGCAATACGCAACAAACAAGTACTTTTTAAATGGAATTTTTCCTCCAAGTCAAGAAATGCTTTTGTTATGCTAATTTAATAACAACTGGAAATGGAATCTCAGTGGTATTAAAAGATTGTTTTGTCCTTTGCACACACAACATAGTGCATTATTCCATTCTGTTGACAGGGATGAGGGGCCTTGCTATGCACTGTGGCCATATGCAGAGCTTTTCTTTCAGATTGAGCTCCTGGCTGATTACTGTTGGCTCATCCTGCAGAGACATTTGAAATCCTGCTGTTCTGTCAGTGGGAGTGTGTGCTGCTGGTATGGAATTGCATGTGTTATGTTTGAGTCTACAATTTGCTCTGTCAGGGTGACAGAAATAGGATAGGTGTGGTGACAGTGCTGACAGAAGACAAAGACAAAAACATACACATACCCTCCCTCTCTCTATTTCTCTCTCTCACACACACACACACACACACACACACACACACACACACACACACACACACACACCTCTTGTCTGGATGACAGGATGACACAGTGAGTGAGAGGTCATTATCTTGTCCACCATGCAGACAGACCTTTCTTTACTCATTAATATCTCTCTCTCTCTCTCTCTCTCTCTCTCTCTGTCTCTCTCTGTCTCTCTCTCTCTCTCTCTCTCTCTCTCTCTCTCTCTCTCTTTCTATTTGACTCTCCCATTTTTACTTTCTCTTTAAAGACTCTCTTTCTCTCTCTCTGAATTTGAATGTCTATTTTGATAGTTTCTGTGTTTCTCTCTGTTTCTCTCTCGCGCTCTCTCTCTCTCTCTCTCTCTCTCTCTCTCTCTCTCTCTCTCTCTCTCTCTCTTTTCGTTTATTCTTTGTTTGTCCTGTATTGTTTGTCTTTTTTTTTTTCCTGCATCTTCTTAGCTTATTTCTATGCAAAACAAATTGGCCAGGCAAGGACGGTGGTGTACTCACACACACACACACACACACACACACACACACACACACACACACACACACACACGCACACGCACACAAACACACACACATTTCTTAACCTACTACTGCTACAGCAATGGCATGCGTACCCTCTCTGCATGAAGCTCTGTGTGTGATGTTGAATATATTCATGCAGGATATTCTCACGCTGTACACACTCACTCATTCCTCCAGCACTGTGGAAGCAGGGGAGAAAGCTATGGAGAGAAAGGCAGAACTCAGGGAGCATCGATTGACTGCATGTATCGGACACACACACACTTTTTCAATCTCTATGGGAGAGGGGGGTTTGTTCTGGGAGGGGATTGAGGTTTATTCAAAGGCATTGGTTCCCAACCACACCAATACAGGCTATTAATCTCTCCCTAAATGACATGTCATTCCTGGAAAGCCACAGCCTCCATTATATCCGCCAATACACACTCAACCATCCAGTCAGATGAGACCATATGGAATGTACAGTACACTCACAGGCAGATCTGCTTCTTTCACAGTCCAAAAGTGGAACGTTTTCCAGCAGAGGCCACAGACATTGGAACGACTGTTGCATGCAAAAAACTGTTAGACTTGTCTGCTCTTGAATGTGCTTCATAAATAAACATGAAAGGACTAAAAGAAGTCATTAGAAGCTAATAAGGCTCAGATACTTCACAACTGGTAGCTAGCTAATACTGAAAATTGGGGTATTTATTCAGGTAGCTAGCATCAATTTACTGACACAAGTCTTTTGTTGCCTGGTTGGAGCAGCAAGGTTGATCTTTCATTGGAAAAGGCATTAGTCTCTGTCTCATCTGTGCTCACCTATGACTCTTACATTAATCAACACTTTTTATGTGACCTCTTCATGCATGTTCAATGGCTTACACATCAATATTTCAACACTTCTCAATAAGGTCTCACCCTAAGTTTGCGTGACCGCAGATTTCTGATCTAACACCAGTCAATGTACGATTACATATAAGTAGAGTAGAGTAGAGTAGAGTGATCTTTTATTATCCCACGAATGGGAAATTTGGGCATTACAGGGCTCTTAAAAAAGACAGGTGTACAGAAAGAGAAGAAAAAATATATAAAGATATAGAGAGAAAACAGGAACAAGTACAGGAGAGAAAAAGAGGAGCTATAAATAAATAATAAATTAACTATCTATATATATCTATATACATATACATATACATATCTACAATATACACGGTAATAAGTTATGAATGAATTGGTTAGACAGGGCAAACAGGCACTGTATTTAATGCTACTTCAACAGAACAGAACTGCCCTAATTAGACATGTGGAAGATTAGCATGGTAAGAACTTACTTGAAGTTTTTACTTTAGTTGTAGAACCTAGCTAGTATTTTTAATCCAGCTTGAACTACATCCTGAAGTGGCTAATAAGCAGGAAACTTTTTCACAGACAGTCTTCTCCTGTCTAGCTTCTGCTTACACAACTTGGGCAGGATCTTTGAAAGTGAAACCACAGAGTTTGCTAGTAAAGGAAAACCAAAGATGCTGTCTTTACATGGCCTGTCTTTCTTGTGTTTCTTCATTCTTGTGTGGATGTAAAGAAGTGGAAAATAAGCAACAAAAGTTCTCTCTATTTGAGCAATGTTGTAAATTAAAAAATCATTGGGACCACCCTGTCAAATCTGCAGCTATAATGATTGTAACCATCTTATGAAAAGTCAAAAACTTGGCCATTTATTGACAGTCATAGAAGATCAGAGCTGCTGTTAAAATTGAAGAAACATACAAGACCAAACCAAAACCCAGAATCATGTTTCAGAATCAAATTGCATTTTAAAATGTAGAATTTCAAATAACAAGCAATGCATTTCTCCACGACGGGGGATCGGTGGGCTTTTCCCAATTGTACCTTTATCAGCAAGTCTGGCTTATTTATTTTACAGGATTGGAGCAGGGAAAGTGTCTTCTCTTCTTTTATCTTGTCTACTCTGTTCCACACCACTGGCTGAACATTTCTGCACACCACTATGGGGAAGCAGTAGCAATATGCAAACAATATCATGACAGTATAACGCATATCAGTGATGCTTTTGGTTTGTAAATGAAAAACTTCACTGGAGTGAATAAATGGCTGTATAACATAGTTTAAAATGTAACAGATGATGATGTACAAGTGAATTGAAAGTGTTTTGGCTGCATTTAGGGGATATGTTGCCATTGTGGAAACAAGCCGTTTGTCAAGGGACTGCTGAAGTTGAAGCGGAACACTGTATTTAAGTTGCACCACTGGGACCACACTACCAGAAGCCAGTCATTGGAAACCCCACCAGACATGATGCAAATGGCCTTATGTTGGTTGAAGTAATGCATGAAATCAGATCCATCCCTCTGCATTATATACTTAAGACGTATTACTCAAATTACAATTGGAATTAATGACGAAATTATAAAATATTGGTTTAAGTTTTTTTATTATCATTATTATTAAAAATGGAGTAATATCTCAACATTACTGAATAAAAAAATATAATAAAAGCCAGAATAAACCTCTTTTGGTTGTTATAATGTCTGTTAAGTCTTAAATAGAATAGAATAGAATAGAATAGAATAGAATAGAATAGAATAGAATAGAATAGAATAGAATAATCTTTTATTATCCCAAGAATGGGAAATTCGGGTGTTACAGGGCTCTTTATCAAGAAAGACAGAAGGAACATAGAAAGAAATATGTAAAGAAAAATATAAAGAATGAAGACATCCATATACAAGAGCTATACATGAGCTATATATACATATACATATTTACATGGCAAGAAAAAATGTAGAAATAAAGAATATAAAGACAGGAAGACAGGAAAGATAAGGAAAGATAACCATATACACAGTATATAGTAATAAATAAGTTATAATTGAATTATAAATAAACAAATGTAAAATGTAATAGTAATAATAATATATAATAATATAAATATATATATAATACATAATAATAATAATAATATATATATATATATATATATAATAATAATAAAAATAATAATAATGATAATAATAAAAAATGGTTAATATTAAATATGTTATTCTATGTTATATTATGTTACAATTGCAATTAATTACGAAATATGTTATGCTATGTTGTATGTTGTAAAGGTCCAAAGCAGGGCAAAGCCAGCAAAACACATTCTAAATAGTAAAAAAAGACTAAGGAGCTTCATTTTTAAGCTATAATCAAGCTGTGAAATGCATCAGTTACAACGGTAAAGGCTAAAGAAATTCTTAATTATTCGAGCCGAATAGAAAGTGAAAATGAGAAAATAATGCAGATAGTCAGAGGCAGTCCAATCAAATGAATCTTTTGTTGCCATGTTGAATTGGCAAGGACCATCTTTCACTGGAGAACACATTAGTCTCTGTCTCTTCTGCAATCACCTATGACTTCACACTGACACGCACACACACACATGTGCGCACACACACGCATAATGATGTGATCCGCATGTTTGCATGGGGATTGGGCTGCGGCTTAGCACGCTCAGCATC
>CM029383.1:16964046-16971385 GCA_017165825.1 Hepsetus odoe
AGTGCTGTTAGCCTACAGGGTGCTGGCCAAAGGAGAAGAAGACAAGTGAAAGCGAAGTGAAGAAGAAGTGGGACAGTCACAGGGATGAAGAAAGTAGGCAGGAGTACAAGGAGATGAAGCGCAGAGCGACGAAAGCAATGATGAAGGCTAAAGAAAAGGTGTTTAGTGAATTGTATGAGAGGTTGGACAGTAAAGAGGGAGAAAAGGATACACCGATTGGCCAGACAGAGAGACAGAGCTGGGAAAGATGTGCAGCAGGACAGAAATGGAAACGTACTCAGGTGAACAGAGCGTGTTGAGCAGATGGAAGGAATACTTTGAGGGACTGATGAATGAAGAGAATGAGAGAGAGAGAAGACTGGATGATGTGAGAAGAGTTAACCAGGAAGTGCAACAAATAACCAAGATGCAAGTAAGGGCAGCAATGAAGAGGATGAAGAATAGAAAGACTGTTGGTCCAGATGACAAACTGGTGGAAGCATGGAGGAATTTAGGGGAGATGGCAGTTGAGTTTCTGACCAGACTGTTTAACACAATCTTAGAAAGTGAGAAGAGCCTGAGGAGTGGAGACGAAGTGTACCGGTACCGATTTTCAAGAATAAAGGTGATGCACAGAGCTGTAGTAACTACAGAGGGATAAAGTTAATCAGTATGGTTTCAACAGCAGTATGGTTTCATGCCAAGAAAGAGCTCTAGAGATGCAATGCTTGCTCTGAGGAGTTGCACTGTGCCTTTGTGGACTTTGTGGTGAGAAAGCAAAAGGTTGTGAAAAAACAGAACATTTTTGTTGTTTAGAGCACACTTACAACTTAGAGATTATTTTTCATTTCTGGAACATCCTTTTATTTTCTGAGGTGAATGTTACATATAGATAGTCACAGCCATAATCACCTCCAGCACTGCTGTGTTTCTGAGAATACACGGTGCCTGGATGAGTGGAGCTTGAGCAGAGATTGGGGGGAAAAAAATCTCTAATCAGAAACCTGTTCAAGCTCAAGGGCACCAATGTGGTCTCCCTTGTCCAGCAGATCAATACGTACCTTTATCGCGCTCTCTTCACTCCATATATACATCAGATTAGACTCACAACTGATCAAAATCTCATTTATCAAGAAGAACACCTTGAATTTCAGCACTGAGCTCCATAAACATGGATTAAAGGAATAATTCAGCCCAAAACTCTTGAATTGCTAACAGTTTCTAATGTTCATGCATCCATTATCTAAGCTGCTTATCCATACGGTTTTGCAGGGGCTACTAGAGGCCATTCCCATCCTTAAGGGCAGAGATAAAGCCTGGACAGGTCACAGACAAGCACACTTACACAATCACAACCAGGGGACAATTTAGCATCTCCAGTTCACCTGGCTTACATGCCTGTGGACCGTGGGAGGAAATAATTTCAGCTGACAACATACCACTATATAAATTCCATCATGGTAATTGCTACTGAAATTGGTTTATTTTTTGATTCACTGATGGTTTCTGATCTCTGTCTCAATTATTAAAGTTGTAATTCTACAGAAAGATATGATTTATTATGGAATGCCAACAATTTTTGTTTCTCCTATTGAGGAGTAACATCCCAAGTACAAAGCACCCAACAAAATGCAGTTTGTAAAGATGTCTATAAGTGTCACTGCATCTAAAAATGTTGAATACATTTCATTAAAACTGTAAAGCCTCAACAATAAAGCTATAGGTTTGATACTGAAGCATTTCTTTGCACTATTTTTATCCATTATCTGCCGCTTCTCCCAAACGGGGTCGCGGGGGGGGTGCTGGTGTCCAACCCAGTGCACACAGGGCTTTTATTAAAAAGTAATAAAACATAAGTGAAATTTACTTTAGCTATCTATATGCTAGCTATTGAAATGAGTCTTGGTGTGATTACTAACAAAGTCATGCTTTTTAAGTAGAGTAGAGTAGAGTAGAGTAGAGTAACCTTTTATTATCCCACGAATGGGAAATTTGGGCGTTACAGGGCTCTTATAAAAGTGACAGATGTACAGAAAGAATAGAAAAAAGATATATAAAAATAGAGGTATAAGGAAAGAGGGACAAGTACAGGAGAAAGGAGAAAAGTACAGGAGCTATAATAATAAATTATCTATCTATATAAATATATAAATATAAATATATATACATATATACTATATTACCAAGATGATAATTTATAATGTTAAACAAGTACAGGCTATTGAACTTAGAACTCTGAATGCATAAAATAAGTCAGAAAATATGCAAGAATTTCCAAAAGAACAGGTGAATATTTAGTCCAGAGGATTGTCCTGTATTTCTGGGAGTCATTGTGTGCTATTAGCTTTGAGAATACATTTTGGCAGCTTTCTCTTTCATTTTTCCATTTCAAGCCTGAAGACCCACTGCCATGCACAGCTTCATGTTTTCCCGGCTCTAACGCACCTGGATCAGCTGAATTGAATTGAACAGGAGTTTAATCAGGTGTGTTGAAACAGAGGACACAGGAAATGCAGATGCGTGTGTGTGTGTGTGTGTGTGTGTGTGTGTGTGTGCGTGTGTGCGTGTGTGCGTGTGTGTGTGTGTGTGTGTAGGACAGTGGGACTGGACACTCCTAGTTTGCTCACCCTGCAAAGAATAACAAGAAGCTGCATTATACTCCCTCATTTTACACCTTAAACTTCAGAAGCTCAGCTCTCACTTGCTGCATAATATATCCAGAAAGGTGCCCCTATAACAGGATAAGCACTGTTATTCAGTAATGTTGTAGCTGGTGGGTCTATAAATTTAAATAAACGTACTCTGTACTTAAGTATTTTTTGACCTGATACTATTGCTTAAGTACCACTTTAATCTGTCTACTTTGCCAGGGCTACTGTGCCAGCCTCTCGCTCAGTAAAATGATGGGGCAACACTTTTCTCATGTCTGTTTTGCTCAAAGACTCTGAGAGGTTCCTGGCAGGGCAAAGCCCTTTTTTTTTGTTTACCGTCACAGTGGGGTGATGGTGGCAATGTGACAAACATGCCTGCGGGTGGCTACCTTCAAACCTGAGTGTGATTGATGGCTTTGTTGGCTTGCAGGAACCTCAAACTGTTATGACTGTTAATGAGTAGGCATCATCTCAGCGTTGGGAGATTGTTGTTTATGTTGTTTATCTGGCGCTGGAACACTGGTGAATAGTGAACGCACTGAGGGATCTCATTATATGAGCAGTTTGTTCATTTTATTGCCGTTAGCTGCTTTTCTGTGATATTTATGCATACACAAAACATCGCTCCATGGGGAACATACTGAGACTCTTTCAGGTGGTCCAGATGTATGGTTTAATACACTGCAAACATGGTTTAATACACTGCAGGCTAATAGTCTTATCCAAAATCTTCTTTGCTCCTGTCACCCCAAAATCTCGTGCCTGCATAAAGTTAATTTAAAACTTTGTGACATTGTAAAATAACTGATGCCTTCTATTTTACTCACGTTTCCTCTGGGGTAATTATCTGTTAATGCATCATTATGCTGCTTGCATGGACCACTAAACATTTAAATGGGAACAGGCATCAGCATGTATACATGAAGTTAATATCAAAAACGGCATAAACAATCTACACACATTCTATATTTCACCAACAACCCAAACTAGACTGCAGGCATCTAACAGACAACAGGTTTATCTCTTCTTCTTCTTCTTCTTCTTCTTCTTCTACTTCTGCTGCAGGTGACAGTGCTATCCAATACACAACTGGGCTTCCCAAAGTTTATTTAATTCTGATAATTCTGTTTATTTAATTCTAGCTGGAATAAATATGAAGTACAAACTCCATAGCACTGGGAATTTTTGATCATAAGTTCAAACCCTGTTTTGTGTAAAGCTGTGGAAAGTCACCCTGAAGAAGTGTCAGACTGGCCTGGGGGAAGTCTATATAAATTGCAATCAAATGTATAATAGGTTCTACATTTTAAACCAATAAACAACATAAAATGTTTCTACCCACCACATTGTCAGTTCATATTTATCCAATAATGAGATTTTACTTTGCCTTTGAGGTTTACCTGCTTATTTGCTAGAAACTGGTATCTCAGTGTAATTTAAAGTGAAGTGAAAGGCGAATATTCTTGTCATTGCGAGGTCACAGCACACAGTGAACCACAACGAAATTGGACCTCTGCATTTAACCCATGCATACACCATGCAGCAGGGGGCAGCTATGAAAGCACCCGGAGAGCAGTGATGGGGACAGTACCTTGCTCAAGGGTACCTCAGGGCAACCTACTGGTAAGGGGTTTGAACCCACAATCTTCTGATCCTGTGGCCAACTCCCTAACCACCAGGCCACCGCTGGCCCAAGCAGTTACACTACCTTGATATTTCACAGTTTTGACCCTAATAATTGCAGAAAACTTTGTAGTTTGTACCTCATATAAACCCGGTTAATGGTTGGAAAATCTTGAGTATTGAATTCATCTTGCAACTCCATCATGTAATTCAGTTTGTACTTCATATTTACCCAATTAAAATCCAGAACACCAGAGAAAAAAGAAAGTGTTACCAGTGTGTTTTATTATGTTGTAAGTCATTTGAGGTTGTTGTCTGCTTCAAACATGACTGCTTTTCACAATAAACTCTATGACCATCATAAAATTGGTGTAACGCATGGCTTTGAAAACCTGCAATATTGATATAAGCTCTGAATTTCAAACGACAATGTCATGATCGAGTTAGTAAGGCCCCCACTTCATTATCAATAAGCCTGATCCTACTACAGATATTTGTAAAGACAAGCAATGAACACTTGGCCAGAAGCAAGGAATGCACAATTCGATAAGCAAGGCAGCTGTCCATGGTGTTGAAAAACCAATAAACCCAGCTGCATTTCTATGAGAAGGATCTTTGGGGATCATTAAGGACTGTGTGTGTGTGTGTGTGTGTGTGTGTGTGTGTGTGTGTGTGTGTGTGTGTGTGTGTGTGTGTGTGTGTGTTTGCGTGTGTAGGTGTGTGTGCGTGTGTGAATCTGTGTGTCCAATATCTGATCCTGAATTACTTTTGGCCACCAATCAGCAACGGTTCCCACTGTAACGATTGAGAGTTGGACTCACTGCAACCACTCAGGAGCCCACACTGTGGACAGCTCAATTTGCAGAGAGCATTCGCTCACAAATAAAGAAACCTGCAAAAGAAAACAGTAACGTGAGTGTTGTTTTCTAGACATTACAGTCCTTTTTTAGCAAGGAGTTAAGACCAGCAGCCACAGCTAATTAAATTCTCTTTCAGGTTTTCTCTTTCTCTCTCTGCCCAGATCTGGACTTTGCATTACTTCAGGTTGTTATAATTAAGAGCTTATGAAACATCTTAGTGAGCAATGTTGTTATCCAGTGAGGCAAATCTAAACAGTAGATTTGCATTCATTATTCTGCAAACTGAAAGCTATGCATAGAACTGAAAGCACAAACGCATGTTGCACAGTCAGCAGTTCTTTTTTAAAACCCGAGGTGAGAACAAGGTGCTTAGATACAAGTAAGCCTTGATTGTCAAGTTCCAAATCAGGGTCTCAGTGCAGGTAAATTAGAAAAGAGTTCAAATAGCTATTAAAAATAGTTTTGAATATTAAACTTTATCTTAAACAAGTCAATGTTTCGACACATTTTCAATACTAAACATCAACAATGAGTTTAACAGTGATACAGAATATTGATTTATATGATATACCGAGTGTAAGGCCTGCCTGCTTGGTAAAGATTCCTGAGTACCAGATTCGCGTGCAGGTATAAGCCTGCGCTGCTCATTTTGGGGGTCAATTCGGTGATTTTTGAAATCATATTTGTGAAACATGGTGACAAATACACTGCAAGTTTGAAAGTGACACACAATAGCAACACTAATTGGCAGCAATGAGTCTGTTACAAAGTACAGCTGAAATTAACAACAGAAAAGCAAAAAAACATTAAGAACATTCATTCATTCATTCATTCATTCATTGATTTTCTGCCACTTGTCCCAAGTAGGGTCACAGGGGAGTGCTGGAGTCCATCCCAGCTCACACAGGGCGAAGGACGGGTGACACACCCTGGACAGGTCACCAGCCCATCGCAGGGAGGAGCGAGACAGGGACGGCACCTTGCTCAAGGGTACCTCAGGGCAACCTATTGGGAAGGGGTTCGAACCACTGATCCTCCAATCATGCGGCCAACGCCCCTAACCACTAGGCCACCACTGCCCCACATTAAGAACTCTTCTTCTTCTTTTTCTTTCGGCTGCTCCCGTTTAGGGGTCGCCACAGCGGATCAACTGTCTCCATTTCTTCCTGTCCTTTGCATCTTCCTGCTTCAAACAGACCACCTGCATGTCCTCTCTCTCCACATCCATAAACCTCCTCTTTGGTCTTCCTCTTCTCCTCTTTCCTGGCAGCTCCATCTTCAACATCCTCCTTCCAATATAATCCTCGTCTCTCCTCTGCACATGTCCAAACCAACGCAACCTTGCTTCTCTAACTTTGTCTCCAAGACGTCTAACCTGAGCTGTCCCTCTAATATACTCATTTCTAATCCTGTCCATCCTCGTCACACCCAATGAAAATCTCAGCATCTTTAACTCTGACACCTCCAGCAGCCTCCTGCCTTTTCGTCAGTGCCACCGTCTCCAACCCATACCACATAGCTGGTCTCACTACTGTCCTGTAAACCTTCCCTTTTACTCTAGCTGGTACGCGTCTGTCACAAATCACTCCAGCCACTCTTCTCCACCCATTCCAACCAGCCTGCACTCTCTTCTTCACCTCTCTTCCACACTCGCCGTTACACTGAACTGTTGATCCCAAGTATTTAAACTCCTCCACCTTTGTTACCTCCACTCCCTGCATCCTAACCACTCCACTTTCCTCCCTTTCATTCACACTCATGTATTCTGTCTTTGCCCTACTCACTTTCATTCCTCTCCTCTCAAGAGCATATCTCCATTTCTCCAGGTTCTCCTCAAGCTGCTCCCTAATCTCACTACAGATCCCAATATCATCAGCAAACATCATCGTCCACGGAGACTCCTGTCTAACCTCGTCCGTCAACCTGTCCATTACTATTGCGAACAAGAATGGGCTCAGTGCTGATCCTTGATGTAATCCAACATCTACCTTAAATGCATCCGTCACTCCCACTGCAGATCTCACCACTGTTACACTGTCATCATACATATCCTGAACTACTCTCACATACTTCTCTGTAACACCAGACTTCCTCATACAAAACCACAACTCCTCTCTAGGCACCCTGTCATATGCTTTCTCCAAATCCACAAAGGCACAATGCAGCTCCTTCTGACCTTCTCTGTACTTCTCCATCAACACCCTCAGAGCAAACATTGCATCTGTG
>CM029383.1:17002016-17042016 GCA_017165825.1 Hepsetus odoe
CACACACACACACACACACACACACACACACACACACACACACACACACACACACATACGCACACACACACACACTGTCCGAT
The DNA here is from genome assembly GCA_017165825.1 of Hepsetus odoe. Taxonomy (NCBI): domain Eukaryota; kingdom Metazoa; phylum Chordata; class Actinopteri; order Characiformes; family Hepsetidae; genus Hepsetus; species Hepsetus odoe. The sequence continues at coordinate 17,002,100 of CM029383.1, forward strand.
ATCTGTTGAATCCATATATATCTGTATATGGTTGTGTGTGTGTGTGTGTGTGTGTGTGTGTGTGTTGTGTTGCCATTGCTTTAGCAAACCTATATCAATATCTTTCTTTTTTTTTTTTTACTTAATTTGAAAACACCAGCTGCTGTTTACACTGTTCCCAGTTTTATGATGAATGGGCCAATAGAAATGATCCCAAAATACATGCTGCTACATGATGAAACTACAGTGAGAATTAGTTTTCCTTTTACTGTTACATTACTTTTTCGGAGATACGAGGGTTTGTTTGACACAGCACATGTATATCAGTGGCCTAACGATGCAAAATCTTCATTATTTATTGGGATCACAATTTCTGTACTCTATTGTGTCCTCTTCCAGTAAGAAAAGTACAACACTAAGGCTGCATTTTTATAGTGACTGAATGTAAAGCTCTACTCTGAAGATGCCAGTGAGGCTACAGTGACGTGATTGTTGTATCTCTTATTTACAGACAGACAGACTGACACTTTTCTTATTATTTTTATTCTTCTCTTTCACTACTCCTAAACATGTCAGGCCATATGTGTTGATACCCTAGCTGTCTTGTCTTTAGTGTCACTGGAGCAGCCCCAACAAGTCACACCCCTGTATTTATAAGTCATGCCTGTGTCTTTATGATCTGCGCAAAAGAAGAACAATGTTGAAACTTTATTTATTATAGCTTTCCTGCTCTGGCTTGAGAATGCCAAACTGTACATGTACCTTTCTGTTTAAGTGCTAGTGGGTTTCAAACTGTTGCATTTTTCATGATGCATAGGCAAGGTATGAAAATCCATGCCTCCTGCCTCATTTGAACCTTAACAAAGCTGAGGGGCCTTGATTGTGTTATTATTAGCAATATGATGCTGTTAATGGATGGTGTTGGACAGTAGGACACTGTCATAACATTGCAAATGCACAATGACAACCATCTCATGCCACCAAGGAAACTTCTGCTCTCTGGTCTCTCTGGCTGCATGAAGATACCTTACTGAGTTACTGCACTTTGTGGAAGCAGGTTCTGATATCAGCTCGGTGAGTGCATTAAGAGTTAAGGGAAAGCTCAATGCGTTTCAGGAGCACCTGCAGAGACCAGCAGGGTCTGTAGGATGAGCTGTGTGTGTGTGTGTGTGTGTGTGTGTGTGTTTCTGTGTGTGTCCCCTGGTCCTTATCACTCCTCCAGATTACAGAGAGGAACTTAGTGAATGGCCTCATAATGGCTTGAAGCCCCGCATACCTTCCCCTCTAAAGAGCCTGCTGGTTTACCAAAACAGATTGTTTTCAGGTGGAGCTCTTCAAAGTTCTTTCGCATCTCAGTGGCTGTTTTCCTCCATCCATTGTAGGAGAATTCAAAGCATCTCCTTCATCTATCCGACAGCAGCACAATAGCAGCATGCAGATGGGCCTCAGGTAGCAGGCTTCGCTCAGGTAGGGCTCTGCAGGTGTGGAGATTTCTGGAGAACAAGCCAGCAATAAAATGCCTTCATGTGAGCATCCGTCCAAAAGCACCACCCTAAACTGAGCCAGAGCTACAGTGCTGACTTGTTGAGCTTGGAGAAAACCAAACAGGGTCAGTTAAATAGTTTTCTCTTCCACAGACTGCTATTATTCATTTCATGTGAAAAAATCAGTAGCGGTTCCGCCAGTCTTTTCCCGAATTAGTGATTAACATTCTGCTTTGACCAGGAGTCTTCCATTTGGCAGAGATGTGCGCTGCATTTTCTGGCCTTTTTGAAAGAGTACACAAAGAAAATAGCTTCTGACATGATGGAGATGCACGAAAAGCCACACAGTTGGCCTAAGAGATGGTGACACTGGGTTTTGGAAGAGAACCTTTCAAGGGGAACGTGGCATTTTGGAGACAGAGTTCCTTGGCTGGTCTATTAGTGGGGATGATGGGAGCCATGTGGCATTCTGGGATTGCTGAATAAGGTTCTGGTGGCTTGGAGCTGGCCAGCCCAGCCGCTTTCTGACTCCACAGGCCTGGCATAGGTGCGTGATGCTAATGCCTAGTTACCTTGAGTCTTTCCGCAGCTTGGTGTATTTGGTCTGATCACTTAGTGTATAACAGACAGATTTAGGATAGACTGTTTGCCCACCCCGGAGGTGGGTGGCTGCTGGAAAGCCAACACTTCTATTAGATTTAGGGGCATGGAAAGCAGTCTCTGTGGAAAGACTGGCTGTCTCACTTTTGGTTTCTTCTTGGGAAGAATAAAAAGCAGGCCAGTCATGCTCCTCTCCCTAGCCTTTTTCTTCGAACTAGCAAGAGACAGAGAGAGAGAGAGAGAGAGAGAGAGAGAGAGAGAAGGAGGGAGAAAGAGGGGGAGAGAAGTGAAGTCACCCCAGCGAATGCCCTCATAGAGCTCTGTGCCTGAAGCTGTTTCTCATTCATGTTGTCTGCTGAAATGATTTTGTTTTTTTAAAAGGAATTCGTTCTAAATGTAGCATTGAGCAATTCCTCTTCCCGTCCTTTCGCCATAGATGACTTTGGCACAGCTTTGCCTCAGTTCCAGGGTAATGGTTTAAAAAGCAGTTTACTCTCCCCTCTTGCGTGATACGTGTGCTGACGTTTGAACAGCGTTTGCTGTGTTTTCTCTGCGGGGTTGAACCTGAGGTGACGCCTTGCGGAGACAACGCTCACACTGTTACAAAAGCTCAACTAGCAGAGGTGTCATTTCAACACAACCTATCCTGATCTCCATTCTGCTTGACGCAGAGGAAAGCGTGATTAATCAAGGCTTCACGAAGCTGCCGACATTCTTTTGGTTCACTCGAGTTGATAAAGGGCTGCAAAGGCACGTGCAATGATAAGCTGGTTGTCAACCACATCAGTCTAATCACTTCTAAAGCCTAACATTCACTGAGTCATTATATGAGGGGCGTTATTGCTGAGCAAGAACTTGGACCTGCAGTAAACCCTCCTTCACAACACTTGATCATTAACTTATCTTCTTTTCACACGTTCTGGAGCTTTTATTGACCTGTAAAGGATTACTTCACTGCACTTTTATAGCAAGGGAAAAAAATAAAACTGACTATCAACTGATGGGTGTGGTGTGCCCTAACCATTTTAAGAAACATAGCAATTGGACCAGAGTATTCATGTATCTGCCTTTTGCAGGTACTCTCTTGTTCTCTTTTCACAGAAACTCATGCCCCGGAACTGAACTTAACCAGCAAAAAATGGTTATTTGTATTTTTCACTCACATGTCGACTTGTTTGTTGAAGATGTGAGCTGAAGCATACCGGCATGCATAATAGGCTGTATGTGTGGATGCATGTTTGTGCGTATTTGCATGAGCTGTCAGAGCTGTGCGGAAGGCACCCTGATGGGTTTCCTTGTTTAGACCCTGCTTTCCTGTGGTGTTTACTAAGCTGAGAGAGCAAGCAGGTCTCCCCCCCCCCCCCCCCCTCCCCAAGGCTCTGGAAGCCATATAGATCCTTAACAAGTGCTTCATTTCCCAATGGTCATCACATCTCCACCTGAAGGTTTCAACTCAACCAGCAAGGTAGATGCCCTGAAGCTCTTTAACCATCAGTCGTACAAGACATATGTGCCCAGATACTGCATGTCCTGTTTAATTATTGTCAAATGTTCAGGTTTTCACATTTCAGTCAGTGCTACATTTGAGTGTAGCAGAGAAGGATGTCTTTGATTATGATTGAATGTATATAATCGTGTAATATTAATCCAACATTGAGCTGCAAGTGAAAGGTAGACTTTTTAACTTCTCAAAACAGAATGTTGAATAGTAACTGTGTAATAAAGACTGTACAATACTGCCATTTAATTGGGAAGTGTGTTGTTAGATAGTTACTAGTGACTAGTCTTCTAAGGGTTAACATATCTGGCAAGGACTTTCAGACAGCTAAGATGAGTGCTTAAATCAATAAATCTGTGAATCAGTGAATTTGTCATTCTCCTCAAAGCAAGCAGGATCTATAAGTGACCAGCTGCTACTTATAGATCATCTGCTCAATTTATAGATCGGGCTGATCATTGGGCTTAACAAAGAATGTGCTTCTTATTCATCTGTTCCTAGAGTTCTCAATGAATCTCGCCAAATTTCTGCTTCCAAATATCAGGCACAAGAATTTGGGAATAAATTCAGCAAAGCTGTCTTCTTAAGGAGGTCACAGTGACCACAAATCAAACAAATTCCTCCAATATTGGTGCCGTACTGTGTCGCTCCATTGATCTGAATCAGAGGGCTCATCACATAACCAGCAGGCGAGAAGCTAAAGCTTTGCCCGTGCCTGACACATAGGAAATGGAGTGGATTAAACTTGCTAGGAGCTGTTTGTTTGGTTATTTCCTGAGTGTTAGAGCTCCAGCCTGTCTGTGTAATACAGCTGGGAGAGAGAGAGAGAGAGAGAGAGAGAGAGAGAGAATGAATGAAAGAGAGCAAGAGAGAGTTGGTTCATTCAGTAAGGAGGTCAGTCAGTCTGGGTTGACTGCTTCTCTAAATAAACACTTTTTTCAGTGGAGTAGTTTGTCCGTGGTTTAAAAGTCGTAGGTCCCATGCGTCCGGCTCAGCGGTGTCTGTTTACTTTGGGTTTTCATTCAGTCTCAGCCTTGGCTTTGTCCAGTTTTAAGCAAGTGTTTGCATGTGTGTGTGTTTATGTATGCATTTGTGTGAGTGCGAGGAAAGACAGCTGGACATTTTATGGCAAACTGTTCTAACATGGTTAATGATGCATAGAAAGTTGTGTTGCCAGGTAACATAACATACTACATTGCAGCAATAAGGCTTGTAAACACGGCACATTTTATTAGTGTAATTGATTCAAATGAGAAGTATTTAAAAATCAGTACATTCATTCAGACACATTCTTTTAATATGTAAAATATATGAAAGCATTCTTTTCAATTTCCCCAACTTTCACAGACAGAAGGATCTCCGATCACTGTTTTCTTTGGCATTTGAAGGCACAATGATAGATCAGTGGATGCATCAAATGGATACATTTTTTTCAAGGCAATGGTACAGTTGTACAGTTTGTACAGTTATTAGGTATCATTTTCCCTCAGTAGAACCACATACAATGCTTTAATACATAAAAATGAAAATAAATATGTTGAGAATATCTCCCAGATGGACTCTCAGAGTGGCCTGAATGAGATCTCTTGGGACTGCTCCAGCAGCGGGGAGCAGCATAGTGCTCACATGAGACTTATGATCTGTTAATCCTTTTTCTATTTGGCCTCTACCTGCCAGGAGCGTGGATTCTTATTTGAAGGAATTTACAGCTACTAGTTTATCTTTGTAAGCACCCGTGACTCACCTCTAACCCAGGCTTCAGTTGTGAGTGAGAACAAATGTAGATGTGGGTGATGCATAATGCTGGGGCTGTCTCAACCTGCTGATCTAATTCTGCTAATTGGGATAGACCCCTGAGCCTTGCAGCTCAGTTCAGCGATTCTTCAAATGTAGTTAGTATGAGCTTAGTGTAATGTGTAGTTTGCCATCTAGGTTGTAAGTTGTGTCATCACTTTTGCACACACACACACACACACACACACACACACACACACACACACACATATGCCAACATGCCATCAGTCTCTTGGCCTAAACTGACCAGGTGGGAGTAGCTCAAAACAAATTTTGACAGATTGCACTATAACTGTTCATAATTAATTTTACAGCCCCCCTTGTCCCCTCCCTACAGACCTGAGAGGCTCCTGACAGCCGGCGTGACACGGCACAGCAGGCTCCACAGGGCCAATTAATGACCAGGCTTTCCAGACTTCTCTCAGCACCACCCCCACAACACTAATTCAGTTTTCCTGGGGATGGATGGCCACAGCACACACACACATACGAACACACATTGGACCAAGTGGGGAATTTTAAGGTGGATCTGTTTATGTGGTTGCATGCCATGAGGGCCAAACAACATCAACTCAAAGGTCAGGGATAAAATGTCAGGGACTCGAAGGATCAAAGGTCACAGATATCCATTTAGCTCTGTGTAAACCTTTGCGCCAGCTTCAGGGTGCCTATCGATTGATGAGGTGAAATGGCAATCGATCACCTGCAGGTACGCAAACACACTGACGTGTGTGTGTTAGTGTGTGTGTGTGTTTGCTTATCCAGATCTTTGCCAGAATGAAAGGAATCGTGAAAGCAGTCCAGGATGTCTTGTGAACACACGTGGAACTTGGGCAAAAGCCCACTCATTTCCTCAAGTTCCTGGATATGATCACAGATCCTTACACACATACGTGCACACACACTTTAGTAATTAAGTTGGCTCTTTAATTAAAGCTGGGATTAAGGAGAATCAGGATGTGTGAAACATCTTAAACTCGTTAGGGACAAGAAATCTGCTTTATCCCCAGAGCCCAAGCTCTCTCTATCTCTCTCTCTCTCTCTCCCAACTCCCCTTTCCTTCACTCAGTCATTAGTGACAGTCCAGATAAACATTTCAAAGCTTAAAGGCAAGATTGAACCCTAATGAACAGCTTTCCCATGAGTGACTCTGCCTCTTAGAAGAGCCTGAAACGAAGTTAATTTGCCTTAATATGCTGATCTATTATTAGTGGCTTGCTGTAAGGCTCCAGGCTGGGATCCAGTGATAAGTGTGTGTAATGAGCAAATCTGAAGGCTCTACTAGATCAGATAATTGCGTGGAATGGAAGGTTGCTCAACGAGTCCCTCCATTTTGACGTTAAACCTCACAAGAATGCCTTGTACCCCTTAGAACCTTCAGGAAGAGATGGAGAGACAAAGAGGCTGGGATGACGATGCGGGAAGAACGTTCTTCCATGCAGAAATCAAATTACGGTGCACTTTGGTCCAGCCCCACTGTCTGGAAGATGTAGCTAAGTTAAGGAGACAGGGAAGGAAAGATGACACTTTTAAAATGCTCTTTAGAGTGGGGACAGGGGCAAAGCATTTTTCTTTTCTTGTCATGCACTCACTGTATGTTTAAACATAATCCATCCCAGATGGCTGTCTATCCTTGATAGGAAGACACGCAGTTGATATCACTGTGTATTCTGTCCATGTGTTAATAGAAATCTGACTTCCCCTTTCCATTTGTTTGTGTAAAACTGTCTAGGGACGCTCTCTTTTATTTCTTGATTACGACGCGTTGAAGTCTCCCGGTAATTGTCCCAATTAAATGCACATTTACACACTTAGACAAAAAAGATTACTTCCTTTTTTCCGCTCTTTTCTTGCTTCCATACGAGGTACTGCGGCTGTGTAATTGGGATCATTAGGAGGATTATAAATGACTCAGCATCCACAATGACCTAATTTTCTGCTTTTTCGGCAGAGCCGTGGCAGTGGCTGTTCATAACGCTTTAGTACTTGGACTGATCAGGCCTTGAGTGTTCCAGTGCAGGAGTTGAACGGTATAATGAGGCTCCAGATAATGTGCTGTCTCCTTAGCAGACACAAGCATGATGCATCTGGCAACCTAGACAAACATCCAGGAAGAGAAAGATGTTCAGCTGCAGAGTGCACCCACCTGTTTCTCCTCAGTCACAGCCTCAATAAGATCAGGTTTACAGTGTTGGATGCCTGAATGAATGATTGGTGTTGCGGTGCTGGATCTCTGTCAGCTCCTGTCTTTTAAACCCTGGCCCTAGGCTAACCTCGTTACTGCACCGGCCGCTCCCCCCACTTCTTCTCTGCTTAATTAACCAGCAGTTGACCTTGTAATGGAGCTTGCCTTATCAGCACAAGCACTTGCCGCCCGGCTGAACTTGCTATCTGCAGATTCCTAATGAGAGAGAGAGAGAGCAAGAGAAGGAGAGATATTTGTTGTTGAGAGAATGCGGAGGTCTAAGCGCTTGTATGAAAGTGGAAGATACCATGATGTCCAGAATTATTCAGTCACCCTTTTTAAACAGAGAATTTTGCTACTTAAGTACTTCCGTTGCTGAAACAGGGGGTTAACATGGACGCAAACTGCTGTGTAGACACTACATCATCACAAGAGAAGACAATAGAAGACACTAGACCATATGTAAAGACCAGCTTGTAGGGTGTTAAACTGTAGAACAGGGGTGTCGAACTCCAGTCTGGGAGGGCTGGAGTCCAGCACAATTTGGTGATTTCCCTCCTTAAACTCACTTGGTTCCCACTCAGTGGTGGGTGTAGTGAGTGTGCTTGTGGAGGGAAATCACCAAATTGTGCTGGTCTCCGGCCCTCCAGGACTGGAGTTCGACATCCCTGCTGTAGAACATGGGAATCATGTTATTTGGCATGATGAAGAACGATTAATGAGTTTGGAGCACCGTTTGGAACAAGGCCTAATTTAGCAACATTGCTTTACTGTATGACATTACTCAAATCCCGACAGCAACATTTGAACATCTATGTGGGGTGCTTACCAGAATAGCAGAGGCAATAACTGCCCCAAAATGGGGGGTGTCTATTAACGTGCTTTTATTTCAGAAAGAAACTGGATGAACTGTATGGAGACATTCACAGGTGTGTTGCAGGTCTTATGTACACAGTTTTGTTGGTGTCAAAGCTACACGGAGCAGGTGTGGGAGTTTGTTTAGTTCCATATCGCTGAAAGCTGACTGCCCAAAGCTCATTAATATCCCCCTCAGCTTGAGATGTGATGGATCTATCAGTCAGCTCTGTTACCTGAGATGCTCTGCTCCTGTTCGCTGCACGTCCGGCTGATGATCTTCGCCTCCGCTGAGCACCAATGGTACAGGTATTTATCATCATCCTGAGCAGGAGAAACACATCCCCAGTCCCTGGGCTGTGGCCAGGTTACAATCCGGCATCGTCTCACTGCAAAGAGGGGAAGCTAGATGTGGATCAACCATATGGCCAAATGCCTCAAACTTGCTACTTCAAGCTGAATCTGATGCCTTTGTGACTGCCTGAAATTGAAACCTTACCTCATCGGTGGAAACTGCTCAGGGAGGGGGAGAGGGAGGGCTATCCAGAGGGTGGATATGGAGCAGTTCGATGACTGCCGTTGCATCTGACATTTCTCCTCTCTGGAGGATGTGTGGGGAAATAATGAACTCATAAGAGATCCTGGCGAAGGATCAACAGATAATGTGTACAAACCTCCTTATGGAACAAGTGAAGATGCCTTCACCATTATTCTCCCTGACATTTCAGCATTGGCAAGCAAGCTTACCTTGATTTTTACTGGCAGAGATCAGCACTGCAAATGTGCTCCAAGCAGGACGACTGTGATGAGAGCTCTAGGGATAGTTGCGGTGGAATGCCGACTGTTTTTCTTTTTGTTTTTATTAAGTCCTCCTTTGGACCCACAACTGAGCATCTGAAATCTCACTCTTCACTGACAGAGAGCTGTTCTGACAGACACAACAGCAGCCAACTGGGAACCTTCATGCTCATATTTGTGCTTTTCATGCAAGTTGAATCAAAAGGCCTAAGTGCAGTGATTGAGAAGGAAAAGGTGTGGAAAGGGAACAAGTCAGGAAATGTTATGTCATTGAAATAAGTCCTGTGGGGGTGATTGCCAATAGCTCAATGCCTTCAAAAAGGGGTCAGATAATTATACAGCCCCAGGACAAAAGAAGAAGCATTCTTTGGTGGAATGAAGTAGTGGCCATTGTAGTTTGTGGCTGTGTTGAAGTTTATCACCCCGTCTTAATTATTTGCACTTTCTTCATTTGGCATCAAGGGCCTTTTAAGAGAGGTTGTTTTGCAGATGTGCAGCTCAAGGGGGATTTTTTGTGGCTTTAAACAATAGGAGGAGGAGTCGTTACTTCATGAGGATGGACCAGAGACGTCTATGATGCTCCTCTCTTGTGAAACACTGAAAGGATCAGAGCACAATATCCTAACAAGTAAACTGTCCTGCTGAGGGCCATAATCAGGTGCTAGCATGCAAAAATGAGTTCCCAAGACATGACAAGACATGTGGTTCTTTTATTCACTTTCTTGTATGATGTGTAGTAGAGTAACTAACTTCAATAGGCAGAGATATTGTATGGGTCGTGAAAGAGCCTGAAATCCTAGCTTGTCTTAATAACCAGAAGATCTTGTGATATGTAACATTTGCTGGTGACCAGCCAACCAACATATAACACTGGTGACTAGCATGCTGGTGTCTCTGACACAAAAAAACAGCTTTCCTGGGTTTTCTTAGCAAAGAAAGGTTTTAGATATGATAGAAATATCTTTGTGGCTTTGATACTGCTCTTAGCTCTTCCCTTAAACCCATGTTTGATGAGATGTCAGAGAGTGAAGTGGGTCTGGAAGTGAAAAAGGATGTGTTCTTTTAACATTCCTTCTTTTGCAAATAAGCCAAATTGCCTCTCTATATTGTGCAACTGAGTTCAGACAATCAATGGTACCGCTATAAGAGCAGGTCTTTCTCACAAGTAACCAACAAGGGCAGGAAATGTCTTTTTAACGAGGTAATGGATGCATTTCTTCGGTTGTTTCCAGAAAAGGAACACTTCGGCAGCATTTGGCCTGCTCTTAATTTCCTCCTCCAAATATTTATGCTGTCTTGCAAAGTCTGCTCTAGGCCTCACTGCTTTTTCCCCAATGCTCCATTCATTCCGCTAAGCTGATCGGTTTAGTCTTCCTGCTCTCCGTGTCCCTTATCTGCCATTCATGTCCACTTGAAATAGGTTCCATCTTCGAATCTCCATGCCCCGTAGATTTATGATTCCATTTTATTCCCATTCAGTCCAATAACAACCTGGAGTCCAGCCTTATTTTACCCCCTGTCTTTATGGAGGTGACCTGGGTGGTGTGCTGTAAAACACAGAGGGTTAATGTATAAAATGGCATTGCTACTCATGCTGCCCTGTAAATAGAGTTCAAACACAGTGTCTGAGCCCTGGACTGTTTTGCATTACCATTGCATAGAGAGGGAGAGAGAGAGAGAGAGAAACAAAGGGAGAGAGAAGTTCTGTCTTTGCTGCTGCCAAAGCAGCAGTTAAGGCTGGGGATTTGAAATAAAAGTAGTTCAGAATCACACCTAGTGAGGCACCACACACACAGACAGACACGCTCTCATAAAAACACATCCATAATCACCCAGACAGGCCCACCTAGAGACCTAGCCCAATTTGGCAAGCAAATAAGCTGTTTTTTTCTTGAGTTTGACATTTGAAAATGTGTCCCTATTAAGCCAGTGAGTGTCTGGTCTAGTCTTGTCCAATGTTACACTTTATGCACCCACCTGCAGCTGGGTACAAATACACAGGAATACACAACCGGATTGAGATTATTTTTACTTCGGAAGTGATCGATTGATATTTCCTTGACTGATTGGTGCAATTTAATATTGTAAAATAATGTAAACCAACTAAGAGCAGTGCTTCTTTAGCAGTTGAGACATAATCACACATGACTTATTGTGCTTAATTGCCAGTCGACTCTTTCACTTAGTGTAGCACTACTGAATTGTTTTCATATGAATAATCATTTAAAATATTGTTCATGAATCTAAAATCCCTATGTGGCTCATTTAACAGAAGTGAATGATATTTATTTTACTTTTGTTATAAGCAAGTACTAGAAATGCTCTGCACCGTTCAATATTCAATTAGTCCACAATGTGTGAAATTCAGGTTACAGAGAAGGCTAGTGATAATCAAGCCAAAAATCATACATTAACCAAAACTGCTTTAAAGAAATGAGAATAAGAAAAAAATGTATGGTGCACCTTTAAGCTAAACCGTTATTATACTCTGGGGCCCGTTTTTAGTTTAGCTTTAAATGCAGATTTTGTATTTGGTATTTTTGCAGAACTGTTGTTGTCTCACTTACCATGAAGTGTTAGGCTTTTTGAGGTATCTGCATTTTAAACTCTCTCTTTTAGATCATCTACACCTGTATTTTTTTCCATTACTTTTCTGGTGCTCAGGGACCTTGCCTGTGCCAGCTGCATGCTGTGTTTACCCTGCATTAGTATGGAGTGGAAAGGGAGGGGAAGGAACCTTACAGGGGCCACACACAGCTATGCACCCTTATTCTACTTTTCATACCTGAGTGAATGACAAGCCGCAGCTGCCAGGCTAATTGTAGTTTTTATATGTTGGAAAAGCAATGCAAAGCATTCACCGCCTACGTTCCAAAAGCCGAGCCAGGCTTCAGCTCTTCACCTCAGATGTTCTTGACCGTGGATGTGGAAAGAATGCCCTTTCATTTGCTCTCATATGAAGGGGCTATGCTTTAACATCCCTTTGGCACAGAAGTTGACCTGACTTTTCATGTCTTACAAATAATAGCAAGGCAAGTATCGAGGTTTAAGAATGATACTTTATGCAGCCTAATTTTTTTTTTCCAAGGGCAAGAGCAATGTCTGTGTCAACGAACTCTTAGAAAGACTTTTTGGCAGTTCCTGATGAGCATGAATATTGCAACACACTAGATCAATCAGGCAGTCAAAGGCCTTTGATGTTTTTCTTTTTTTTTTTTTTTCTTCTTTTTTTTTGTGGAACCACACAAGAGGTCATTAAAAATCTTGGCGGAGAAAAAGAGCAAAGGGTAGAGAAAAAACAGAACTTATATACTGTCCTCTTGAGTTTTAACATGTTCTGATTTTCCTCTAATGCCCGTGTTAAGCCCGTGGTGTTAACTGTGGATATTCTCAAGCTGGGTTCCCTCACCAGCAGTCCCCGCTGGGGCGTTGAACCTTTCCCCTTGGATACCGGCCTGTTTTTGCTGTCGCCATTTCCCATCGGAGAAGCACTCCATAAACACTCTCATGAGAATGAGCTCATATGCTGTAAGTATAGGGTTCAGGGGTCTCCAGAAGACGAAGAGGAGCAATTAATATCAGTCCTGCCCAACTTCTGGAGCATTCTCTCCATGTGACACATGCCCAGTGGTTTGCAGTGGTTGCACTGTGAAGTACAAGTGACACAGTTCTGCCCTTACAGATGTTATCACCGTACATCACGTCACAGAATGTGAAACATGGCTTCTAAAAATGTGCAGGAGTGGTTGCAGCACATGGTCATTAGAACACTGGGTTAATTTAACACTTTTATATTTTTTTCTACTTGAGGCCTCTGGTCTGAACATTTTCCTTCATCTACCACCTCCCGCTCAGCTCTGGAAAGCTGTGTTAATTAGCTGGTTAATTGCATAAGATGTCTTGGAGTGGAAAAAATGGCAAAAGTTCAGTGCAGTGAAAATCAAGGTTGAGAACCGCTTATCAAGGGGAATGGTGATGAATAACAATGAGACGCCAGACCAACATTGCTGTGCTTTTCAAATTTCTGTGTATTTCAGTCATTATGATTTTTTTTTTAGATGTAATGCATAATTCTATAGAAACCTGAGCTAGATACCTAAATTGTATGGAAACCTGAGTTGGAATCGTTTGCAGTGGTGGAGTTAGGTACCAAACATCTGGTTCATATCACCACCATTGTAAAGAAATATGAGTAGGTTAGTTTGTCTGCAGTGCAAAAGTTTCAAACTGAGCTTCTTTGAGTGACTTTGTCTATAGTTTCGTGACTGATTTATGCAGAATTTTCCAAAACAATTGTGAAATTCCTCTTTAAGGGATGGTTAACACTGATGTAGGGTGCAGAACAGGAGTGTGGATGGCATTCGTATGCACTTTGGATGACCTGAGAACGATTCCTATTTAAGTTCTTCCCTGTTCACTCAAGTCTGTCTTATCCCCAGGAGCTTTTACCAACGCTGTGCAAGATTCCAGCTGTGGCACTCCATAGACGGGTGATCTTATTAAACAACACAGCAGCAACAACAACTCAGAGCCAGCTCAACTCTCTTTCAGGTCGTTAAAAGTGTGTATTCTAATCCTGGATCAAGCATACGGATCAGAGCCGCTTGCAAACTGACGTTTACAGACAAATGGGATTGTTTTTAACAAGCCGTCACTGCGTAGCTTGGCCTTTTTTGTCCATATCTGTCCGACTAAATTAGGTCTGGCTGGTGTTGGGGCTGCAATAATTGTGTCAGATGGTGTTAACCTCAGCTCCTGGGCTGCGTGTGGAGAAACAGGAGCGGTGGGGGAAGTGTTCACAGTTCCCATCTTGGTGAGTGTGTGTGTGTGTGTGTGTTGGCCTATGCCAAATATAGAAAACAGCCATGGGACTCATTGTGACAAAGCCCCTATAATGTGGCCTGTTCTCACATGCAATGACATTTGGCTTTCATGAATGTGTGTGTGTGTATGTGTGTGTGTGTGTGTGTGTGGCTGGGGTTGAGGGTGGTGGGAATGTATAGATTACATTTCTCCTCCTCTGAGCTGTAGTATCAGTTCTATGGACACTCAGAAGCACACAGGTAATCCCCCACACCTCCACCTATCTTCATCATACACACCTGCGCTCACTGGTCGAGGAAAATGGCACGACGTTATTAGGTCACACCCCCGTTGCCATGGCCACCATCTCAGGTTGAGAGGTGGGATGTAATTAGGAATGAATCTCACAACACACAACATTTCTGATTAATTCTTGTAGAACTTTTTTTTTTATAGACACTGCATGCATAAATATTTATACCAGAATATTCCCTTTAGCTTTTACTTTCATTCAAAAGGACTGCACTTTACAGATGTGTGTGATTAAAATAGAATGTTTAACAACACTTTGATTCATTTTGAGTCTTCTGGTTCAACGGAATTAATTCTGTGTGTGCTCAACACACAAATGTGATTGTTTAGCTTTTTGATCAATTTGCAATTTGCATTTTTTTTTAACCCTTGAAATAGCTCAAGAAATCTGAGAGTATTGAGTTCACAATTTATTGAATCATATACTGAATCATGAATCATACACAGAATGATTATTTCATTTCAAAACAGACCGTTTGCACATGCCCTACACATCCTGGTACTGCAAACATCACAGATGGGCTCGTATGTTTTTTGGATTTCCAGACAAATTACTCACTAGCTTTGTGATTTTTTAAAATAATACAGTCAATCCCATGCAGATTATGAGTGATGTTAATGTTGTCAGTTATACCTCATGGTCTTTAGGTCGCATCTTCTAATCTTCCCTTTTCCCAAGATTTTGTTTTGTGCCATATGTTGTACATTTCCAGCCTATAGTCATGCAGTGTTCTGGAGGAGGGTCCAAAGTAGCATTATCACAAAAGTACTACCCATACTGACAGAACAAAACACCTCACAGCCAATCTGCGCAGCAAAGCCACCAAATATTAACAGGCTATTTTATTTATAGATTTCTATATGGCCATTGACAGTGTTTCCCTTCTTTTAGCCTACAATTTATCCCACTCACTCTTTCAATAAAATAGATAGCGGCATTAGTGGGGATGTTAAATTATGCAAGTCTTCTATATTGTCATTTGTAAGCAGCACTACAGCTGTAATACTTTCCCATCCACCACCATGTCAAATGAAAAAGTGAGTAAAAGGTTCTTTATTACAGTTGAAAGTGGCCGTCACACCCATAGCTAGCACGTTCCAGACATGCCCGCTGCCCAGGGATGCTCCAAGTGTGTTTTGCAGTCTAGGAGCAGGAACCAGCACAATGTTTTAGGAGTGATTTTAAAGTGGCCTAACTGTGTGAACCCTGGCCAACGCTGTAATGTTACACACGTGTTTTCTCAAAGAATGACACTTGTTGAACTTTTTAGCTTTGGATCATCTTTCGTATCTCATTGTGTGTGTGTGTGTGTGTGTGTGTGTATGCCAGTGCATGCACTTATTTACCTGTGGGGGTTCTCTTACACAAAGAGGCTGCGGTGTGTAAGCCCAACTGTGGTGGTTTTGATTTTGCGGTTGATACTTCATCTCTTCTAGTGAAGTGTTTACACCCCCCAAATCCCCCCCCATTCAAATGCCATTGCAAATTGTTGGGACAACTGAGACCTCCTTCTTTTTGTGACAAAGGAAAGACGGATGTGGACCACCAACCGCGCTACACTGACAATTGCGCTCTAGGCCTGAGTCGAACCCAACGCCTTCACATAGACTCACATGCCCACACTCACAGGGGTGTAATGGATACACATGTTTATATTGAACAGCTGGAGGAGCGAGGGCAGATGCACTCATGCAGTCTGAGCTGAAAGGGGCATGATAAAGTTCTCTTATTTGTTGTAGACATCCTGAATATTTGCATGTTGGACTTATGCTTACATGTGCATGCAGAGTGTGTGTATGTGTGTGTGTGTGCGTGTGTATCTGTGCATGTGTGTGTGCCATCTTTAAGGCAACCTTTACATAATATGAAGGCAGCAGGTGTTCTTTTCATTGTGTGGGTGTTCTATAATGAATAGACCAATAGAAAAGCTCTGAAATGCAGAGCATTAAAGATGTAAAAAATTACCAAACCATTAATGTCAATGTAAACATGTCATTAAGGGCAGGTTTGATGTGAAATTCTCTGTTTTATAGACTTTAGAGTTCACAGTTGGGGAGTTAAGAACCAGACGTTTGAATCCACCTCTGAAAGTCATAATTCAACATAAATATGTCTCCTGTTACCCAGCTGACAGATTTGTGATTATCCACCAGTTGATTATTCACAAATTGCCCAATTATCCAAACAAACATGTATGTTTTGTCAGATTTGCCAGGATTTTGCCATTATTAAGAGTACATATGAAAGCTGTGGTAGGTTCAATCGTGGTTCTGGAAAGCAGATGAAATGGCTATGCTTGTGTAGCACTCCTTAAGTAGTAACGCAACTGTGAGTTTAAGAAATACAGAGAATTAAAATGGTACGTTTCATTACATTTTTGCAACAAAATGTAACGAAAGTCGTAACAAAGGCTCACGGAAGGAACAGGCCTGTTGCAGGTCTGACTCCAGGGATTAAAATTCTCAGTCACTTAGATTGGTTTGGTTTGTCTGCCGTCATCACCCTTGATGACAAATCGCTCAGGGTCGACAAATAAACTGATAAACTAGTGCTTTTTTTTCCCTTTTCTTTTTTAGGAATAAATGAATGAATAAAAATGTTTGGATGAGTCTGGAATACTGATAATTTCATTTTCCTCATCTTAACTGATGCTTAAGCTTTTAGGAACAAATATGTTCTATAAAAATATATATATATATATATGTATGCTTTGTCTTAAGAGGTGATCTGAGTTTGGTTCGTTTTCGACACTCTTTAGAGGGTTGCGAGGTTGTTTGACATATTTATCTATGCAGGGAAAGCCATGACTCAGCGGTTTGAATCCACTTGAAATGCTGAAACGGTTCAAGTATGAAAACACTGTTTCTTTATAATGCTTCATTTCACATCAAGCCACTCTGAATGACATGGTATACATCTCATGGATGGCACTCTAAGAAACTGATAGAATTCTGCTTTCACATACATTAAAGTTCACAATGTTTTTTCTTTTTTCCAAAAAAGTTGCCATTTTGGGGATTTGAAGTTAGAAACTTGAGTGGAACTTCATGCTTATTTTTGCTTTCATTTGTGTGTGCATGTGTGTGGCTGTCCATAAGCTCCTGTGTGTGTGTGTGTGTGTGCATGTACTGGGTGAACGTTTCTGCATAGCTGTTTACACATGATTACATACACATGCATATTTTGGCATTCATTAGTGTGTGTGTGCATGCATGTGTATGTGTGTGTGTGTGTGATTGTAAGCATGTGCCCTTGAACGTGCACGTATCCGAAGCGTCTTACGTGCGAGTGTGTGTGTATGTGTGTATGCTGCTGGCTCTTTGGAGATAAGGCCTGCACTCTTTCTCTGGGCAGACAGGCAGAGAGAGGCTCACCTGTAGCAGAGAGATACCATCCCTCACACACACACACACACACACATGCCTGTTCCCCTAGGCACAGGCCCAACACAATTAAAACAAGAACAACAACCTGAGAGCTGCTCCCCCATACACAAACATACTGGACACACATTATCTACACTCCTCACTTTAATTGTAATTCAAATGAAATATGGAGGATTTTGCCCTGTGGTGGTTGTCCGCTGCTCCATTCTGTCTTTGTCACGTCTTTCTTTCCAGGCTTACTATGTGCCGCTATGTGAGCTTTGTTTATTCATTCTATTTTTGGTGGGAGAACCACACAAATTACTCCATGGTCTCATGGGCGAAACGGTCGGGTCGGGTCAAATGAGGCACTGTAGTGCGCCTAAGAGATCTAAACAATGATAAGTCCCACTGAGTAATTTCAGCCTGTAAAGGAAACATGGCTTGGTTTCAGTGAGTTAGGGATTGAACGATACCACTTTCTATTTCGATTGTCCAATGGACCAATATCCATTTTCAAATAAGATTTCCAGTAAGAGGTTTTTAGGTCAAGCACTTCATTTTAGCTGAACACGTGTTGAAAGTGCTCAAACACTGGAAAGAAACAACCATGTGAGCTTACACATTGTGAGTCTGTGCTGTTTCAGACCACATTTATTACAGAAGTGATCAGGACTCTTTTTTGGTACTCCGATTTGGAACACAGTGGTGCAGTGGTTAGCGCTGTCGCTTTACAGTGAGAAGGTTCATGATTCATTTCCAAAAGTTTGAATTGTTTCGGTGGCATTTGAATGCTTATGTATGTCAGGTGAAATAGAGACGCTAAATTGGAACTTTGACTGGGTGTGTCTCTGCTTTGTGATGGACTGGTGACCTGTCCAGGGAGTTTCTCCACCTTTTACCCTATTAGTACTGGGATAGGCTTAAAGTACTGAAAGAAATACTTTCTGTTCTGCCACGCAGATTTACACCCATGTATTCAGAAAGATTCAGGGTGGACAAGCTTTGTTTCTTTGGCATGACGTGCTGTTTATTTAACACTGACACATTTTTGGTTTGTAAGTCATGCAACTTCTTTTGTTCGTTTTCAATTTTGAAGTGAAGTGAAAGTGACGATTTCAAAACACAGCACACAGTGAAACACAATCAAATGTATTCTCTGCATTTTACACACACACACGTATCCTGTGCCCAAGGAGCAGGGTTGGGGCAGTATCTTGCTCAAGAGTAACGACTGGTTTGGCACCTGTGACCTTTAGATTATAGGGCCCATCCCCTAACCATTAGCCCATTGTTGCACTGTTTGGAGGCTAAGAGGAAGTATGTGAGAAAGTAAGAGAATGTGATTGTGTTTGCTTATGAGTGTGTGAGAGAGTGTATCTGCATGTATATAGGTGTGTGAGAGTGTATCTGAGTGTGTATGGGTGTGTGAGAGTGTATCTGAGTGTGTATGTGTGTGTGAGAGAGTGTATCTGAGTGTATATGGGTGTGTGAGAGTGTATCTGCATGTGTATGGGTGTGTGAGAGAGTGTATCTGAGTGTATATGAGTGTGTGAGAGTGTATCTGAGTGTGTATGGGTGTGTGAGAGTGTATCTGAGTGTATATGGGTGTGTGAGAGTGTGTATCTGAGTGTATATGGGTGAGGGAGAGTGTATCTGAGTGTATATGGGTGAGGGTGAGAGTGTATCTGAGTGTATATGGATGTGTTAGGGTGTATCAGAGTGTATACGGGTGTATAAGAGAGTGTGTCTGAGTGTATATGGGTGTGTGAGAGTGTGTATCTGAGTGTATATGGGTGAGGGAGATAGTGTGTCTGAGTGTATATGGGTGTGTGAGAGTGTATCTGAGTATATATGGGTGAGGGTGAGAGTGTATCTGAGTGTATATGGATGTGTTAGAGTGTATCAGAGTGTATACGGGTGTAAGAGAGTGTATCTGAGTGTATATGGGTGTAAGAGAGTGTATCTGAGTGTATATGGGTGTATAAGAGAGTGTATGGGTGTGAGAGAGTGTATCTGAGTGTATATGGGTGTGAGAGAGTGTATCTGAGTGTATATGGGTGTGAGAGAGTGTATCTGAGTGTATATGGGTGTGAGAGAGTGTATCTGAGTGTATATGGGTGTGAGAGAGTGTATCTGAGTGTATATGGGTGTGAGAGAGTGTATCTGAGTGTATATGGGTGTGAGAGAGTGTATCTGAGTGTATATGGGTGTGAGAGAGTGTATCTGAGTGTATATGGGTGTGAGAGAGTGTATCTGAGTGTATATGGGTGTGAGAGAGTGTATCTGAGTGTATATGGGTGTGAGAGAGTGTATCTGAGTGTATATGGGTGTGAGAGAGTGTATCTGAGTGTATATGGGTGTGAGAGAGTGTATCTGAGTGTATATGGGTGTGAGAGAGTGTATCTGAGTGTATATGGGTGTGAGAGAGTGTATCTGAGTGTATATGGGTGTGAGAGAGTGTATCTGAGTGTATATGGGTGTGAGAGAGTGTATCTGAGTGTATATGGGTGTATAAGAGTGTGTATGAGTGTGAGTGTGGGTGGGAGAGAAGGAAACCTCCACATTTCACCGGAGCGCTCCCTTCCTGTCCTTGTGCATGTGAGTCAATGGTAGGATTAAAGTGACTGGAAACCGTTACCTATTGATTTGTTCTCCCTCCGCTGAGCTTTTCCCATCAGCCTGACTGAACTCAGCCCCTCATGCTGCAACATATTTCACAAATTAACACACAGCACGCGATAATAGTTCTGTATTGTTGGAAAAACAACGACGTGGAGAGAACTCCCACTTGTACAGATGGGTTCTTTAAGCAAGTGCTAATTCGGCCGCCATCTACATGTGTGTGTGTCTGAGGGGTTCATTGAAGCGGACGCACGGATAAATTAAGGTAATGGAAGAAGAGCAGGATTGGGATTCTGTCTTGAATGATGTCATGTGCCATGAATGCACACAAACACACACACACACACACACACACACACACACACACACACACACACGCACACACACACACACAGCAAGGTTTTATTTTATAACATGTTCGGATGTGGGCTCATACAACTCATATATGTTTATATTGAAGCTATTGGGACGAAACCTTATTTCCACAAGGATCATTTTATAGGAAAAGGAAAAATTGTATTAATGGTAGTTAATAAAAATACTTCTTCTGCTCATTTTGGATGGGAATTTTTAAATAGAATTTTACACATTAAGAAAAAAATATATAAAATAAATCAGATTTGACAGATTCTGATAACATGTAACTGAAATCAACATGTTTGTGTGTAGTAGGATTTTCTCAGCCTAACCCTAAACCCTAACGTTAACCCCAGTAACCAAAAAAGACATCGCTCCAGATTTTAAATGCCCTTGGCCCCTCTGTGAAAGGAAAGTGATCTTGTGAGCTGTGATCTTGTTTCCCTGTTCTGTTGAGTATTTTTGTGGCTTTGTTGGACACTTTTGCCCTAAAAATCTGTTAAAGTAATTCGTTTCAGCTTCTAAGGGGGAGGCCTCATTGTTTCTGCTTATCTTCACCATTAAAACCACACTTCCTCTTTTGTGGTCGTATGGTTTCCTCAGTTTTGGTCAGTCACACTGAAGCCCAGCCTGCCTCAGCCTCGCGCCTCAAGGCCCGTAACGCTTATCTAATCTTATCTAACACTTCCCTGACAATACCTTCAGAGTCTTGGGCTTTGTTTACTTCATTCAATCAAAAAAGAAAAAAGTTAGGCAGCGTACAGGTCCCTGTTGATCAGCAGATGAAAAATATAATTTTTTTGTTCATTGTTGCACTCTGGTAGTTTCTGGGCGAGTGCACCCACATTCGGGACAGAATGGAGCTGACGAAAAGTATGGCGTACACAGATTAGATCGATTAGATTGATATTTCTAATCGATACTGCTGTTCGATTGTTCATCTTCATTTCTTTTCTTTTTTTTTAAATATTTGACGTAAATTCTAAATATAATGTTCACTCTCGAATCCGTGCCGTCTATACGTAAACCCTAAGCTGCAAAAAGAGCCTGTCCTGGATGGAGCAGCCGCACCCGTTCAAGGAGCGTTTCAGTCTGGACTGATTTTTTAGGCACAATAAAGCCAAACACAGTCATTTACAGAAAGACACGGAAGAAAAACTGTGGAACATTTTAAAATGTGAGAAAAAAAAGAAAAAGGAGCCCCTTTTAATTGCTGCATTTTCCCCAAAAGGGTTAAAGCAGGTACAAGAAAGTCGCAAATGGGAGCAATTACCCGACAGTAATTATTGCCCTTCTTTTTCTCACTCTTCCACCATCATCTGGATCCAGTATTTCTGCACAAATTCCTTTCCCGTTGCACAACATTTTCTGTTCAAATGTGGATTTACCCCCTCCCTCACACACAGGCCCAAAAAGCTCTCAGTTCAAAGCGCATTCATTCAGCTTTTAAATGTACCTACAGCCCCTAAAGATGTCTGTGGTCGCAGCAGTGAAACAGATGGACTCAGGCTGGAGGTTCTGCCTCAGAGAAGCTACTTTTTGGAAGATTTGCTTTAGGCCTGCGCCATCAGGAGGAGAAAAATGAATGACCTTATTCCAGTTCTACATCATCTAAACTTCATGTTCAGTGACACAGTGTTGACAGCTGCCTAATCTCTATCCCAGCAGTTCCCCGTCCCCTGCACTTTCAGCATGTAAGTGGATGATTTGTAATCTGATTGCTGCTGGACCGCTGTACACAAGTCTAAAACATCTTGCACTGCTTCACTGCCCATGTGACACATTTTTAAAGAAGTAATGTGTTTCCAGTGAAATTCTCTCTCGCTCCTCTTGAAGGGATGTTTCCGCAGTGGAGAACACACTGCCCTTAATAAAAAAGGTCTGCTCTTTTATCTGTGGCACAATGGTTACAATTGTTGCCTCTCTATGAAAAGGTTATGGGTTCAATTCCCAGCTGGGGAGGCCTGGGGTCTTTCTGTGTGGAGCTTGCATGATCTCCCTGCATCTGTGTGGATTTCCTCCCGCAGTCCAAAGACATGTGCATGGACTTAGGCTGGGGGGTAAATTGCCATGAACTGGTGACTCGACTCGTCTATGGTCGTTTTCTGTCTTTCACCTTGGAGCATTTGGATAAGTTGCTTGTATGATGGATAGGCTTTTGGTGTCTGAAGTTTATTTCTTTGGGTTTACCTTGGAGCCCTATGTTGCTAATAAGGAATGGAAGCTTATAGGAACCTTCAGCAATGTACAAACCAAGTGCCTAAATTTAGTGTTATGTGATATGAGAAGGACACTCGTCCTGGCTACATCAAATTTTTGCAAACAGCAAATAAAACTTGTTTTTTTTTTCTTCTTGAAAACAATATGCATATATCTGCTGGATATATTTATCATTTGCCATCTCCCTCCATGTTGCCCATCATCCAGCTGCCTTTGTTTTTACTTTTGCTCACATCACTAGGCCTCAATCACAAGCAAAGCTTTGGCAATCATACCCACTCCCTGCTGGCCCTGCTTATGCATAAATTATTGCAACCTTCTTAATTTTGTCTGTATATTTGTCTGTTTGGATTTTTCACTTTACAAAGGCAAAAAAATGCAGCCATTCAAGAAGGCTGTGCACCATATTGAGGCTAATAGTGCCCTAATTATGGGTGAAGTTTGCAGGCTACTCTGCATACGCTCACACTTCTGGTGAAAGATAGGATTATAACACACTCACTCACACACAGGGCTGGGGAGCAAAGTCGGCAGTTGCCTGGATGGTGATGGATGATGCGCAGTAGTGGGACCCAGAGACCGGGTGTGTGTTTGAGTGCGATTGCGCGTGTGTGTAAGTGTGGAGCTCGGCCCATGTGGGCCGCCATACCCACTACCACTCCAGTGTCATAATTAATCTTCAGAGATGAGCCTGGCGAAAAAAATGTGCAACCCTCTGCAGCTTTTCCACCACTTACTTCGCAGAATACAAATGTGTAATTCCTTAAAGGAATGGCCCCCACCCCGCTGCATCATAGCTATCTTTGAAAAAGGAAATAATTTAGCAAGGACGGGGGAGAGCAGATAGGAGAACATGGTGAGACTTCAAAGAGGAACTTTAATAAAACATACGGTGCGCGTAAGGTTTTTTCACATCACTGTTCTCTCACTTTGGAAACATGGAGTTGTTCCCTAAAAGTCAAATGCACTCTGGAGAGCAGAGGCCATTGCGGCGTTGCCCTGCCAACCACAGGATCAAAGGCTTTAATGGAGGCTCTTCGCAAATGGAGGCTGATTAACGGGACGGGCCTGGGTGCCATCATGCCTCGTTCTGCAGAAAATAGGCTCGCTAACTCCTGCATACAAAAAACAGGAGAGCTGGTCTGCAGCTGTTGGGGGGGGTAGGTGTCGAGGGGGGAGTTATGTAACAAACAACAACAATAATAATAGTAATAATAATAGAGGATTTATTTTTAGCACCTTTTACAAGCCTAAGGACATTTCAGATCATAAAAAATATCTTTGATAAACATTCGGGAAACTTTTTATACATATAATACATATTGCTGTATATAATAATACAACCAGAAATATATCTAGTTCATGTATTTTGCTGCATTATGTGGACAAAATACATGAACTAAATATACTTGTGATTATATTGCCCCTTCTAAATACACTGATAAAATGATGCTGGCTAAAGTGTAGATGTGCATCACTTTGTAGTTGAGTCTAAGCTGTTTTCAAGGAACAGTGATTAATATCAGTTATCAGTCTTTCCCCTAAATGTCACTGGGTCATCGAGTCATAGTGTCAGCTTGCATGTAGCAGCATTTGCATTTCAGCTGCTAACAAGTTACATGTATGTTCATGATAGCAACTTCATTTAGTCTGATCACGATATATTGACCAGCTCTTGTTTATAGTTATAAGATCTGATGTGTGGACCTCCTGACAGACCCTTAGAGTTGAAGAGGTTGGGTTAAGAGTGCAGGGACCACTATGCTATTGAAGCACTGCAGCTTGGATTACCTCACTCACTAGACAGCTAGAGACGTTTATGTGTTCAGTGATTGGCTTAAGACAAAAGAAATACTCTCTTAAACCTCCATGCACAACACCCTCCACCGTGGTTTCGGCTAATCGCTTTACATTGTTCTTGGCTGCGAGAAACGTCTCTAGGGTCTTCGAATTTCATATTCCCAACTGCAGTTAATTAAGATGTTTGACATGATTGCAGATGATAAAATAAAGATTTCCATTGAAAATGCAACTAATAAATCTAATTAAGGGGGAAAGGGATGAGCTCGGCACAATTTTGTACTTTGGAAGGCTTATCATGCCTTTTGGAGGTTGGCATTAAAGTGAGACTGTACAGTCACTGTCAGAATAAGCATGCGACCAAAAGCGAGTGACGGATTGAGTGAGAGAGAGAGAGAGAGAAAAGGGGGAGATAGACATAACTTAATTAATCTAATCTTAAACTGTGAGGAGGCGATGGGTTTGAGTTGACATGATTAATTTAGTGGGTCCTCCAAGCGCCTCTGGGCAGCTTTAGTGAGAGACCGTGTCAGAAACATGCTCCCTCAGCAGGCGGAGGGGGGGAGTCCCCATAGAAGGAGGCTGGGTAAATGACTTTTTTTGAGATGTGCTGCCAATTAGGGCCATTTTTTGATGGTGCTGCTTGTCTGGTCATGCAATGAATGACAACAGAGATACTGCAGACAATACCAGGCTCTGTCATTTTTTACCTTTGTTTAAGACTCTTCAGATGTCACTTTTCTGTCTAAATTCTGAATATTTTTATTACGAATGGGGTGTACAACTTTACATTGAATTACTCATAACGCTTGATGTGTTAACATGGTTGGATAAATCATATGCTTACAGTGTAGAATAATAACAAGACATTCAGTTTGTCCACATTTTAGTTTCAAATCTCCGTTACATATACAAATGCAATAGGTTGGATTAGAAAAGAAGTTAGGCTTTAGATTACCATTGATTATTCATTAATAACTGACACAGAGTTTACTTTGTAGATAGAAAATGGAATATCTTTATTTTGTGTTGCTTCAAAAATATTTCTACCGCATCACTTTGTTTGGTGTGGAACTGTTTTTTATACCCTTTCTAGACTTTATTTTACACAAAACAGGTTTACTTTGCTTGCCAGTCAACTCAGCTTCCTATTTCTTCCAAAGTAGGCATTTGAAGTGAAAGTGACTTTGTCATTGTGAAACACGGCACAACACACAGTGAGCTAGAACCGAATTCAGCCTCTGCTTTTCACCCATACACATGATGGGGACAGTACCTTGCTCAAGGGTATCTCAGGGCAGCCTGCTGGTCAGGGATTCGAACCCTTGACCTTCAGATCCTGGGGCCTATTCCACATTGACCACATCGACCACATCGACCACATCTTAGTCATATTTCTGACCCTAGTTTTATTTTGTATTTTAATGTGGTCAAGTTTAGGAAAAAGTTGAAGTGTTCATTTTATGGATGCTCACTCTGTAGTTCACATAGTCCTTAAAATGTTTTAGCCAGCTGTTTTTAAATTCACTATGGTTATGATGTCAAAGCCATGAAAGCATTTAACAATAAAGATTATAAAGATATAACAATCTTTTAGTGGACTGCAGATTCATTCCCTCATGTTACTGTGAATTGGTGTGGTGTTGGAAAGCTCGGAGAAAAGTTAGTGTCACATTCTTTCAATAATTAAGTGTCATTCAGGTGTCATTCAGTCTGCCATATAATGCACACTTGATTGTGAATTAATTTGGATCTTTTAAGTATCAGCAGCAAGTACACAGCAGTGCATGGAGCAGTTCTGCCATGAATTATATATGGTTATATTATACATATATATATATATATATTGCTGCTAAGATCTGTCCTTCTTTATTCCAGGATCACGTCTTCGTCAGGAGGACTATCCCCCTCGGATCGTGGAGCACCCTTCTGACCTGATAGTGTCGAAGGGCGAGCCGGCCACTCTCAACTGTAAGGCAGAGGGGCGGCCGTCCCCCACTGTGGAGTGGTATAAGGACGGTGAGCGTGTGGAGACAGACAGTCCTCGATCACATCGAATGCTACTGCCCAGTGGCTCACTCTTTTTCCTGCGCATCGTGCACGGCCGCCGTAGCAAACCGGATGATGGCAGCTATGTGTGTGTGGCCAGGAACTACCTGGGAGAAGCGGTCAGCCACAACGCCTCGCTGGAAGTAGCTAGTAAGTGTTGGGTTTTTTGTTTGTGCCTTTGTCGTCCACTGGTAAAACAGTGGTTCGAGCTGAGATGTTCCAGGATTCACCACATGTCTTTAGAGGGAGGTTTCTAAAGTAGTGTTTATGAACATGTAACATAGGCAGCTGTTGTGGAAACCACCCGAAAGCTTCTGGGACCACTTTGATTTGTGATTACTTAAAGGAGGGGCCTACATTAGTTCAACAAACAGCAGACTGACTTAGTAGCAGCCTGGTTCATTTCAGAGCATAACCAAGAACTTGACCATGTCTAGACATTTTGGAATGAGACAAAAAGGCTGCTTTTCCACCACAGGGACCTTCTCAGGAACCTTTTCACCAACAAGGGAATAAGTCCTTGAACCAGTTCTGTTTAGGGTTCTTTAAACCTTGATGCTGTCTGGCAAGCCAGCCTGCATTTCCACCAATTTGCAGCAGAACCACAGTAATCAAGGATGTATCATCAACAAAGGAGGAGTTCACAGTAGAAGAGAAGGAAAGGAAATGCCCACTATTGCTGGCATGGTTTTTGCTGAAAGAGCAACAAGAATTTTTAGTCCCAAATAGGAATAAATTGATATTGAATAATTTTGAATTTATTTTTGGTCAAAATGCCCTTACTGGTTCAAATAACTGGTACAGAATGGGGCTGAATCAAAATGGCTAATTTCATACTGGAGAGTGCTCATTGGAGGATCCAGAATCAGCTTTAGCTGGTTGGAAAAATACGTACAGCAAAGTAGATGTGCAAATGTTTATACATTGTCTTATAGGAACCTACGCATTGGATAACAGCAACGTGTGTATCTCAAAATAGACCAATCAAGATGTGTTAGCGATGCTCAGCATCTTGCATTAATAAAACATTCCAATTTTGAGCGTTTGACTCAAAATTGGATAAAATTGGATGGATAATATCTGAACAGATTAATTGGATTGCAACAGACAGCAAAAGAAGTGAGAAGTAAACTGGAACCTTGGCGGAAAAGCACCTAAAAACAGCAGTAATGAAAAGGCTTTCCTAGTATAGCGTTCCTAGAATGACACACTAAATGAATGCAACCTTTTTATAAACCAATCATATAATGCTCACAATTGAAAATACACATTTGATTGCCCAGTGTGAGTGCTTTTTGATTGCATCTCTAGATAACCTTTGGTTCATGCAAGGTAAAGTATTACAACCATTCTCTAATGCCTCAGTCTCTGACACGCCACAGTGCTAACAGATGCACAAGCGTCACTTGCTACATAATGAATTTATATCCATGTTTATCCTTTAACCGCATTAAAAGCACTCCAGACTGGCCCCTTGACATGCATATTAAACCCGGTTAGTGTATTTGTTACACATGCGCACAGCTTTATTAGCTGCACCTTTTCCAAAACTGAAATAACACTGCTTGTTTGAGCGTCTTGGCTGTTTGGGGTCACCTTGATTCCTCCGTCTATTAGCTTAACGCTTTAAAGGCCTGAGATTAAGCCTTGTTTCAACAAGCGGCGGGTGCATTACAGAGCTAGTGGAGGGAGGCAAAGTGGTATTATAAAGGCTTATCCAGTGCTACAATGTGAACTACTCCAAACCTTGCCACTCGCTACCTGACCCTCCTCTACAGGTGATCCTCTGATGTGCTTTTCCTGAATGCTAATGTTTCACTTAATCCCTGGGGGTCTGCTTTTCAACTTTTCTACTCTCCCTTGTTCCACCCCTCTTTGCCTATGCATGCAAAGCAGAAACAGAAAAAGAACTGGAAAAAAACTTTAGAACCGAAAACGAAGACTTTTGCAAGATGATGTATACTTCCTCCTTGAATCACCTGCAAGCTTATGATTGGTTTAATCCACTTTTAATTCTTGCTGAATGACTTATAATAACATCGTTTCCAAATTTTTCAGGGAAAACAGGCATGTGAAATTCGATCAACTGAATACATAAGGCCATTATTCGAGGCTTTGTTCTGTTTTCTCTTGGGCTGCTCAGAAGATAAATTTGAATATTTGTCTCGCTGCCTCGAACCCAGAAACTCAGGGAGTCTTTCATCCAGCTGGAAAAACAAAATTGACTAAAACTGTTCCCCAGCCATGTAATGACAAACATGAGCACTAAAGCTCCTCCACCCTGAGGATGTCTGATAAGGCTGCTGTTTTCCTCTGACATGCTTTATTAAAGGGGAATATTTTGCCCTCGTGCTCTTTCTGGCTCACACACACTCACACAGTCCTGCTCTCTCATCAGTTGCCTCCAAGGTGGAGTGTGAGGAATGTGTTTTTCATCAAAAAAGGAAACTTACCGGAACCCGTTCTTAAAAGGAACATCAGCAGATCTAATTAGAGATTAATGCGGCCGTTTGATGCTTACTCGAACAGCGTAGTGACCTGAGAGTGGTACACCAATTTGCCTCTTTGTATCCATAGCTAAGTCATTTAAGCTTGCCATGTTTATCTTTTCACCTCTCTTAATGGTTTTCTAACTGATTAAACTGATTAAATATCTCTCTTGATGACCCTGAAATGCTCACACGTCTTTGCTGTAAGGGTATATCAATCTAGATATTGGCCATTTTAAAGCTAATAACAGGCTGTAAAATGCAAATGAACGTTAACTCATATGTTCATCTTTTTGGTAAAAAAATAACTGTCTTTAGCTGTTCTACATTAATGTTATATTTATATATTGAAAATTACCAAAATATGTTGTTAATATTCATATTGTGCAGTCCTTGTACCTTGAATTGCCTTTACCCTTGACTGCAATCTCTCGGCCACATTTGGACACCTGTCCCGTCTGATATATGCAACCTTCTCCCCAATCCCCCCTCCCCTCAATTTCTGTTATTACATGCCCCCCACTCCCTCACTAAACCCACCGAGGAGAATTTGCCCTTTCTCCAAACCCTCCGCCAAGTTCCAGAGATAATCAATGTTTACTTGCCAGACTATTTGCCTTTCATTAACTTTATTGCATGGGCTGTCCCGTCCCCCGATATAGCCAGTGCTAGCTGTGTGGTCTTCGGCTCAGTCTCGGGGAAAAAGTGACGGTTCTCTGGAGAGGATTGTTTTCCCTCTGCGTATTTCCGTTCCTCCCTTCCTCTCTCCCTCTTTTCTTTTCCCCTTTAAAAATAGCTTGACTTTATTAATTATATCCTAGATCAGAAGGGTTAGATTTAGATTACATTTATGGTCAACAAAGTGCTGCCACAAGGAGAGAACCAAAACCTAAAAAATGATTCATTCTAGTCAGCGAGGATTCGAACAAAGCAGTTTGATTACTGTGGCAGAAAAACATTTAGGGATTTGCTCTGTTTAGCATGTTAACTGCCTGTTTTTTTTTTGTTTTGTTTTTAAATCTCTCAAGTGTACTAGTCAGATAGAGCTACTGGGATTAAATGCACACTAGATGACTTTCTAAGTTGTCAGATAACAGGAATCTTGAAGTGGTTGTGGTTTGCATACTACATGACTGATCAGCAACAGGGGGTCTCACACTACTAGGTTGTTTGCCAGGGGGAATCTCAGACAAGTCTGTCTGCCCTCCAAACTGCTTCTTGTCACAAAACACAAGTGAAAAGCAAGAGTGAGTTACCCACAGTGCCTTTGCACTGATTTGCAACCAAAAAAAAAAGGAAAAAACTGAAAATAATGCCTTGATATCTCCCCACCTGGTGTCCTGCACTCCAGCAACTTATCAATGTTCTCACAGCTAGGTCACAGCACCTTTCACAACACAAGACTCGCCAACAGGTCCAGATGTTTAACCTGATAGAGACCCGTCGAGAGTCTCAGCTGACAAGTAATTTCCCTCATAGTAGTTGAAAGCTGATTTGTGAACCTGGAGCCAATGCACATTTGTCTCTGATCTGGGGCTTTATTTTTGGTGAAAAAAAAAGGCCAAATTTTGTCTTGTGTGAACTTAGCTTAAGGCTTTATAGAGGCTTTGTAGAGTGACTTTGGGCTTCATAGCCCACCTGTCATGGAATTTGTGGCTGTGTACATGACTACTCTGTGTGTGTGTGTGTGTGTGTGAGAGTGTGAGAGAGAGAATGCATCAGGATATTTGCATGAGTCTGAGCATTAACATACTGTTGCCCATTTGCAGGTTTGGAAAACTGTGTTGTTTTGTCACGAACAGGTGTGAAAGTGTTTTTTCCTGCTGACACTGTGTCCAGTGAAAGGTCAGGGCACCACTGTTGTCTGGTAGTCACGCTTTCCCCTGAAAGGCTAGAGACCCCAGTATTCTAAAAATACAATGAATGCCAACTGGAGCTTTGCCAGCACAGCAGGTGCAAGCAGGTATTAGCGGAGGCCAGGGGTCAAAGGACAGGCTAGTGGACATTGGGAAATCTGTACACTTCTGTCCTAGATATATTAGGGCTGTATGATGTAGAACGTCTTAACTGTTATCACAATACTTACCTTTCAGCACTGATTTGAACTCTTTAACAAATTCCACTTTTGTTGAAGTGGTAATAGCAGAATAAACATTAGTCCATTTCATGCAGTGCTAGTATACATCCGTTGTGGAAGTCAGCAGCAGCTGCTTTGGAGGACGGCGGAGAGTTGAAAGTAAACTGACAGCACTGAGAGTTCAGAGATAAGAAAAAAAGGGGTCCAAGCATGGAGAATTCTGTCAGGGTGACTGGATGTTTTCATCTATCACTCCATTATCTATTCTTCATTTCTCCACTCGCCATAGCAATGAGCAACAGCAGCCCTCAGACATCACTGGCAGGAACGCTCCTAACGCTCGTCTGCTTTCAAGTTGAGCGCAGGGTCAGCTGACTGGCTGATTGATGAAGCACTCTGCCATGTAGTGGAAGAACAGAACCCTCTTTGTCCCTGTGCTGATCCTGTGCCGATTCTGATTGAGCTACTCTCGCTTTTGCCCAGTGGACCACTGATTGGATTGCCCAACTCAGCCTCTAGAAGTCGCAATTACAGCTTGATGCAATCTCATATTTTTTGATCTCACTAATAGCACATTAAAAAGATTGGATAAATTCGGTCAAATGGAAAGGTTCAATACTCTCCATCAATATTTCAGTGCTTTTTGTAAAGTTGAAGGAGACACTTTTTTCTAAATTATTATTGGAAAATGATGGAAAGTTAATATTGCACACAAAGTAAAGTGTTGTGTTTATTTTTGATATTAAATGTGAATAAACACAAATTTAATACAATGCAAAAAAAAAATGATTGGAAATCTAATTAACAATATTATTTCACAATAAGGCCTTTGAAAGTTAAGTGTGGTCATCTGTAGCAGTCTGGGTTTGGTGTCTTGCCCAGGGCAGTATGTGGAGAGCATAGTGAGTTCAGTGACTCTGCTTGCTGCCCCGAACTACCCATGACCCCCGCAGTGGTGCCTGCAGAATCATTTTCACACCTCTGCAGGAAATCCTGTATTGGCCTTACTCTCTAAAATGTGCTTGTTGTTTGACCGGCCACATCCTGACCACACTTTGAGGCATTTCCTTGCTTTTGTTTGAACCCATTCTTTAAAATACTCCACTCAGATTTCCCATTGTCTTCAAACATGCTTTGTTCTAAAATGGTATGTTTGGTCTCTGAAGTTTGCTTCTAATGTAGCTTCCAGGGGATCCGGTACCTCACCAGTTAACATAAATTTAGATGAAATGCAGTCACGTGTATATTTTTGTCCATTTTCATAAAATGACCAAAAAAAAAATAGTAAGTTTATCTAAGCAGAATCTAAGCATGCAGTTAACATGAAACTAACTGCCGGTCTAACCCTCCATTACTATCACTTTAAACAATCCTCGTGAAGTCCACACAAAGCTCATTTAAGTGTACGTCTAGGAGAAGCCCTGCTTTATCCAATGTGAATTGACCTGCATGTGTGTTAAACCCCTTGCTGATATTAACTGGAGCTTTAGAGCTGCAGAGCACGTTGAGTTCCTGGAGTGTTCCTTAAGAGCACTCGTTCCTAAAGTAGTGGCTCTGTGTAGATAATCCCTCTCTGATTGTACAGGAGTGTGCTGTCTGTCTCCGTTAGAGGAGCTCGAGGTTTGTCGTGTTTTCCCGTGGAGCGCAGCTGTGTAATAAACCCGGGGATAAACCCGGCTCTCCGACTCCACCTGGACACCAGCTCAATGACGGGCCAGGAGGCTCAGGATTAAGACTGTTTGGACGCCATAGATGGAGAGTGTGCCCAAGAGAGCTAATGGTGAAAAGTTTGGGCCAATAAGCTGGTCTTTCTCTCAACCTCTTGGCCATAATGGCCATCCTTTCATTTTAGCGCCATCACTAAGCTTCATGAATGTCCCACATGTCCTTGAAGATGAAACCAAGCGAGGGGGAGCATCCAGAACGCTTAAGAGTCATTAAGATTCATCTCCAGTCTCCTGACGGACAGGAAAAAAGCATTTGTTCTCCTTTGTGGAGACTCCTGAGAGGGAGTTAAAAGAGGAAGGTGCTTTAGATGGAGAGATGGACTCAAACGCATTTCCTAATCAAACTTACTGATGGCAGTTGTTTGGTGGGGGACGGTTTGTGTGAGTGTGTGTGGGTGTGTATGCATTTGTAAGTGTGCTGCGAACTCTCAGGGGGGTTCCATACCTTCAGCATCTCCTTGAAGACAGCACCACATCATAAGAATGAAATAGTTCTCCAGCAGCGACGCAGCAGTGGGGAAGGGCTTACATTGATATGTATTTATGCAGAAAACACATATGATTGTGTCACCGAGCAGCAATGGAAAAGAGACAGAGCGAGGAGAGTGAATGATAGACCTGAAGAGCATGAGATGTTGATGAACGAGAGTGGAAAAACCCTGGATGAACAGGGGAGGGGGTGTGAGAGAAAAGAGAAAGTAAGAAGCAGTGGAGAAGGAGAGAGAGGGGAAAAAGGGAGATTGTGTGTGTGAAAAAGAGACTCAAAGAAGTAGGAGAAGACAAAGAAAGTGAGGGAGCAAGAGACAGAAAGCAGGAAAGAAGAAATAGGGAGTGAAAGATGAAAAGAAGAAATAGGGAGTGAAATATGTAGAGGGCAGGAAAAGGTGAGAAAAGGGAAAGTCAGAAAACCTGAGGAATTGAGAAAAGGAAGAGAAAGTAAGGGTGCCGTAAATAGAAAAAGACAGCATGATAGAAAGCAGGAGAAAGTGGGGGAGCAACAACAGAGAGACACAGAGAGAGAAAGAATTAGCAAGAAAAGGGAGGAAGAAGGAACACAAGAGAAAAAGGAAATGATTAAATAAGCAGGATCAAAGGGGAAATTTGGGTAGAAAGAGAGACAGACAATGAAGATGAGAGAGGGAGGGACTGAGAGATTATTAGACAGAGAGAGAGAGAGAGAGAGAGAGAGAGAGTCTCTAGTAACTGTCCTTCAGTGTAATTTGGACTGAAAGCTTCAGTGGAAGTGAGCAGTGGTGTGACGCTGCTGTAGGATGACCGATGGTGCGGGCAGTCGAGCTTGAAGCCTGGCCAAGAGCAGGGACTACAGCAGGAGTTCACACAGCACTCTATGGGTTGCACCCCTCTGGGAGATGGGGTTGAAAAAAACTAGAGGGAGAAAGAGAGAAATATAACGTGGTTCTCATCCAATAAATGTCAGCGGGGACAGTCAGCGTTTTTCAGTGGCTGCGGGGCGCAGGCCAAACCCGGGGAAATGAACACATGTCCTATTGACCTTACCCAGTTGATTCAATCACCAGCCTCTTTATTGAGGTGAGGGGAAAGTCACGGCCGGCCTGCACTAAAGGTTATTGGCCAGCGCACTTCTTCAGAAGCCAGAGCGGGCCGAGCAAACAAATGAGTGCATTCATTAAATGGGGGACACACTATGCATAGTGAAGCAAGTGGTCCAGATTATCGTTTAACCAGAAATTACAGCCAGTCTGTGCCTAGCACGTCATGAGTCGGTGGAAACACAGACCTGTTATACTGTGCACATGACAAAAATCTCTCCTGAACATCCTTTTTCTTAGGGGCAGCGGTGGCCTAGTGGTCAGGGAGTTGGCCACAGAGTTGGAAACTTGTTATCAGTAGGTTGCCCTGAGCTACCCTTGAGCAAGGTACTGTCCCTGTCACTGCTCCCCAGGCACACAGCATCTGGATTTATGGATCTTTACAACATTGCATGACGTGACCTTACGAGGTTATGCAGTGCTATTCTTGCAGGCCATGCAAGGCTGGCACAAGCTTGTATGGAGTAAGGCTTGTGTTCACCGAATTTAAATCTCTTTGTCCCATTTAGTCTTTTTCTCGTCTGTTGGTGTGTTAGTGGAAGCAGGACTTAAACCATTGGCCAGGCTGAGATTTCCCCTTGGGATGATTTTTTTTTTTTTTTATCCGTGGCCTCATATGGCCGATCACTAAAGGGAGCTGCAAACTGTGTCAGTTCTTCTAAGTTTATTGCTTGCTACTCTCTACATGATGATTCCATTACAGTCTTGGCCGCATTCTGCATTCATTTATTGCACATGTTGGATTGTGCTATATTACAAAGATTTTCTGAGCAAAGGTTTAAGAGGCAAGAAAAAAAGGGCAACCATATAGTCATCATCATAATGGTGTCAGCCCATATTGGCTTCAAAATAATATCTACATCTACAACAGACAGTTGATGTTTGCTGGATATTTCTAACCAATGTTTAATTATCCCTTTGACACACTCAGCAGAAGAGCAGAGTGGTAAGGAATACTGGGATTTAATGCTTACTATTCCTCACGTAGCCTTATGTTTAAGGTTATAACATAAATTAAATTATATGCAAGTTATATTTTTTCAGATCAAGGTTGGTGAAGTCTGAAAGTTGTCTTTTATGAGTTTTTTTGCATTGGCAACTCTTATATTTAATATTTAATCTTTGCCTACCGATTCCATTTTTGCGCAATAATTATTTAATTAATTAATAAAATGAATTGAATTTTATTGTGGTAAAGGTTGCAAATGGTATACGGGTGTATACGGGGAAGGTGAGTGACTGACAGGTCTCTGTCTGACCTCCCTGCCCCTTTGTCTTTTTGGCAGTAATATCGTTAAGTAGAGTGGAGTAGAACAGACAGTACCTTTCATGGGTCACTTTCAGTTTGGCCTCTTCATTAAATAAATGGGTACAAAGAGTGCTAAACTATGTCACTACACAAAGAGAAAATTCTGGATTTGATTCCAAGTCTGAATCCTTTCTGTGTGTAGTTTGCATGCTCTTGAGCCAGTCCTCATTTCTTCATATTTGGCTACGGAATCACCTGGTTGGTGCAAAAATACCATTTGATGTCTGTCAAAGTGTCTAAAAGGTACGATGTTCTAAAGGGGTTCCAAGCCTTCAGCATCATCAGTACACTAATCACCAGCCTGATCATCTGGAATCATCTGCACCTGTTTATTCACCGCTCCATGCCTTGCGTTAGATGGCTTTGTTCTGCTCTGATCCATATGTAGGTCACTATGTGGCTTAAGGAATAAACAATCCTCTGAAAACGGTCAGGTACAGGAACTGAAAATGAAACACTGAAACCAAAGCACTGTTCTTCAGGAAGCTGTTTCCTCAAGCTGTTCCTTAACAATTCAGGAACAAATAACAAGAAAGTCTCTTTCTTTGAAAGCAAAATATGAAGAAATGGGGGTTCATAACTTTTGCACAGTACTATATATCAAACAGAAACGCTGCAAAATGGACTTTTGCTGTTTTTACATAAACCCACATCTGCCATAATTAGGTCTCATGAAAATGAGTAGTAGAAAACATGTAATGTGCAAGAAAAATATGTGAGCCTTTAAATGTCTGCATTATAAATGGCTACAGTCCTGCACAAACACACACACACACACACACACACACACACACACACACACACACAATAAAGGCTTTGTATGATTTGTTTTTCTACAGCACTTCTGTCTTTGCTCTTCTGACACAGCTGTGTATATTTTTAAGTTTCCTGATTTTTGACAGTACACATCCTCTTCAAACTCTCTCTCTCTCCCTCTCTCTCTCTCTCTCTCCTCTCTCTCTCTCTCTCTCTCTCTCTCTCTCTCTCTCTCTCTCTCTCTCTCTCTCTCCCCTCTCTCTCTCTCTCCTCTCTCTCTCTCTCTCTCTCTCTCTCTCTCTCTCTCTCTTTCTTTTTTTCTTTTTTCTTACCATGTGCACTGTTTGCTTACATTCACTTGCATGAGAATGGAGGTTTCTGAAACCACTTCCACATCCCTGTGCCGGAGTGGACGATGCGTTTTTGATCATACAGCAGCCGTCACATTAGCAGTGAGGTCCAGACAGCAAACCCTAATTCAGTTCTTCAGTGCAAAAAAGCTGTGTTCACAAGTAATGACATATAAGACTGTTCTTTTCCTGTACTTGTTCCTGTTCTCTTCTATATCTTATATATTTTTCTTTCTCTTTCTGTACACCTGTCTTTTTTTTAAGAGTTCTGTACGCCAAATTTCCTGCATTCGTGGGATAATAAAGATCACTCACTTACTCTTCTACTCTACTCTACTCTCTACTTGTGAAAAACTGGATTGAGGTTTCCGGCATTGTAAACTGAGTAAGCATCAGTTCCATCATCAGGAGGCTCTGTCATCTCGGGATGTTGCAGCCAGCCATGGTTAGAGAGAACGACCCTCAGGGTGATGCTACATCACAGGCAGCTTGGGAAACTGTGAAAGTTAGTATTCTCCTACTAGCTGTTGAGCTTGAAAGTATTTGGTATACTTGCACTTGGATGGGGCCTTGTTACGACCCAGAGGATATGTGCTAGCCGTCATCATTGTTGAAATGGAAATGCAACAATATTTTATCGGAGGAATGAGAATTTGGAATGAATATAGCCAAAGGAACATATGGCAGGAGGGATATAACTAGTTTATCGCTGTAGCAGCTATACATGAGTCAGCTGTTATTAGAATTGAGAAGGTGCCCTGTTTGCTGAATAGCTGGTCTGTTTGTTTTATTATGGCTGTGTAAAAAGACCACTGTTTTACTAGCCAACAAAGGAAAAAACGCAAGCTCAGACAAAGCGGAACACTTTCTAAAATCTCATGAGGAAAATCACAAGTGGTGTGTGTGCATGTGTACGAGGTGGGGGTGGCATCTGTGGCTCTACCTCATTTTACCCTCTTCGCCATACTGTTTCATTAATTTAGCTGGCGGTAGGTATTTTCTAGCATCATGACTTTAACTCCCTCCATCCATGCTTCCAGTTCCCTTGTTTTAACAACCCCCTCCCTCTTTCCTACCCACACATACACTTATGCACACCCCATACCTGTGGAGAGAGCTCATAGTTTCCAAAGAGCCACACAACTCTAGGTTTATTAGTCACAGAAGAGTGAAGCATCTGCTTATTAGCTTTATATAACACTGCAAGGGCCACGACTGACTCATCCTAATTATAAGCAGGCATCACATGGCACGCTGGGGATGACACCTTTGAACGATCGGGCGCATGAGTGTGTGTGTGTTTGTGAATTTCCTCTCGATTGCTTATTTGGTCCCATTTTGCCAAGTGATGCATTGCTTATTGAGCTATTGTGTTGAGTGAGACTTAATATCAGGGACCGAGCAAAGTCATTAGTAAATTCAAAATAAATCAAAGAGGAGACCGTATGTGTGTTTGTATGCGGTGGTCACCATTTCCCAAATGGAGGGACAGTGTTATCAGCCTCCAAGCACAAAAGAAGGGAGGGAAGGCGTAATGAGTGGAGCTGCTATTCAGCAACCCTCTCCCAGATTCCTCTCTGAAGATGAATGGTGCCATTGTGAATAGTGAGTTATCAGCACTGTGGGGGTTCTTCCACATTAAGGGTAGGGTAGAATGCATGACAAGCTGTGGCAAGATGCCTTCTCTCTCTAGTTCTTCCTCCTGTCTCTCTTCTTTTTCGCTTCTTTTCGGGAATCTGCGTCTATCTGGAGAGTAAATTGCTGATGCGGGGGAACGGCGAGCCACGGAATGATAGTGTGTCGGCAAAAAGAGAAGACTCATGGCTTGCCACAGCAAATCAGGCTTGTGGTTGTGTAACTGTGTATGTGTGTGTTGGAAAAGAAGAGAGAATGGACAGCAGGAGGAGAAAAGATTTGCTTGATTCAACATGCCTGCTCAGTGGAGCATTGTCACACATTGCCAGTATTAGTCAAGCAAACATCTCGCTCGCAGACGATGGCTTTGCGTCGCCCTCATTTCATCCAGTGCATAAAATTAGGCCTTTTTAAAAATGAATATTTAAAATTATTCCCCTGAAGTTTATGATTTGCTTTATTTATGTACAAACCACTTGTAATCTATCATTATATGACCTCTCTTACCTCTAGGGCTGTTTTTGTAACCTCTTTTGCTGTTTTGTGTCTTTATGATTGGCCTATGAATACATGACCTCTGCTCTAATTGGCTGAGTTAGGCTACATTTATGCCTAATACAGGAAAACAGCCTAGGCTGGAAATATGAAACAAACTGATTTATCTAACCTGAGAAACTTTTTGCAATAATAAGCCATGATTTTCTTGGATTCGAAGGTTGTAATTCCAGCAAGCTAGGTCTAAAAGGATGAATAATGTTTTAAATCAGAATTTCAGCTTAAAAGAGAGCAATTTTCAAATCACTGGGCAATTTATTATTTTTATATATTTATTATATATTTTTTATTATGTTTATTTATATAGATTATTATTATATCCTACTGTCTACCCAAAGAGATTATAATAATAAAGAAAAAACAAAATTTAAGAAAGCAGAGCTTGTGAAAGGACATTCTGGGTTGTTTAATTTAAGCCTAAAGTCAGAAAAAATGAAATGAAAAATGTGCCTGGGTAGGAAAAAAAGATTCAATAAAACAATCTTTCAAATTGCAGTCGAAATACTGGTTATAAAATACTAAATCACACTTGCTTACCATAACACTCTCTAATTACGTCTGTGTGAATGGTGTTTCCCTGCTGTAGACGGAGCATCAAAATGTGAATGTGACATCACAAACATGAGAAGAAGCTGTTTTGCTGCTTATTTGAAAGCAGGCGCGACTATTCTAGTCATTGTGAGAACACACAGCACAGCACACGAACCACAAGGAAATTGGACT
>CM029383.1:17047016-17067016 GCA_017165825.1 Hepsetus odoe
GCAAACGGCTTTTTGCAGATAGCCGTGTGTGTTCAGGTCGAGCAGCTTGTCATTAAGGTAATCAAATCTGCCTGTATGATCCAGCAGACATCCAATTAAATACTTACCATGCCACAGCAAGTGGCTTTTCAGCATTCTCAATGGATGCAACCCAGACGCTTAAATTACAGAGGAATGCAAACGAGTGTTTTAGCATTTGTGGCTGAGAAAAAAAAAAAAAATTGTGAGAGTGCTTTCATTCTCAACTTGACATTCATTTATGTGCACATTGTTAGCTTTGGAAAGTGGAACGAGGCCCCTCAACAGGCCCTAATACAGACACATCATGACACTCGAGCGGCTGATGGGCAGGGCTCAGAGCTGCTTTGGCTCTCACGCATCAGCGTAATGAGTGAAGAAGGGCTTTTTGGACACGGCGCCTCACACTCGCGGCATGATTAAAAGCCATCGTGCCTCCATGAAAAGCTCTGATGTGCTTCAGGCCGCAGCCAGTGGACGGAGGAATCAGTGCACATGTGCTGCTCTTTTGGTAAACATTAGTGAGTGGCCTTTGGTGTGGATGAAAGGAGCTGTCAGCGCAGAGTCCACACATTAGTGAAGGAGGAGGATCAGTGTGGAACGCAGAACACGCAGCAAATACCTCTCGCCTGTTAGGTGTGGACTCATCGAAATGCTTTTCTTCCTTTCATCCTTTCATTCCTTCTTTCTCTTTCTTCCTTCTTTTTCCATTCTGTCATTTTGTTTCTGCCTTTTTCTGACTTGACTTTTGTCTTTCTTATGTTTTATCTTTCTTTGTATCCCCCTTTTTCTTTTGTTTTTTTTCTTAATTTCTTCATTTCTCTCTCCGTCTCTTCCCTTTGGTCCTTCTAACTTTACCCATCCTTCCTTTCTTTGCCTTTTCTTTCTTCTTTCTTACATTCCTGATTTCCTTCATACTCCCCCTCCTTTGTTTGTTAGTCTGTTTCTTTCTTTTTTCCTTTTTATCTTCTTCTTGTCTTTCCTTTTGTTGTTTCTGTCTTTGTTCTTTCTAACTTTCCCCATCCTTTACCTTTTCTTTCTTTCTTTCTTTCTTTCTTTCTTCTCTCTTCAGGGTTTTATTAGTCCCCACTTCAGGGTGGTTCTCTCTGAGCTGAAATTGCAGTGAAGAGTAAGAGATAATTAAACAGCACTGCACCTCTCGCCAATGCGCCCCACACACAGCATGCAGCGGAACAATACGGACGGAGTGTGCGAGGCAGAGAGAGAAGCAGAGATGTCCAAGGCGTTATTGGAATCACTGACTGTTTCACTCTGGGGCTATAGTTGTAATTGAGATTGCTTTGCACTTTGCCCCTCTTGGCAGAGCTGTGATTTCCTCTGTTTCCAGACAGAGCTGGGTGGAGCACTGGGTGCGTGTGTGTGTGTGTGTGTGTGTGTTTGTGCTTAGTGCAATGATGTTTGCCTTGATTTCTCTGGTTTTACAAAAAGGCAAGAAGACTTCGGATCCAACAATGCGGTGTTTCAGGCACGAAGGAAGAAGGAAGCGGAGTGTTGGCACGTGTGACTGAGACAGACTGCAGGCTACAGGTTCCACAGGATCTGCTTTAACATATGTCTAAGGAAAGATTGACATATTGAGAAAGGGGGTCAGCTTACACCTCAGCAGACCCTGATACACATCGTCACCAGGAGTGTATGAAAAGGGCCATGACAACTCAATAAGTGACAGCAGCTACGTCAGCCTGGCAGGGCTCGGTTTCTTCTGGCCCGAGGCAGAATGAGAGGCTGTGCTTGGATAAAATTTCAGTTTTGTGTGCGCGAGTGTGCGCATATGCATACATGTCGTTGCATGTGCAGTACTGAGCTTTTGTGTGTAAGGAAATACAAAAGCCGAAAGAATGGCTGGACACTTTTTTAAAAAGAACTAGACTTTGTGTCTTTGATCAGTTTTGCGATGTTTTTTCCGTCACCTTCATCTAGATCTCTTAACCTGTGGTTCGTACTCAATATTGTTGGCAGATTTGTTGGTTTATTCTAAACTAAAAAGCTTCTGAAAGGACGTCTTCTTTAGGGATTTCCAAGCTGTTTCAGTAAAAACTGCATTTTAGAACTAGTCCTAAAGAAAATGAGAAAAACAGTCTTTCAGCTTGTATAATGACTGTAGTTTAACTTTTTAAAGAGCATTGTGCCACATTTTTACAAGGAATTTTTTTTCTCCTTTGCAAAGGATGCTAAAGTCCAAATGAATCTATGATTCACTGCCCTTTGGCCTTGTGAAGTGCCTTCAATAAACTCTCACAGACGTATTAAAGAAAACCACAGAGTGGAAGTGGGTTCTTGTTTACGACTTGGTGTTTGTGCTTCTAGAACCAAAACGCACATCATTTTGATACATTTTTCCTGACTGTAAGTTTGCGATGTTTGACTCATCTTTGCAAACTCATAAAAATCTCCAGCAATGAAACCGCAAGCAGACAAGCCCGTGAGCAGCTGCTCTGTGGAAAGATTTTGCAAATGTGGAGAACAGCAACCCGAGGAAGGAGAAAACTGGTAACCTCACACTTGCATTTGTGTCCTGATTAACTGATTAAAAATTGCCACAAAGGGTTCTGAAAGAACTCTTCTGGTTCTCCCAATGGACAATGTTTGAAGAAAAGAAATACACTGATAAAAAAAAAAAAACACACACTTTTAAAGTCTGCATCCAAACCATCCACTGAAAAGTTATTTATGCTGTTTTTTACATTTACAGCATTTAGCAGACACTCCGCTCGTTACAGGGACAGTCCCCCTGGAGAGGTTAAGGGTCTTGCTCTGGGACCCAGTGGTGGTAATACCAGAGGTGGGACCTGAACCTGGGACCTCTTGAGCCATAGGTCCATAGGCAAGTACCCTACCACTAGACCACCACCACCCCTTATGTTGTTCTAACGCAAGAATTCCTGTGGCAGCTTCCTTTTTAATTCTCTGTGTTTATAGCGTTTACCTGTTTTCTTCCCATTGTGACCTCTGTTCTGATGAAAGACCTTAACTGCCATTCTAACACTTCCATTGCATGTATAGTATGTATGATATCATATGGTGGTATCATGTATTACAATATACCCCTGATGTATGTCGCTCAGGCAAATGCAGTAAATGTACTACCAATGGCAGTAAAGACTTACTTAAGACAGTTAACACATCTGGATTACATCTGTTCCATGCCACTTCCATGACAGTAGTGTAAATAGGATGTAAAAGAGTCACAAAGCTCTAGGATTGTAACAGGATTGGGTCTAATAGCTGATGCGGGATTTTAAAATGGCTTTGAGTGGCTCAGGACATCCCTGACAGGTACTGTGGTGTTAGTAGACTACAGTGTATTTTCTATGACAGAGGTGTAAAATAAATCATAAGATGTGGATATTTCAGACTGGAACAGGACATCGATGGTAGATAGTGTTTAGCAGACTGTAGTACAGCCAGACATGGCGATTGCAGCAGGTGGATCACAAAGCACTCCGAGAAGAAGGAACATTCCACATCCGCTCCTGAAGAGCACAGTGAAGCTGCTTTGTGCCATGTTCCTGTGCTTTGGGGAGG
This sequence comes from Hepsetus odoe, assembly GCA_017165825.1. NCBI lineage: Eukaryota > Metazoa > Chordata > Actinopteri > Characiformes > Hepsetidae > Hepsetus > Hepsetus odoe. Next base: position 17,050,581 of record CM029383.1, read on the forward strand.
GTGTGTTTGAGGCGCTGGGAGGTATACGAAATGGGGGAGGATGGAGAGCCTTGTCAAAGACTGGCTGGGTAATTAGTGGCACTGCTTTCCCTGTTCTTTTGTTCCCCAGCATCTCTTTCATGCCAAGCAGTGTGTGCGTCTGGGTGTGTGTGTGTGTGTGTGTGTGTGTGTGTGTGTCTGGGCGAGTGTGTACGTCTGGGTGAGAGTGTGTGTGTGTGTGTGTGTGTGTATGAAGGGAGATGAATAGTGCCTAGCCAAACTCAGTGTGGGTTGCCAGTGAAGCTCCAGTTCCTCTTTTCCTGCCTTTGTGCGCAGTCTCCCGTCCCCCTCCCAGCGGAGCACTTTGTTCTGCTTTAGCTCAGTTTGGCTGGAAATACTCCTGACGACTCACCAAGGCTGCTAATTGAAAGCCTTTGGCAACCAGGTAATGGCAAGCCTAAAGAGAGAGTATAATAATATTGAAAGAATTCATCATCAAAAACAAATCCACTCCCCAAATTGAGAGACTCCACACACACACACACACACACACACACACAGACACTAGTTTTTTAAATATATTTTATACCCTTTTCTAGTTATATATTTATATAGCCATATGCCTATTTTTACATCAGTTATTAGATGGCTAATAAATGAGCAAATGTATTGTTTTGTAGAAAATAAATAATAATAAAATAATAAACATGTTTATATAAAAATATGTATAATATATATAAATAAGTAAAAACATATATATAATAAAAGTCAAACAAAAAGGCAATAAATTAACTAAAAATTGCTCCTTTACCACCCTGGCCAAAAAAAGGTGGGAAACATTTAACCCTAATGTTATCCTTAGTCATCAGCATGGTTTTAGCCTTTAATTTTCAAAAGCATGTAGCTTTAAGCCTGGAGTATTTTTGTTGGTTGCCAGGGTTTTACTCTGGTTAGTCCAGAAATGAAGAAACACACATGCTGCTTGTTTGCCCCCCCGCTTGCCGATGAGTCCCTGAGGTGTGTTGTGATGTGGAGGCCCGCGGATATAGACTCTGAAGCTCCCTAGTGTGTAATGCAAGGAGAGACGACCAAACTGAGGGTCTTCTGTGTGGTGTGTGAGTGTGTGTGTGCGTGCGCGTGTGCCTCTGTGTGTGTGTGTGTGTGCGTGTGTGTGTGTGTGTGTGTGTGTGTGTGTATGTGTGTGTGTTTTTGTCTACATTTATTCGGTATGTGAGCATTGATAATTCATAGTCAGTCTTTTTTTTTATTTGCCCAGCAGCTTTTACTGGTTTCCCTCAGACAAGCCCCCTCTCTTGCATGTACACACACACACACACACAATCCCTCCTCCCTTGGGCTCTGGTGCCTTGGAGCAGGCCCACGATGGATAATGACGCTGAATGGAATATCTGCTAGCTAGTGTAACCTCAAGGTCTTGATTTTTCGGAATGTGCGAGTGTGTGTTTATGGGTGGGTGTGGGGATTAAAGAAGGGGGGTTTGTATGTGTGTATGTGTGTTTATCTGTTGATGTGACAACTATGTGTGAATGTGTGTGAAGCTGTGATACAGAGGCCATCTAGAAGCAGGAAGGTGAATGAATGCAGGAGTAAAAAGCGGGGTCCGAAATGAAGGGGTTTGGATTGAACGGGAGAGTAATTTTAGTGTAATTTTGATGTAATTACTCTTTTTCTTTCTTTATAAAAGTAAAATGGAGGATGGGGGGCTTCCAGCAAAGGACCTCCTGAAAGGTAGTCTGTAGCTACACAGTAATATAGTAACCCTTATCACCATGTTGGCTTTTCTAATATTGCTGCAGTATGCAAAGTAGCCTCAATATGCAAATAAGCTATTTAAAAATTGGCAAAACTCATGAGTGTAACTATAAGTGTCCTGATGGACCAGCAGGGCTGTACGATATGGACGCATTGTGATTATACTACAACGTATTGCAAATGCAAGGTGGCCCATATTACCAGAATGAGATTGAATGACTACATGATGGCTCGTCTCAAATCCAGTGAACATTCGGTTCTTCTGAACTATCACTCACCATCCATACAGTACATGTGCAGAAGTTAAGCTGCATAAGCCACCTGTTTTCAAATCAAAATTTTTGTTTCTCAAAAACAACATGTCACCATCATCATGCAATATCAGAACAGCGGAGACCAGTATTACAACAACAGACAATATACTGTACACTTTTACTGACCAGATGAGTGCCTCTGTGGGTGTTTTGATCAATGGATTCATTCGATGCAGCACTGGTGGAAGATTTTAGTAGAAATGTTCCAATCGTTTTTAGCCAATTCGTATTTCTTGGCAGACTTTTTAGTTTTTAAGTGGCAGCGACCTGCCAATGGTAGAAATTCAGTAGAAATCTTATTTGGTACAGTCTCACTATCTCTCAGTCTTGCAAGACCTGCCAACCTGGTCCATTCTCTAAATCTAAGCAAAAGCAAAACTTATTCCATTGGAGGAGCACTGCAGTGGTTAATATGTTTCTGATGCAGCGGGTAGCCTCTCCTTTCTTTAAAAACTGTGTAAAAATATATTCTCTGGTTGTTATACGGTTTCACAAGAGCCACAGTTAGCCTTTATTAATCTAGAAAATAACTTAAGAAGTTGTTGAAACAGCGTTGAGAACTGTCAGTCATTTTCTGGGCTGCTTGTCCTAATAGGGGTGGGGGGGGGGGGGGGGGGGGGAGTGCTGGAGTCCATCCCAGCTCACACAGTGCGAAGGATGGGGACACACCCTGAACAGGTCGCCAGCCTATCGCAGGAAGGAGCGAACCGACGGGGATGGCACCTTGCTCAAGGGCACCTCAGCACAACCCACCAGTAAGGGGTTTGGACCCACAACCTTCCAATCCAGGGCCAACTCCCTAACCACTAGGCCACTGCTGCCCTGACAGGTCAAGAACTGTTTAATACATTATTTAAGCCAGGAAGGACAGTGATGAAGCATCAGCTTTATGAAGAAATTTGGAAAAGAATCTTGAATGGTAGTTGTCACTTAAATGTTTGGTGAAATCAAATCATTCAAAAATCAACAGTACTCTTGACTATGTTCAACAAGGAGAAATCAAAGCATTTCTACATGCACAGTGTGACGAGAGCTCAGTTTATTGGGAATAAACAGCTGTGTAGCCTTAAGAATTACACATCTGAGAAGCTGATAGAAAAAAAAGACTTTAGTTTGCTAAGGAGGGTAAAGACTGGACTCTGGAGCGATGTAGTAATGTGGTCTGATGAGTCTAGATTGACTCCAGAGTGATGAGTACATTGGAGTAAGAAAAGAAATGGATGAAGTGATGCCAAGTGCCAACCATAAAAGCCTGTGGAGGCAGTGTTCTGACCTGGGGTTGCTTCAGGTGGTCTGGTCTAGATTCAGAAATGTAATGTGCCCAAAAAATGAATGCTGACTACCTGAATATACTGAAGACCAGATGTTTCTGGCAGTGAATGTTTTCTTCCAAGGGGGTGGTGGTGGTCTAGTGATAGAATACTCGTCTATGGATGAAGAGGTCGCTGGTTCAGATCCTACCTCCAACCCTTCCACCACTGGGTTCCTGAGCAAGATCCTTAACCTCAAGATCCTTCAGGGAGATTGCACCTGTAATCAGATTATGGTATAGCAGACATCTGCTAAATGCCAAAAATGTAAATGCAATGTCATGATTCATGAAGCTCAAATTGTGAAAGTGGTTTGGATCATCTTGGCCACTATGGAGTCCTTTGCCCTGTTGAAAATCCTTGGGATCTGCTAAACAAGACTTCATGCAGTGGTCCAACTCTCCTATGATCAGTTAAAGATATTGACGAAATCTGGACAGTAATAAATGTTGTGACATTGCGTAATCTTATTAAAACTACAGCAAATGCGTGGCATTATCAAATCCGAAGACGGTCCAACTAAACATTTTTGGCAAGGCAGTTTCCCTAAAAATATTGTAGAGCAACACTGCAAAGCATATTCCAGTTGCTGTATGTTGCTATATTATCTTATTTTGTTTCTTTTTCCATCATGCATCCATATTGTAGACCAAGGCTTTCCCTTTCCGGCGAGCGGACAAACATTTATTCGGCTCACACAAGGTTCATTGCACACATCTGCCTATATTTCTCACATTCACAGATTCTCTCTCTCTCTCCGTAATGGCTTACTTTACATTGCTATTGATTTCAGATTACCATCAGCTCAGCTCGCTGTATTAATGCCTGCCAAATGCTTCATTGCATTGTGAACATGGGATCAATAACTTGATAATTTGATGCATGGAGAAGACTATTAGCACTGCAGCTTATGAAAAATCCTCAGGGTTATTTGATGTCCTTTTCTGTCCTTTTTCTACCCTTTCTAAAAGGCCTTTCCATCTTTATTCCATATCTCTCTCAGTCTTTTGGTCACTCTGCCCCTCACTGCCCATTGCCTGGAGTCACTCACTCGGGAATGCTGCATCTTTTCAGATGATTTCTTGTAGGCTCCGTCTCATCCACGGTCTGCTGACCACTTGGAAAAGCATGAATGATTCGAGTGAGGTAAACAAACAAAGAAGAAGAAATGAGGTAAAGACGGAGCAGAGCGGAGAGCTGCTTAGAGAACTTGAGGTAATGTACTCATCTGAAGGCATCTCAGGATGTTTACCTTGACACAACAAACTGAAGCCGTCCTGTTTGGAACAACAGTGAAATTCCAAACAGTAAATTTCCAAACACTACCCATATGGCAAGTTTCATGCCTGCCGGTCCCTGACTTGGCAACTTAGAAAGACATTAATGCCTTTAAACCCTTTTCACACGACTAAAAAACACAATTTATGCCTGTTTTTGGAGCTTCTTCACGTTTCAAATATGTTTGATTAAAAAAACTGGAGGCAAACTTGATTTTCATATTCATAGACAAGGCCACGAGTCAATATAATTATAAATATATAAGTAAAAAAGGTTGTTTTTTTTGTCAATGGGAGACAATGTATTTTTTTATTAAGGAAGCTGCAACTTCGATTGATCAAACACATTGATCTGTGTCGAGGTGAGGATTGTTTTCACAGCAGAGATGTATGTAAAGGCCATGAAGGCTTTGTTTAGTCAGCAACATGTGAAGATTTATGTAACTTATTCCCATACAGGGATGAAGAGCTTTATATGAGAAACAAACTCTTTAACCCCATGTTTATTGGTAGTTGAATTTGAATTTTTGTTTAGAATAGATAACCACACCATCTCAACATTTAAAAATCAGTTTGATGTCCTCAGTTTAACTCTTTAAGAGTCCCTTCTTACTTTGTAAATGGCATTCCTTCATATTCAGCGCAAATTGTCAGCCCCACTTGACCAACCCCATCTTCCTAGAATTGCTTTGTGGCTTTAATTTTCACACCTAGGACAGAGACTCATTTCTAGTTACCCAAGTTCAGCCTATCTTTAGTATTAGAGCAGCAGAGCCGGCTGTATCCTGGGGGAGAATCGGAGGCTGTAGGATCAGCTCATAGGCTTTTCCTGCAGTGATTATCAGTGGCTCCTGCTCTCCCCACAGAGGCTTCCAGCAACTTTGCTTTCTGTGCGGTTTTAATTCCGCCTCCTTGTTAAGTAATTTGTCCGTGCAATAGCCTCAGGAGAACGTCAGAGTGATAAAAAGAGTTTTCTGAGTGAGAAAAAGAGAGTGTGTGTGTGTGTGTGTGTGTGTGTGTGCCGCCATATTGTGTTGCTCTGAAGACTTGTCCTGTGTGACTTTTCTGTTTAAGAAGCAGGTTTTTAATTGTGTCTTCAGTTAATTTTACAAAGTAAACTTTACTTTCCTCCATGCCATGTTCCACCCAGATGTAATGATGCAAGCCTAATGTGGCTAATAGCCAATCAAGTCAGCTTCTTGTAAACTACACAGCTAACTTATCAGAAGACACACCTAGAAGGTTCCTGATGTTCAGTTGATTTATTGTGTATCAGCAAAAGGACGTAAAGGCAATTTGTCCAAAAGTTTGTGGAAACTTGGTCAATCTAACATTTCTTCCTAATTCATGTCTATTGTTATAGACCTGCTGCAATAACAGCCTCTGCTTTTCTTGGAAATCTTAATCGTAAACATTACACATTGGAACGTTGCGTTGAGGATTTGATTGCTGTCACTCAGAGCATTAGTGAGGACAGGGCGGTTAGGAACTTATGTTGGATGGTCAGTTCTGAAGCTCAGAAAACACTCCAACTCATCCCAGAGGTGTTGGGTAGAGCGCCATAACTCCAGAGAATGGATTTCCGCTACTGTGCAGCCCAGTGTTGAGGGACTTTATATGCCTCTAGCCAACACATTACATTGGCCATGGTGACCTTTGATGTACAACTCATGCTGAATGTCTCATTTTATGCTTTTTGGGGAAGATTATAAAGTGAATGTGCACAGCTGAGCTGGTGTCAGCAATGTAAATTCAATAATTTGCTGAACTCACTGAGTTAAGGGAAAACTGGATCATTTTGGACATAGAATGTAGTTTCTGTTCAATTATTTTTCAAGAGCCCCACCGTTTCTCACCCGGGGTTGAGCCTCATCAGGTCTTTCTTCACTTCCTCCTGCTGACTGGAAGTGCTCAGAGGTGTCAAAGTGAGTCCAGCCTCCTTCCTGGCGCTAATCTCATCACCCTTAACCTCCAGCAGGTACACACTGCAGCCTCCTGTCGTCACGCTTCAATCGTCATGACACCTACACTGTTGTCGCCATGACGACACCTGACAGCTTGGTCCCTTGGGAGGTGGCGCTGCACAGAGGTGTCCCGGTGGGGGCTGCCAGTGCTGAGGGAGGGTTAGCGGTTAGCGGTTGGCTGTATGGATTGATACATAGTGTTCACACTGTGGTGGCTCTGTGACAGCACAGGCACTCTGCTGGGGGGCCCTGAGGTTGACCTCACTCTGGGAAGAAATCATCTATTCGAACACACAGGACAAAGGCCAGTGATTTTGAGTGTGTGTGTGTGAAAAAGAATGAGGGGGCGGGGGAGCGGAAAAAGGAGAGGAGATAGCAAATTTTTTTTTCTATTTATTGGGGTTTTCGAACAGCAGACAGTCCTTGGATGCGCAGCAGGCATGCTTTCTCTGAAGAGCAGGAGAGAGAAAGAAAAAGAGAAAAAGAGTGAGACAGAAAAGCAGGGGCGACTACATTATCACACCAATTTAAATCCAATTTATGTTTTTGTATTACCATTCATTCCACTCTCTTTTCTGTCCTCTCTCTCTCTCTCCCTCCCTCCCTCCCTCCTGCCGCCATCCACGCTTTCTTTGTGTGCTTGACATTTTTCAGGTAAATATTTTTGGCCATTGAGGCAGACAGGCATGAGATTAAGCATTAAGGCCAGTTTTCATTATACTGAGGTTATTTTGGCCTGCTTCTCACACTCACACACATCTCCACTCACAGGCACAACACACAAACGTGGACAAAATGATGTATATTTTTCATCTGTTTTTCATCTAATGCATTATATATATATATGTATGTATTGATTGTGTTTATTTTTTTCTTGGTTGAGCAGTGGAAAATGATAGCAGTTTTTGATTTTATATATAATCGTGTGGCATTAAACCTCTCTCCTTTGATTTGAAAAACTGATAAAGTTAACAAACTCTGCCACTGATTTCTATTGCATTTAGTATACGCAGTCTTCATCACAGCACTCGACCATCAACAGACACACTCTTCGTTCTTCACCCTCTCAATTAAGCCCCTGCAGTTCATCCACTGCTAATTAGCGCAGGTGTAATTAAACAGCAAGGCTCCACCGGTCAGATCCCTTACACAGCCCTGGTCCCTCTGCGACTGCGTATTAATTTATTTTCACGCATTTTAATTGTATCCTGGTGCGGCTGCGGCTCTGTTTACCCTGCCTCTGTTTGTGCATTAATCTTCATTGTTTGCGCTACAAGTTTCTCCCGTTGGTAGGCGCTTGAACAAGCGTCTACAGCAGATAACACAGATTTCTCTATAGTCTCATTAAATCATCTTCCAGCAGCACTAAATCATCCTCTCTCTCAGGAACAGGCATGGCTATTTGAATAAACTCATAACTTTACTCCTTGTATTGAATTGGTGTTTTTGAATCTTTTGGAATAAAGAGAAGTATATTTAGTTTTTGAAAGAAAGTTTCTGGCCAGACATCACTTTTGGATCGAGCCTCATTCTTGAGCTCAGTTTGTTTACATGTTAAAATCCCATTATTTAGCCTGAATCAGGCAACCTGGCCTCAGTGCTCTGATTATTTTTTTTTGTTACATAAGAAGGTCCTGGGTTTGATTCCCAGGTGGGATGGTACGGGTCTTTTCTGTGTGGAGTTTGCACCCTGTGTCTGCGTGGGTTTTTTTACGGGGTGCCCCAGTTTTATTTACATTTACGGCATTTAGCAGACACTCTTATTCAGACCGACTTACAGGGACAGTCCCCCAGGAGTTGGGGTTAAGGGTTTTGCTCAGGAACCCAATGGTAGAAGTGTTGGAGGAGGGATTTGAACCTGTGACCTCTTGGTCTATAGGCAAGTATCCTACCACTGGACCACCACTGGCCCCGCCAGCCGCGGTTTCAAATTGCCAGGGTCAGGGTGTCTGTCTGGCAATGGACTGGCAACCTATCCAGTCTCCTGCACCCCTGTGACCCTGGTTATGGTAAAAATGACAACCAACACTCTTTCTCGCTCTCTGTCCATCCTTGTTCTTTCTCTTCCTTACATGCTGTCTTTCTAACTCTTTCTTTTTCCTTCTTCTCTTTCCACTTTCTAAAACTCTTATTACTTATTCTCTGTCTTACACACACTCTCTCTTTCTCTTTCTTTCAGTCTCATCTTTTTGTCTGTCACTTCCTCTCTTTCTGCTTTTCCTTTGCCTTTCTTTTCTTTCACTGTTTTCTCTCTCTCTCTGATTCCCAATCTTTGCTTTCTCTTTTCTTCCTCTCTCACTCAGTCTACCTCTCTCTCATTGAAGTGTGTGTGTGTGTGTGTGTGTGTGTGTGTGTGTGTGTGTGTGTGTGTGTGTGTATGGAGTCAGATCAGCCAAATATGGCTTGTGTTCATACAATAGGAGGGGATGATAGACTAGGACACCCCCCTGTGAGCAGGAGTATCCCAGCATCCCCTGCATCCGTCCTGCTGGCTGGAGTGGCGCGGCCTCACCCTGGCGCCTCATAATCACAGGTTAATTCAGTTAATTTTGGGTGAGTGGAGAAAGCAGCTACTTGTACACTGCTGCTTCTGTTAGACACACACATGAATGTCCTAATCTTTTTACTGAGCGTGCCTCCACTGAGGGAATTTATACAGCATTTGTGTGTGTGTGCGTGTGTGTGTGCGTGTGTGTGTGTGTGTGTAAAATGTCTGGCAGGCCTGTCACCACTCACCATGAGCTATCATCACCCGGTGCTCTACTGCCCTATTTTTCTGTCACCAGCACAATCAACAGTGCATTGTCTGACAGGTACAGCCTGCTTAAGCTGGATGAACATTTCAGAAGCAAGTCTTATTCTGGAGGACCTCAAGTCAGGGAGAAATTATTTGTGCCTGTGTGTGTGCCGATGCCTGGGTTAAAGTGTATTATTTCTCAGGTTCACCGCTCGTATGTCCCGATCCTTTGTCTTTGCCCCCTTTAAATCATTAAAATCTGCTCCCAAAATAGTCAGGTCACACTCATGTCCCTGTCAGGCACCTTTAGAATGTGGTTCCCATTGCTAAAGGCATAATAAAAATCTGAGAAACAAGCGAGGGAGGCAGGATATTCTTAAATAACTTTGCCTACACTAAAACAAAACAAAAATTGTTAGATCATGGTCTTCACATCCGAAGACATGTGACAGCAACATTGGGAAATAACGTTCATTGAAGAGGAAGAGAAGGTTCAAAAGCAAAATAGCTTTTAATGCAGTTAATTAAAGCAATATTTGCCTCTGAATATGCAAATGAGCCCTCTAAGCAATTATAGTGTTTTGTTTTACACTGAGAGCATCTCATACTTCGCTTAATAAAGGCGAAATAGCACCCATGTGCTATGCGTATCGGAAATGCTAGAATTTGCAGAAAGTGCAGCTTATTGTCCAATCATAGTCTATGTGTCTGTACGTCTTTTTGTGTGTGTGTGTGTGTGTGTGTGTGTGTGTGTGTGTTTACCCTGGGTTTAAGTTCAGCTAAACTAGGATAAGCTCCATATCTGTCATCTCGGTGGTCTCCTCTCTTTGCCTGTTTGTTCTGTTGCTGTAAGCAGGGTTTGTGGTGAGCTGTGGGCTTGTACACAATGGAGGACAATAGCAGCGTGATTGTGTTATTGGGTTTAGGCTGATGTGTGTGATGGTAGCCGAGTCCCCGTCGTAGTTGTATTGCTTTGAAGTTTATTTCTTATCTTCAAGTGTCTCTTTAAACAAGGGTTAGGCTTGTATACTAAGGCTGGAGATATGCAGGGAAGCCCCTTCTAAACCTCACCCAAGCCTGATGTCAAATCTTTCAATTAGACGCTTAAAAATAAAATCTGACAGGTAATGAGTTACGCTAAGGTTTGGTCATACAAAGTAAAGGAGTAAATGATTCATTTTTGAGGAAATGATTCAGTTCATCGCCAAATGTCAAATTTCAATCAATTTTATGAAATCCTATTAGTTATTTTGACTTTGGTTGAAAGAGAAAAAAAAAAGATTGCTCCGACAATTTCACAGTAGCCCAACCTACTTCTGCTGGACAAATATTTTGAACAAATCTTAAAATGAATTCAGACTACAGCAGCAACCCTTTCCATTAATACTAAAGTTATGAAGCGTTTTTAACCCGTTTCCTTGTTCTGTGAATGGGATACAGTGCAGCCAATCAGAGTCAAACTCATTTCCATATCAGTCTCCAGGAGGCTAAAACAGTCATGCAGAAAGGAATTGGTCGCTTTAGTCTACAAACCAATAACCCACAGGTGTTACGTTTGAGATGAGCATTATAATCCAAGTTCGATGAGGTTGATGCATTCTTTTACACTCCTACTACAAATCTTTATGTATTACGCTGCCCGCATGTTCTTTATTTTTCCTGATTCGCCTACAAACCAATAACCCACAGGTGCAGTCAAGCAGCACTATAGCTCAAAAGCTATAAGCTCCATTTATAACATTTCCATTTTCAGACAAAAGCAGACCATTTTCTGGTGGAATCCATTCACCCGCGCCAGCTTAAAGCTGCATAGACATGCGGATTGCTGTTAAAGAGCCTTTAATTAGATTTGCTTTCCTTTGTGAGTGTGTGAGTGTGTGTGTGTGTGTGTGTATGTGTATGTTTTAACCCAACAGGTAGAGTGCGTGTGGCATGGTGGGTTTTGCTGAGTGGGGGGTGCTGTGGTCCAGAATATTTCTGCATCTCAGCAGCTGGGGATGGGTTTTCCATATTAAAGAGGCATGGGGAAGAGGCGGGTAGTGGAGGGGGTCTTGCTGTGCTCCTGGCTGTTGGAGGTGGTCCAAGGGGAGCGAGGGAGAGAAAGAGGAGTGCGGGGGGTTGTCCCTGAGCTACAGGCCTGTACAGTAATCCCCTCATTAACTCGCGCAGGCCACAACCCTGCACTCAGTCTGAATTATAAACACATCCTGCCTTGTATGAGTGTGTGCACACATGCTGTGTCCATTTATGTGAGTTTGTGTACTTGTTTGATTGTCATTTTTCCTTTTGATTATGTTCCTCCAGTCAAAACGATCAGATAAAAGGTGTTTTATTGTTCTAGTGAAATTTATAAATTCACAAAGCATCGCATTTACTTCGTCAGACTGAGGAGACAGATATCTGCATGAAAAATGTATATCGGCATCAGACGGATGTTGAGATTTGAGATCTGTTGATCTCTGACATTATGTTGGGGGTATTTCAAACCTGTATTTAATGATGCATTTATTGGAATAAAGAGAATGTTAAGAAATATCAGGCTAAAATGCTTTCCTTTTTTTCATTTCATGTTCAAATACTGATGATATACACTCAAAATGACACACTGGGCCATTACTTTTCACAATAATGAAACAAATGTTGCCATGTTGTCATTGCCTGCTTCTGTTTTACATAAAAAAGGAACAAACCTTATATGTTAATATTCTGTATGTCCCTTTTTAAACAAGCAAAAACATTAATGAAAAAAAAAATCTACTGCTTTTACACAGTTACTGTGAAACAGCATCAGCTGTTTATTTTCTGCAGGATATGTTATTTAAGGTGGCAGTTCTCATTTGGGAATTTTGGGAAAAATGTCTCCATAAAATCTCCCAGCCTAATGATGTCCCGCTGTCACAATAAGCTAAAAGGATTCCAGTAAATAAGTGAAAAGTGCATCAGTATTGTAGATTATTAGTGAACTGTGTTGACAGAAGCATAAAGAGAAAGCGCATCACTTTCGGATAGATGCAAAGATAGAGTCTGATTTCTTTCTTTCCAGCAATGCCATGTTTTCATTGGGTTTGGAAGGAATGTGTGTGATATCACTACCTAAAAACTCCGCTTCTACCACAACTATCCCAAAAATTGGCACTGAAAGGTGAAAATGGATACTCTGAAGTGAGAGGGATAGTTGAAATAGGCAGAGAACCGCTTGTTTATGGAACTGGAAGTGAAAGTGATCTGTCATTGTGAGCACACAGCACAGCACTCAGTGAACTGCACTGAAATGCATCTGATGCATTTAACTAATGCACACAATGGCAATGGGCAGTCATACCCTGCACCCAGGCAGCAATGATAGGGAGAGTACCTTGCTCAAGGCTAACTCCGGGTAACCTACTGGTCCAGGATTCAAACCCACAACCTCCCGATCCTGGGCCCTAGTCTCTAAACGCTAAGGCACCGCTGCCTACCTCGGTAACTTACAGAAGGAACAGATTGATGTGTGTTTGATAGCAAAAGTCAACATTCCAGTAGAGCACACTGACTATTCCAAAAATCATGGTGCACTAACACTAGTAAGGTGCCCAAAAGTTTGTCACATAGCTCAAAACATAGTAATGAGCTTGCTTGCTAATCCTGCATCAGATTCACAGGTTCAGCATGAAACTAATGAATCAAACCTCACCTGGGCTTGGGACATCTACTCCTTGAAACACTATGCTTTAGAAAGAAAGCTCATATAATTGGTCTTTACACCAACAAACTGTTTAAAATGTAGATTTCCACTCAGAAATTCTCCTGTTTCCTCTGTGGGAATGCTTCAGAAAAGGAGGTCTTACATCAGAAAATCTTTTTTTAAAAGAACCCTCCATCAAAATTCTCCAATTAGCACCATCTCTTCATGTGAATCGTCATCTCTCTGCAGGACGGCCCTCTCCAGGCCCAAATTATTCTTTCATGCTAGTTCCTCATGCTTGCTCCACTCTTTCTATCCTGTCAAGATGATACTAGCAGTGCCCCTGACAAGCAGAGAGAACTTGCAGGGAAAAGGGAGAGGAAAAAAAAAAAAGCAGAGGAAGAATATGTGTGGGAGAAGGAGAATGTCTGACGTGTCTGTTTAGTTTGATATGTCCTCAGTTATCCTCTGCTGATACCAGGCTAATAGATCCTCATCTTCTTACAGACAGCGCTGGTTGACAGATATACGGCATGTGGAGCTATGAATTTGTCCCATGTGGTCCATGAAGGGCGATCTGGGTGGAGAGTAAGAACGCGTGAAAGTCTGAATCCTGCATTTTCCTCTGTTTTCCAAATGCATTCTTTGTACATAGAGAAACTGGCTGACAGGGATTTAACTTGTGTGTAGTGGCTTTTTGCCAGCACAAATATATATGGCCCATTGTGATTGTAATATATTCATTGAAAAATCTAACCACTGTACATTTTTCACTTCCTCATGTCCATCCGTTTTCTTTGAGGAGCAAGCAGTGTATCCTAATGATGCAATGAATCACATAACATCGCCCCCAACACTTCCTGCAGTGTATTGCAGTTTGTCAGAAAGACTAGTATCATATACATAATTATTGGGGGTTTTCATACGTTTTTTAATAATAGAGATTCTTAGTTGATAATGAACACTGTTGACTATTCATTGTAGACCCTCAATGCAAAAAAAAAAATAATAATGTGTTGGGAATGTTCCTGCATGAATATGTGTGGGGGGTCACACAGCCATAGCTGGATGGAGAGGGGATCTTTTGTGTCGGCCGGGGGGCCGTAATATGAGGCTGGCGTCAGAGATCTTGTGTCAGGCCCTGTGGGGTGCTCTATGCCTCACTTCCTGTTGACAGCAGCACATTACACTCTCACAGTGCACATACTGCACACACAAGACCCTGCTCTCTCTCTCTCGCTCTCTCTCTCTCTCTCTCTTTTTCTCTTTTTGTGTGTGTGTGTGTGTGTGTGTGTGTGTGTGTATGAGAGAGTGTGATTATTCACTATTCCCTACATATAACTATTGTATCACTATTCCCTACAGTGTAAATAGCGTATCACTATTTCTATTGTTGTCACTATTAACTATCCTAACATCGTAAACATTGTATCACTCTTCCCTTTGATTTACCTGTAAACTATTTTCCTATGTTGTAATTAAATTCCTATACCATACATGGTCACTGGTCATTATTTCCTGCAACTATTCTATATCCCCTACATTTGAACTGCTCACGTTTCCCTACATTATAAATAATGATTCGCTCTTCTTTATGAAAGTAGCTACTGACTGTTGCCTCATTGTTACTCTTCACGATTCCCTACATTATAAATAATGAATCACTGTCTCTACACTGTAACTATGCACTATTCCCTATACTTTAAATATTGTATTACTATTCCCTACTGCTCACTATTCCCTACCTTATAAATATTGAATCACTGTTGCCTACATTGCCTCACAGCAAGGTCCTGGGTTTGATTCCTGTGTGGGGTGGTCTGGGTCCCTTCTGAGTGGATCTGTATGTTCTCTCTGTGTCTGAGTGAGTTTCCTCCAGGAGCTCTGGTTTCCTCCCACTGTCCGAAGACATGCATGTCAGGTCTATTGGAGATAAATTGCCCTCTAGGTGTGTGTGTGTGTGTGTGTGTGTGCATGCGATGGGATAGGCTGGGATAGGCTGCAGCACCGCTCGCTACCTTAATCAGGGAGCAGTGCGAGTGAGTGAGTGTCGTCTACACTGTAACTGTTTTAACTTTTTTTTTTTGCTCAGTTGATCTAATCAGATCAACAGTTTTCTGCTGCAGATAACAAAGACTGCATTGCATTGCATTATGGGTTTTCTTTGCGTGTTAAGATTCCTTGTTTGTGCATGTTTCTTTCTTTGATATAGTTTATATAGTGTTTATATCATTTGTTCTCTCAGATGTGAGAACTTCAGTTCCCATAAATTTCCATTAGATTTCAATATATACTGGATCTTATATTGTGGATAGTTCAGAAATGCATTGCCATCCACTCAATACCACTGGTGCTCAACCTATTGTGCTGCAGTGTTTTTAGATACCCAAAATAATTCACTATGTAGTGAATAAGGTATTGCTTTGGACAGAGACAGTATGTTTGGGTGTATGGCAGAGGTCATGGATTACATACACAGCGGACTCTTCTGTGTGTGTTGTAGACCATGCCTTTCACAAGCCCGTTGTTACCTAAGGATGAGCTCTGTCCTAAGAGTCCACACCAAAGCCTTAATCCTTTTGTTAGGAGCTCCAGCGTTCTGCTCACCAGCTCAACAGCGAAGAGAAATCAAATGCTTTTGTTGGGAGCTTTCCCCCAGCCCCCCTCCGGCTTCCTCCTCTGCTTATTCCTTTGTCTTCTGCTGCCTCTTTCTCTCCGCCCCTGGTGCTATGTGCTTCTCTCCTCCATCTTGTACTGTGATTATTGATTGTCTGAGGCAGAACTCCTAGCTAAATTCCTCCTGAGGTTCAGATTTGCCGAACCCCCCCCCCCCCCATGCATGCACCCCATCAACCCCTCCCAACAAGAAACTCTTCTTTAGCAGACATTGTGTACCAGTGAAACCCTATCTGTTTGATTAGCCCCCCAGCCCTGCAGTCTGCTTGTTTCACAGACAAAAAGCTCTGCCACAGAGTCGCTTTTCGCCAAATTTCTGTTTAAATTGCAAAATGCTTCCAGTGTCTCCAGGACTGGGCCCTAATAGTGCACTCGGCAGCTCTCCCGATGAATATTCCACTGGCGTCTAAGCTGAAGAAGTATGGATTTTTTGCATATTCCATAGCCAAGGGCAACACGCTTAATGAATAAAAGAGAAAGGAGAAACGCAAAGCTGATCATACAGAGTAGGCGGCTTGCCCGGCCCCATCAAAGCTGGGGATAAATAATTGACTTCTTCGCCAAAAAAACTCTTCCTTTCAGTCTCCTGCGCTTCAGGAACGAATCCACATCTGAGCTCCTTACGCCTTTTACTTTTCATTAAATTACACACTGAATCTGATAGGGATACAGCGAGATGATAATGAGGAATATTAATAGTATGTCATTAAGTTAGTAAGCCATTGGGGATGGCGTGTCATTG
>CM029383.1:17072016-17092016 GCA_017165825.1 Hepsetus odoe
TTTCCTTTGTCTCTAAAATGGGACACTCGCTGGGCCTGTTTCTTCACAAAACTCCACAAAAACTATGTGTGTGTGTGTGTGTGTGTGTGTGTGTGTGTGTGTGTGTGTGTGATCCTGACCTCCTGTCCTATCTGCCATACAATCTGACTTTTTCCGGCATGACAGCCCAAACAAATTATCTTATTACCAAGGCTATAACCTTGCCTTCCCACTTTTCCTTCTCACTCAGTTTATTCATGCGAGGAAAAAAGCCTAAGGTGCCTGTGTGTGCATATGTGTGTATTCAGTTGTGCATAAGTGTGAGACTGGATTCCCATGTTGTTTCAGTGTGAGAATGTGTATGTGAGGGCATGTGTGTATGTGTGTGAGTGTGTGTGTACAGTGATGTGAATCAGATGAAGATGAATGAAATGGTGGGCTGCTCTTCTGTTGCTGGTGGGGTGTGTGTGTGTGTGTGTGTGTGTGTGTGTGTGTGTGTGTGTGTGTATGCTGGAGGTGAGAGCTGATGTATTTGTTTATGGGCAGTGTGTGGGTTAACTGGATGAAGATTTATTCTTGGCTCATCGAGCCTCTCCTTCTGCAGATAGATAAATAAATGGAAATTGGGACATTTATCACTGCCAGGACGTCCCACCTGGAGCAGGGTGAACATGCAGAGACCCTCATAACCACACATGCCTGTGGATCATCTACACATATAAAGTTATGGTGTGTGTGGGTGGGTGTGTATTTCAGGATGTGTGTGTGTGAACAGTTGTTTAGTGTATGCATGGCTGATTTTTACACACAGGATTGAGTCCAATGGTGCTGTGTGTTAATACCCTTATGCCCACTGCTGTGATGGTGAAGCAGTTGTTTTTTTTTTTGCAGTTTAATCAGCAGGGTACTGTGTGTGTGTGTGTGTGTGTGTGTGTGTGTGTGTGTGTGTGTGTGTGCATGATTTGAATCTCAGACCCCCTGGGAGATTCCATACCTATCAATTCACTGCTAAATTACTAGCAGCAGTGATAAAAGGCTCAACTCTCAGGCCCTGTAACTAGTCACTGAGACGTGCAGGGCTTCAAAGTGAACTGAATATCTAATAGCTGTTTTATTTGGATGAGGTAGAAATTTTCCCTCACCGCAGAGAAAGCGAGTAGGCATTCGATAAGGACTGTGTTGTCATGCTTAAGAAGCGGCAGTGTCAGTCTTTTACAGTGTCTGGGAGAAAAGGAAGCCTGTACTTAAGTTCATCGTCCAAACTCCAACTCCTACACACATACAGTAGCAATCAAAAACTCCAGCAAATAGCAGCAGCGAAGGGAACGGGGCAGGAAAGGCATGCATATGTGGTTGGAGGAGGTTTGGGAATTATTCTCCATTTTATGCCACTGGAAGCGATACCGTTGCAAGTCCAAATTCATCTTGTTCAACTGCAGTTGAAGCTTTTGGTCAGTCTTCTGCAGCACATTCTTGAAAACTCACACTGCTTTTTGTCCTTTTGCATTATTTTACCCCGAACACATGAGGAATCTAGCTTGTCAAAACATCACAATCATTTCTCTGTCAGTTTGAAAAAACTTCACGTTTAAATTTGGCCAAAACCGGCAAAACTCAAGGAACAACGTTTACCCGTGCTGAGCCCCACACATTGTATTCCATTTCTGTGATGTTAACCTGTCCAGGGTGTTTTTCAACCTTTCTCCCATTGGAAAAGTCTCCAGCAACCATTATCATTAGGATAAGCAGCTCTGATAATGGATGGTTGAGCTCAGCTTGGGCAATCACTTGTATTTCCCTGCCAACTAGTCAAAAAATAGTCAACTAGTCAACATCACCCAAAAAACACCTTTCAGACATTTGTATTTTGAACATAAAGCTTAATAATGCAGGCTGGGCTGCATCCTGAAGCATGAGACATGCACTGCTTAAGTCATATTTGAGAAGGTTTCTGCCTAATGGGTTCACAGAAGAACAAAACTCACCAAAACTCTCAAAAAGTTCTCTTAATATGCCCTCTTCTCCTGAGGCGTGGGATAAGTTATTCACACTTCTGATGGAATCAAATTCACATCAGCCTGGTTTAAGAAGTTAATCCTGTATATGACAAGATATTTCTTTGCATTAAATGCTCTGTGATTGGCTGTTTTACATGTCAGTCAGCTAGCCCTGTCCTATCTGAGATGGTAATTTTCCAAAACTAATTTGTCTAGTGAGGCTGTTTTATCTTTTTTACTGACCTTGATGTAGAGCTGGGTTGAATTTCCACGCTGATAAAGCACTCTGGCTGTGGTGTTTAGCAGAAAGAAAATGACTTTTGTCATTTCTCCTGGTGTTTCACTACAGTTTTGACTGCTGCTGTACTTCAGGCTTTGACCTTAAGTCTCTCACCCAAAATCCCACCAAGTAAGTTTAATAGTCAGTTAGATCCTACACCTCCTAGTTCACTCAACAACACCCACACATATCAGGTGTTTGAAGCAGATTCTAGAGTAAACACCCACACTAGGAGTGTAACAATGCACATCATTTCAGATTCAATTCGATTCTTGATTCTACATTTAAGATATGATCCCATTTTTGACATTTTAAAATGGATTCTAAAGAGCTCTAATTATAAATTGAGATTATGTCTTAATTTTCGACTTGAGCACTCAGCCTCCCTTTAACATATGACCCCAGCCTTCAGGACTGAAGACCTTAGCCAGTTTAACCTGTGTGGTTTCATATCTTATAACCAGCTTCTTCCAGGCCACTTTACTTTGACAGCTGAGATGCCTAGTTTTGATCACTGGAAATGATTTCCATCAGTAATGTAGAGACACTCAGAAAAGACTTCGTATAAGGAAGGCACATTAGCAGTAATGAGGCTGTTGAAAATAGCTGTGTTTAATTTTCCCAGATTTTTGACAGGCAATATACAGCCAATGTCTCTTATTTCTCTGAACATGAATTATGTTGTTGCTGTACCGTGGTGACTTCTTCCCACGTTCATTTTATTGCGCACACAAGAGTGCCTACAGTCTTACTGTCTGTGAAAAAACATCTTAACGCAATTATTTCCCATAGCTGCAGTTAATTTGTCTGCTTAATGGGAAAGCCAACAGTGTGCTGAACATTCAGCTGCATCTGAGAGCCTTGTTTGAAGTTTGGCCTTGAGAGGAAATTTGACCATGGTGCGGTTAAAACATACGCTGTGAGGATGTTTTTACCACCCTTCATCTCATTTTCAGGCATTTATCAGAACGTTATAAATCAGGTTTAAACAACTGCTCATTTTTGTTGGGAGATTTCACCTTTTTCAAAAATATTTTTCTAAATTAATTATTAAAGGATTGTTCATGAAATCAAAAATGTACTATGACTTTTGTACTTTCGGTGTAAACAGGATGTGTTCTGTAGAATTGTGAATTTAATTGGCGAAACACTTCTCTTCTCTCTGGAAACAGAGAGGTTGACCAAAATTAAATAAATAGACATTTACAATAGAATTTTTCAAGATTATTTTACATATTTGTAGAATTTTTTAAATTTGTATTAAATCATGTTTCTCAGGAGTAAATATCCTATTCTAACTGGAGCTGTTTTTTGCTTTCACCTTAAAATAATCCTTTGAAATAAGGAATCATTCGGAATAATCTTACAATTTTCTTTTTTTTTTTTTTTTTGAGATTTTCAGGCAATTTTCTAAAAGTATTTTTTGTGCATATATAAAACTACCCATTACTGAATCACCTGCTTTTTTATTATAATGTATCTTTTTTTTGGCAGATGTTCTTCAAGTTTTTCTGAGGTTAAAATTGCACGTGGCGCCAACTAGTGGATGTATGAGTTGACAAGTAGTAACCAAGTAATGCAACCCTGAAGAATTCTGACCAGCAAATCCATCCCATTATCTGTCTCTCTGCTCAGCTGTCACTGGACTGTCTTCCTCCCACTGCTTCCAGCTCTGTTCCTGTTCATTTCTAGCTGCTGTAGCTGCGGAGGACCTTTTTTTTTTGCAAATGTTGTACAGGCTCATTCCTCTAAACCACACTTTTATATAAACATTAAGCTGCTGGCCTGATTTAAATATAGCGAGAGCCATCTGTCTGCTTGCATTAATTTGTCGTTAGCTGAAAACGACCTGAAAGCGCTGTGCTGCGCTGTTGCAGGACATGGAGGGGGAGGAGGAGGAGGAGGAGGAAACAGACAGAGAAGTCATGAAGCAGCTGTGTGGTTTTTGCTGGAATCCGAGGAATAGAGAGAGAATAAAAGAAGAGAAGGAGAACGAACAGGGTGAGAGTTAAAAAAGAGAGATACAGAAAGAGAACAGATTAGAGAGGCATGGAAGTAAAGAAAATTAGACAATAAAAAGGAAATAATAGGAGTGAGAGGGAGAGAGAGAGAGAGAGAGAGAGAGAGAGAGAGAGAGAGAGAGAGAGAGAAATGATGAAGAGATTTAAAAGAGATGAGTGAGGGAAAGTGAAGGAGATAAAAGTGGAGTAGGAGAAATAAGAGAGAAAGAATGAGAGCAGGAGGAGAAAGAGGAGGAGGAGAGCTAGAATGAAGTGTCAGGAGGAAACGAAGGAGAAAAAAGAGAAAGAGGGGAAATCATGAAGAATTTGCAATGGGAGGAGTCGAGATACATATGAGAGCAGAGAGCTTTAGGGATGTTATGGGGGCTTAGAGGCACTGAAACATGAGAAAATTGTAGTGTGTGTGTGTGTGTGTGTGTGTGTGTGTGTGTGTGTGTGTGTGCGTGCAATAAATCAGCTGAAACTGGTTAAAGTTGGTGAAGTATTAGAAAAGCACAGATTGACAGCATCTGTCCACACACATATACACACACACACACACACACACACACACAGAGCAAACACATGCTCACACCTGCAGCAGCTGTGCAGGACCCTAGAATCATGCATGTGTGCACTCTGACTCAATTACAGCCTCCGTGGCTACACTTTGCCACACTGCATTATTAAGTGGCTTTATGGAGGGGGGTTAAACAACCTCCCCTGCTTGCCATTAAGAGCAGGACTTTACACACTCTACATGATGAATAGTGCATCCCTGAACACACAACTCAAACCAAAGGAGCCTTCCATCAAAGCTGATCCTCTCCGGCATGCATGTTATTCCCATTATGAGCTTCCAGCTTCGGTCCAGCTCCAGAGTAAATCAAATCAACAAGTAATACGATGCACTGCACAGCCTGCCCTGAAGTACATATTGATGCTGTCACTGGAAAAAGGATGCCATCAGTTTACTTCATTAGAATGGACACGTAACGGTTTTACACACAGTGTTGTGCGAAAATTGATATTTTGTTCATCTGATACATTGACCAAGTATTGAATACTTCTCAGTGTGAGATTATTGTGAGATTATTGCGTCTCATTGTGAAATATAGGATCGTTAATATATTAGGGAATTTCATTCTGTTAAGGAATTTAATTTTTTTAGCCCAATATTGCACCTTAAATAGCTATTGCTTTTTTTTTTTATTCCACTTAAGTGTGTTTTTAAGTCTGTCTTAGATGTGCAAATTAAAATAATTATAAGATGAGTTTTAGAGCATAGGCTTCAGCACCTTATTTTTTGTCATTCTCACATGAAGTGATCCCCTGGGCATTTCACTTAAGAGGTTTTAGTCCACAGGGCTGGCAAGAAGAATAGGATATCAGAGTTTTCAGGCCTGAAAGCTGGTTGTGGTGATGTTGACGTGTTTGCACCGTGTGTGTTTAAAGGTTCTGATTGGCCTCTTCTAAAGGTAGTTCACAAGCTAAGTGTAATTTGCCAAAAATAAATATTGAAACAAAGGTTATCGTTCTTATTTTATTCTTTTAAAATGTACTTGTAATCTAAACTGATTGTTGGGCCCTTAAAACAAGGAAATGGCTTATCACTCAGTTTAATGAAAATAATAATAATAATAATTTGCCCATTTGCACCACAACTGTGGAGCTCGCAGGAGAAGAGCCTGTATGAATGTGAGAAGGGGGAGAACCCTGAGAACTAGGACTGCAGTTTTGCTTTAGGCTAACAGGCTGGACCTTCAACCCTCCTCTAATTGAACAGCAGTGAGGACATAATTACAAGGTAGAGAAGTTGGATATGCAGGAGGAGGAGTTTCTGGTATGGTCATCTTTCCGAATGTTAGTTGTTCCATGACATATGCTCCATATGTTATTTCTCAAATACTCAAATTACTCAAATTTTCAAATCGCAAGGCTACAGTTTGAATGATTTCAGTCATTCTTCAGTATTGATAACTGACTGGGGAATTTCTAATAATGCACAGGTGGGGGGAGTCCTGGGGCTTGAAACTCAAAGGACAAAAGCTGGAGAAACATCCTGGACAGGTCACCAGTCGATCAGAGGAAAAACGCACATGGAGGAGCAATTTAGCTTCTGTAATTCACCTCAAGTGCATGTTTTTAAAGACCAAACCAGAGCATCACACAGATGCGGGGAGAACCTGCAGACTCCTCACAGAAAGGAGCATCTTTCATCTTCATCATCATCTTTCATGCTCATCATTAGTATGATGGCCAGATTGTCATTTTCATGACTATCCTCAAGAGTTTAGAAACAATAACATAGTTAAGACAGTCATAGCCACATAGTTTAAATTTAGCAACATTATGTTGCCACTCAGCTATTGCTCTTTTCAGTGGAGGCCTTGATGCATATACTGTAGAGTGAAATCACACCACAGTAGCTGATCTGTGTACATTGGATGTGGGGATAACCACACAGTGTGTATTTGCAGTAGGTGAATCTACATAATGATACACTACATCAATATCTGCATCAATATCTACATAAATATCTACATAAATCACTTTCATAATGTGCGTTGGAGATGGCTGTAACTGCAGAGTTCACTGGAGACCACTCTAAATGCTTGGAGATCTGGAATAATGGATCTATCTTTTCAAACACATTTCAAAGTCATATTCCATTTACTAAAGCAAAAACATCTCGTTTTTCTTTTGACAGCACTGTCGTGATTCTATGAGTCTTCAATTAAAGTGATTACAAAATGACCTAACCAACCTAAGCACAAATCTAGCAGAACATGAATGCAGTGAACTTTAGTGCAATGTTATATTAATGCCTGTGTAAATTCACGGGTTCTCTTGTATCAGATAAAGTGTTTTCAGTGTAGATATCGCAACCCCTCGGCTCCAGTTCACTATATGTTCTCACTATATGTAAGACCCTTATCCTATAAGGAGTTGTGGGGAGTGCTGGAACCCATCCCAGACCTCATAGGACAGAAAGTGTAGAAACAACCTAGACAGATCACCAGTCCATCTTTGGTTTGTGGAGGAGGAGATCCACACAGAAACAGGAAGAACCTACAAACATCCCCATGGTCCAGGTGGGGAATCGGACCCAGAGCTGGAGAACCCAGAATCCATCTGTTCTGACAGTGGCAGTGAAGGCCTAGTGGCCAGGGAGTAGGCCCCAGAATCAGAGAGTTGGGGGTTTGAATCCCAGACCAGCAGGTTGCCCTGAGTTACCCTTGAGCAAGGTACCATCACCATCACTGCTCTCCGGATGCTGGATATACCTGCCTCCTGCTGCATAGTGTGCAGAGGATGTGTTTCACTCTGCTGTGTTTTACAATGACTTATAGTCACTTTCACTTCAACATGATTTTTTTTGTATTATTTTCAAAAAGCACAAGAAGTTGTACTTAAACACTACCTTTGTGCAGCATGAGCCACCCTTCACTGTTAGAAGAAAGGCTGGAATTTCGTTTATAAAGTCTTGCGTAAATCTGAAGGCGTTTTCTTATGATTAGAGACGGTTGGATTGACAAGTTGTAAAATTTGTGTTTTCTTACGATGACTGTGGTAAGCAAGTATTCTCTCATGCACTATCATCAGCCGGAATGAGCTGTCTCTCGTATGCTGTCCATTCGAGTTTAAGTGAAGGGCAGAGCATTAGATTAGGGTTGGTGAATTCGCTGAGGGTGTCCTCAGTTTCCCGTCATAGAAAACAGTGCTAATGACAAGGCACACAGGTTTTATGCTGCATTTTGGTCTCCATTCCGGTACTTGAGCAAATTACACACACACACGCACACACACACTCAGAAGAGAATGAACCCGTAAGAGCATGTTAGTACGTAGGTAGTGAACACCCACATTATGAGTGTAAATAGTTGTGGGCACATCAAAGACACTATAGAGAGAGCGGTGGTTAGACATTGTAAAGGTGGAATACTCAGCCTCCTTTTTAAAGGTTAAAGCAACAATTTCTATTGATATATAGTATAAATATATATATATATAGAATTGTATGGCTTTTCGGCTTTTCAAGTGAAAAGTAAAGTATCTACGCCATACAAACTCCATCAGCACTCAATTAAATATTGCTCAACCACGTGGATTTAGTGTCATTAACTGAACTTATATCCTAATGATGAGAAGAACTTAATTACACTTTTTCGGATCACTGCCATAGACGGACCACTTTTTAGTTTCCCTTAAGAAACTTTTAAACACGAGAACAGAAAGTCGCTTGAAAGAAGCAGAATTTACTGATTACGATGTCAGATGATATCAATTTTTGGGGCTTTTTCAAACTACCCTTGTTCAAATTGCTGCTCTTTTGTGAAAGATGTTCTCTTTGACGCAGATAAAGCACTTTTGGATCCAAAACGAACCTTTCGATGGCTCTTTAAATTATTTGTAAAAATGAGATGTGTGAGTGCAGATACCATCACCAAATCTTTAAAGATAGGGCTTCATATGAACTGATTTTTCCCAGAACTGTACAATTCAAGAACCTTTTCGAGACGTTGTTTTTGAGTGATGAGAGCTTGAAGTTCAAGAACGCAGTGTCATGTTTTAACTTTTTTTTTTTAAAGAAACAAATCTCTTTAATTTATAAAAACTGAAATAACTGTGTTGGCTAAAGCTACACAACGTGGTTTTTGGAGCAAGAACTTTTCAGCTGATTTGATGTCTGTTCTAGTTAAATGTTTAGAACTGGAACAGTGTGTACAAGCCAGGATGCTTTCAGGAAACTTGGTTTTCTCTGATCTTCTGAAACATCAGGAGGCTCAGAAGGGCCCGTTTGCTCATTTGACTGGCAGTGAAATATTTCATGCCCATCCCTAAAGCCCCTATTTTCCAGTGCAACTAACAACGAGTCATGTGGTCATGAAGTGTGAGTTGATTTGAGTTTGATAACGTGGGAGCAAGCAGTTCTCTTTATTCTAGTAAGACTGTAATTTCTTTGAAAAAAAAAAAGGCAAAGGGGGAACATTACAGGCAATGCAGCTGAGTTTTTCTTTTATTTAAAACCTCCAGCTGCTTTCAGCATTGCCTGAGGAAACCTTGAGCAATTTGTGGGTGTGAACAGAAAGCAGAGGTGAACTTCAAACTGAAATATGAATTGGGTTTGGGATTCTCAATTCTATGGCTCATTGTTAACAAAGCATTTCTCCTCATACTTTCTGGCTTGTGTTACGACCTCAAATTTTACCTTGTATGACTCAAACTCCGGAGAGAAATACAAGTTTGTCATCGCCCTCTTTTAATGCTCTCTATTAGCAGATGGCTCATAATTGGGGATGTGGTTTACCAGCTTTCAAATACAAAAGACAAAGTGTTTCTGAAAAGGACATCCATTTTTCTCCATCTCCTTTTTGCTCCGGACATGGGAGACGAGGAATGTCTGCTTTGCAGTGACAGACCTAATTGAAATTTAATTTGGGCAATGTACCTCTCTTGCAGCTTGTTTTAATTGGAATTGTAATCTAGATGTTAGCATGCTTGCATGCGTGCACACACACTTGCACACTTTTGCACACTCAAGCAAAAGCAGCAGAAGAAGGTGGGCTAGGCTTTTGTTCTGGGTCAACGAAGGCTTTGCAGTGATAGCAAATCTTGGAGCGCATGCTGCGTTCTATCCAATCCTACAGGCCTTTTTGACCACGACTTCAAAGAGAATAGAGTATGAGGGAGCAGACAGGGCCAACATCTATTATCAATTTTTCATGTCTTTGGTTTTTTTTTTTCCTCCTTTTCCATCTTGCCTGCTCTTCTACGTATCCGCCTGCCTCTCCCTACCTCACCACCCCCCTCCCCTCACTGTCCATCAACCTCAGCCTGTAGAAAAGCGAAGATTACCCCCCATGGGCTGTTCTTTGGTGCATGCCGTTCGTACGATAATCAATTTGAAGAAGGAGAGAGGGAAGGTGTGAAATTATTCATCAGAAAAAGGAGAGGAGGAAGGAAGGAAGGAGGGAGGAGATGCAGAAAGATTGAAAGTGTTGCTCAGCAATGTAAGCATGCAAAAGCAAAGCAAAACACCTTAATGCACTGCCAGCTCTGTTCCTAGACTCCACACTTTTTTACCTTTTTCCCAACACAGCATATCCACTCAATCAGCTAATTAATAAACGTTTTCTGTTAAATGCCAAAAGTTGTCAACCTGTGCCATGAAGGAAATCCGGAGTGTGGGCGCCTTTGGGTGATCGGAAATGCAAAGCCAACCTACAGAGCTTTTCTGAAAAAACACTTTCCGTTTCTTCATCCATCTAGCACCCTTCACTAACAATATAATAGCTTTCCTGCATGTTCTGTTGCCGGGACCACGTCCAGGACAGATCAAAGGGCTGATGTTCAAGTCATTTATCTGGTCTGTTGTAGAACTTGCGGTGATGTAGAACTTTCTGGGCTTGACAAGGTGATCCCATCCCATGATCTATGCGTACTTAAGCAAAAGACCTGGAAGTTTCTACAAAGGAAGGAAATGCTTCATAATTTTCTTGGCCATCTGTGTGAACGCCCCACTTTGTTTCAGTGCAATACTTCACTAAGTATTCGGCTTCGATCTCATTACAGGACCAAGCTAATAAGCTTCTTGATGAGTCTATTTCATAAAAACATTAGAAAAAAAAATTATGGAAATATGCCAAAAAAAACAAAAAAAACTGTCCACCGCTTTCTCCATACAGACCATCTGCTGCAAAAACTATTACTGAATGTTATAAAATGAACAGATTTACTTATCATCAGCGTTTCAGTCCACAGCTTTGCCCCTCATTTCTTTGACTTTGCTAGAGCATCACCTTCTCGGCGCAAAAGTTTAACAGTTAACTGTAGAAGTGTCTTATCTTTTGGCATATTGAGTAGATTAAAGAAAAGAAACGATCCAATAGGGTTAGGGTTAGAGTTAGGGTTAGGTTGAGGGTTAGGGTTAGTGTTAGGGTTAGGCTAACCACTCAGTGTTCAGCTTCACCACTAAAATAATCACCAGCTTGATCATTTTTAATCATCTGCTAATTTTTCTTTACTGGCTTCACTGGTTAAACTTAACAGTCCAGTTGCACTTATGATCTGACCTTGAGGTGTAGAAGCTTTCTTGGTAGCACTTCAATGAATGGTAGCAGCAGTGGCCTAGTGGTGAGGGAGTTGGCCCCAGGATCAGAAGGTCATGGGTTCGAATCACAGACCAGTAGGTTGCCCTGAGGTGCCCTTGAGCAAGGTATCGTCTCCATCACTGCACCCTAGGTGCTCTCAATAGTTGCTCCCTGCTGCACTTGTGTGTGTATGGGTAAAATGTAGAAGTTGAATTTTGTTGTAGTTCACTGTGTGCTGTGCTGGGTGCCACACTGATGAGAATAGTCACTTTCACTTTTTCCACAACAGTATTATCTGCTAGAACTTGAACGTGAACATTACAGTACCATGACCTGGTCTGCGTTCAACATGAGCTAAAAGGTTAAGAAGTTCTCCCATCATTAAGGACAAAACAACAGCTTGCAACGTAGAAAATGCTGCCAAAAAAGTTGTGTAATATGATTAGCAGCACTGATTTTATCACACTTTTGGATGTGAGGGAGCATTGAATTTGATTTAAAACCATATGATTGGAAAAGGTCACATTTTATGTGAGTTATGGCTGTTCCAACTGCATGAAATCTGTTATGCTAAAATCAGATATGCCTTAAAGCTGGACTGGACCTGCCTGTCAGAAACATTTTCAAAATATTTTAACAATAATGCAGTATTATCAGAAATGTATGCCACTGTAGGATTTTTTTTTTTTTACCATTTAATGTCCTAGCAACTCTTTTGAAAGTATGGCAATCCACTTTGTACATTAGTCCTGACTTCTAGCAGGCTTTGAGGGACAGTATCTGCCAGCTCACTGATGCTTAAACACCTTACACACACTCTCGCTTGAGTGCCTTTCTCAGCGCTGTGGCCTTGAACGTGTTTGTGATGGTGTGCTGTTGTCTGTGTGCTAAAGCATGCGTGTATTCTCAGGATATAGCCCGCTCAGTGAGAATATGTCATGTATGACCTTGTCTGAGTTCTCAGAGTGTGTGTGTGTGTGTGTGGGTGTGGACATGTGCACTGAGAGGTCGAAGAGGGCATGTGACTGAACATTTGAGTCACCTCCACTTTTCCAATTGCATTTCGAATTCACCTCCAATGTCAGGCTGCGGCTGCCTGTTGTTATTGGCTGTCTGATCCATACGATGGCAAAACGGCGTTTCTGAAGCAATTGACTCCACTTAGGTTTGGATAATAGAAGCAGGGATTGGAGAATTCCCCAGAGATGTGGCAACAAAAGGCTGAAGGACAGGAGCCAGACCCAGCAATGTCGGAGAAACAGTTCCAGAATTAGAGAACAGAACACACAAACTAATGTGAACCATCTGCCTGCTGGCCCCAAAATGTGCCATTTGGACAGCACTCTGATTTAATAGAAAGAAAGAGAGGTAGAGAGAGAGAGAGAGAGAGAGAGAGAGAGAGAGAGAGAGAGAGAGAGGGAGAGAGAGGGGTGAACTCTTTCAAGAACAGGGCAAAGTGAGGACACTACAACTGAGATCACCTCTGCTTAGGGATGTCACTGGATCAGGGCAGAATGAAGATGAGACCACTCCATATTGTTTAGCCATCAACTCTCTTCCTTCCTTCCTCCTGAGCTTTGTATCTTTTTACATGCTGGTTTTATGTCAGTATTCCAGCATTAATCATGTCCAGCAATTGATTTTTAGGTTCAAGAGTATTGATGAATAAAAAACTGTCCACTAACTTCCATTAACTTGGTACTAACCAGAAGATGTGTTAAAAAGAATGAGTGTATTTTAAAAAGTAAATTGAAGTATATATATTTTTTTTATCCATGAAGTAAGTGAGTGTATTGTCCGAGCACCATCAGAGGTTTTGGGTAACCATGATTATTAACCGCAATATTCATTCATTTATCATACAAAAAGCCCTTTTTTAATGTAAAAAAATGATAGTAGTAATACGTTGGCCTAAAATGCCCACAATAGCCCGATGATTTCCATTGCCTGACAGTCTGTTGGAGTCTCAGGGAGTCTTGAAGAACTGAGGCACGGTGAGTGTGTTTGTCGGTTTTCTGCTCTGTGATGGACTGGCGACCTGTCCACGATGTTTCTCCACCTTTCCCGCTGTGAGAACTGAGATAGACTCCAGCACTGCCTGCATCCCTATTCAGGACAAGCAGTTAACAAAATGAGTCAGAGAGAGAGAGGGATTAAAAATGGACTCCTTTAACTTTGGGCACCCTGACATTGTGAACCTCACAAAGTAGAAGCCAAGCTATAACATTCATTAAGAAACTGCCCTGCTAGGAGTTTAAGTCAGCCACTAATGTATGTTAGCAGTGATTTTCTGTCAGTCACCATGCGATCATACAATGATCAAAATTGCCTTTTAACCACAAGTTTATGTTCTTTGTGGCTAATGTGTTTTCTCTTCATCATTGAACAATAAAGCCTCAGGATCGGCCCTGCTTAAAGTGTGCAGGGTTGTAGAGTTGGGGGGCTTCTGTTGACAGTTTTGAGAATGAAAATATCCTTTACAGCCACTGAATTCTTCTTTACCTACCTGGTCTACTAGAATTTGGCTTTGCCCTATAGTGAAGAAGGATCTACTGATGGAAAAGTGATGCTGCTTCTAACTTTCTAGTCTTTCCAGGCTTTTTGTCACTTGCTGTGAAGAGTAGATTGTTTGCATCCTCACTGAATCCGTTAAGCAGAACTGAGCAGTGTCACCGCCCTGCGCTCCCTGAAACGGCCAGCTTTACATGCTGTCTGTTATTCGGTTGCTCCTGAATCTTTCCTTCACGGTAGGTGTGTGAATTATGCACTAGATAATCCTTGCAGGAGCTGCTATCGTAGATAATTGTGAGACTGAGTTCAGGGTATCTTGGTGGTTCAGAGTGGAGTGAAGGTGGAGTGATGTAGAGTGCACATGTGTTCTGAAGGGGAGGAGACCAGATGTGGTTCCCTACAATGTGGGGGCCACAACTTCCTCCCACTTCAATAGAAGATGGTCTTTGAAAACTAGGCTAACAACTCCTACCCCCACACTTGCATGCATGTTTACGTTCCTTTCTTTGTGGGGTTCATGGTAATGTTAGCTGGTGACTAACATTGGTTTTCATGATAAGATTGGTTTTAATGATATGTTATGGAAAATGAATGTACAAAAGTGTAAAACAGCTTTGAATTTTAGACATTTTACTCTGCTTCACCCAACAAAAAGCCAACATAAACCTAAACCTAAAGAAATAAGTTTGCAATTTTGCCCTTTTTTCAAATAAAATATTTATTTGTTTCATTTAAAAAAGGAGGAGAGCATGTTTTCATTGTTTTATGAGCTTAAAGTACAAAATCAAAGCGTTCATGTCTGTCATTAGTTCTGAGGCCATTTGGTCCATGCAAAGGGCCAAATACCTGCACAGCCAACCACCAGAATTAAGCCATCCACCAATGGGATTTAAGTAATCTTTGTTTTTTCATAAATGCACAAAGTGAAAGTGACTATTTGTCATTGTGAATCAGCACAGCACACCACAACAAAACATAACTTCTGCTTTTAATCCACAGACGCCATGCAGCAGGGGCCAGTGCCCAGGGAGCAGTGACGGAGATGGTGACGGGGTGGTGGTGGTCTAGTGATAGGGTACTTGCCTATGGACTAATGGCTCAAGAGGTCCCAGGTTTGAATCCCACCTCTGGCACTACCACCACTGGGTCCCTGAGCAAGACCCTTAACCCCGAGTTTCTCCAGGGGGACTGTCCCTGTAATCAGGAGATGGAAGTCGCTCTGGATAAGAGCCGTAAATGTAAATGTAAATGTGCCTTGCTCAAGGGTACCTCTGGGCAACCTAGTGGTGTGGGAACCCACGACCTTCTGATCCTGGGGCCTAGTCCCTCACAACTATTCCACCGCTGAAGTCCCAACTCTGTCACTGATACCAAATTCCCTTTCTCTGCGCTTTTCAGCTTTAAAGCCCTCTACAGTTAGGAGAGAGCATTTTAGCTGTGGAGCATAGGAAGCTGTTTCTTATTCCCAGTTTGCCTTCACATTCCCAGCAAACACACACTGTGGAGACGGCTGGTGCAGAAGAGTTTCATGCGCTTCTCCTTGATGTGACAGACGATTGCATTGTCTCTGGAAGAAAGCCCACTAGTGCACTCATCCAGAGAGCTAATGCATTTGCCACATGAAGATATGCACAGGCAAGCGCATTCCAGAAATAAACAGCTTCGCACACCATTGCTCGCTCCACATGCATTCACACGCATAAATATATCCCACACACAGCACACACACACACTTACCTTTTACCTAAGTGGAACACATGTGGCATTAATGTTTGACATTTGCTCACATGACCTTTCCACAGCTCCTCTGAGGATGGCGCAGATCGTGCAGGTGTGTAGACGGGCTGAGATAACAGCTCTGCTCTGCTTGCTGGATTGAATGCTAAAGGCCTGCGCATACAGCAGGGTGAAATGCAGCCCATTTCTGACACTGCATTGGTCCTCTTTTCTGTGTAAGTGCATGAGCTCCTTGCTGAGAGCTCTGTGGCTGATCAAACTACACCAGGACTGGCCCAACGCCTGCTTGACCTTATCAAGGAACGACCTCCGCTGCCCACCGATTCCCCAAGCAAGGGGGATTCTCTTGTGAGCAATTATAGCTACACTGGCAGTGGTGTCTGAGCTCAGCCTGTGTTCTTCACATCTAATATAGACCTGTTTAACCCTTAATATCAGTTATAAAAAATGTAATTAACACAATGATTTTATATGTCCTCAATCCAAATGTAGTAGATTTGGTGGGACATGATTGGTCTCTGGTTAGTTCTTTAGTTTGCACTGGAGCTATAAGACTGCACTAAGACAGAGCAATAATCTGCGTTTATGTTCAACAAAATGTCATTTGTCATTCATTTATGAACGTATCTTCATATATGAACTTTCATTTTGGCTTTGTTAGTTATTTTAACTTTTATTAAACTCTTATTCAGTATAAACTATTTGTCATTCAGTACCTATAATATTGTATATAATATACTCAGTTTCAGTTCGGATGGAATAGACTGGCAACCTGTCCATCCTTTCGCCCTGAGACTGGCTCCAGCACGTCCTCGAGCCTAATCAGGACAAGTGGCTATGAAAATGAGTGAGAGCGAGGGAGAGAGAGCAAGTTTGGACCATTTCTATTGGTCCATTCCTCATAAAATTTTTGACATAAAGTAACTAGCAGTTGGTGTTTCAAAATTCAGTAAAATAAAAAAGACAGCAGTAAAGGTGTAAGGATTTGTTCCAATAATCTAAAAAATTCACTGACGTCTGGAATTATGTGAAATGAGCGTGAGTTGCTGATTGACTGTCTTTGTGGGGGTAGGGTGGAGGCATGTGTGGATCGTGTGTGTGTGTGTGTGTGTGTGTGTGTGTGTGTGTGTGTGTGTGTGTGTGTGTGTGTGTGCACTGCAGGGAGCTTTCAGGCAAGGGAGAAACTCCAGAGACGTCCTCACACATTCAAGAGTTCATATTAATGAATATACTGTACTGAGCAAAGCAAGTGACTTAAAATTGTAAATTGTTGTCTCTTCATTTGTCTAATTTCATTTGGCAAATTTTATTCACGTGCCTTTTTTGTTCTGCCTGCATGTTTAATGAGGGTGTGTGAGCGTGTGTGTAAGTGTGTCACAATCACACACAAAAAGACACATACACACCCACAGTTAAACACACAACTCTTCACCTAATTCACCAGTTTGGTTAATGCACCCAATTACTTGCTCAAACAGTGCCAGTGAATGGCGTATGGGCGGTCTATTGAAATGGTAATGCAGTCGTCTCCAAAAGCTCTTCATTCATTCATGAGGCTAGAGGTGGATTTATTCATCATTATTTACTGCCCTCACTGAACCTATGGTGGCTTATTCTAATGAGGCAAGTCACTCTGATGGTGGTCTGTCAATGTCTGAGTACCGCAAGATGAGCAGAAATGACCTTTTCCATATGTTAGCACAGAGATGAGAATGACAAGGTGTCAGGATGTGCAGCGGAGGCTGAAAACAGATCCCACTGCGAAGCAGGCACATATAAAAAAGAAGGAAGGAGAACTAGAGACTGAAGAGCAGGGCACTCATGTTAGAGCTACCACCTATGATATTCAGACTGAGAACAATGTAGTCTGTTAAGCTGAGGGTTAAGATCAGGATAAGATTTCCAACTGCTCACTGCTCTCACTTACAAAGAATGAGGAGCTATAAAACGGACTGACATCGACACCTTAGCTTCAAAGACTTTTTTTTTGCTTTTCTGTGTTTTCCTTTCTTATGCAGTATGAGGTTCGGGGATGAAGATTGTCGCATCTCATTCTAGTATCCCTGGGAAACAGAAAACACACAGCACTAATCTCCTGGAAGAGGTTCCGCACTGTTGCCCCATAGCAAAAAGGTTCTGGGTTCAGTTCCCTGCTGGGGTGGGCTGGACTGTCTGCTAGGTGTGAGTGTGTTTGTCTGTGTGTCTTCCCTGTGATGGACTGGTGACCTGTCCAGGGTGTCGCTCTGCCTTTCGTACTATGACCCGGGATAGGCTCCAGCACCCCCGGCCAGCTCAGAAAATGGTTGGATGGATGGATTTCTTGGAGGCTGCAAGTTTGTCAACTAGATGGGTTGCTTGCTCTTTTGGATGATTTATTTGTCCCTCTGCTGTCGGTAATGCTAGTGTTGGTGAGAGCTCCCACTGTAAAGTATGTGGAATAAAGCATCAGATAAATGCTATTAATGTTAAAGTAAATTGCATTTCCTGGTGTGAATGTGTTTCTTGAATGGCCCTATTCTACATTTTCTTCGCTGTTGTGGGGATGTATGTGTCAAAGCCAGTATTAATCTATTTAAATGAATATCTTCCCCAATGTATTGTTTTTTAGAAACACGAACAGTATATCAACACGGTTTCAGCACCTGCTTGAAAGTGAGGGATGGCCGTGTGTGTAGGGGGTGATTTCACTGCACCTGGCACCATGCCAGGATCCCCAGGGGCACAGCACAACACGGCCAGATTTTCATCAGTTACATGCCTTTACCTCACTATGTAGGTCAATTCTCTCTCTCTCTCTCTCTCTCTCTCTCTCTCTCTCTCTCTCTCTCTCTCTCTCTCTCTCTGCCAGTGGCCCCACAGCTTTATCAGTCCTGTTACCTGGCTGTAACTGTCAGGTGATTCATCTCAGCTCATGTTCTCTTTGTCTCTCTCTCACTCCCCTGCTGTATAACGGCTTTGATTGTGTCAGTTGGGGCGTCAGCTAACAAGACGTCAACCTGCACTTTACACTCCAATCAACCTCCCTTCTCAGCCTCTTACATACATACACACACACACACACACATTCCCTAATCACCTGGTGCTCCTGGTCTGTTATCACTACCGCTCAGCATTGCACGTACACACACACACACACACACACACACACACACACACACACACACACAAAGAGACGTGTAGCAATGTTTGACCAAGGTGTGCAGCTGGGGACCGGTTGAGACTTGCCTGGGACTAGTGGCATGCAGGCTGAGAACCTGTGTGTGTAGGCAGTGCTCGACCTGACCAACAAGGTGTACATCATTATACAGTACATCAGTGCTATTTAAAGTTTTCAAACATTTCTGCTTCATTAAATGGTGGGTTGGTGTGAAGTCTTAGAAGAACAGAGTCTGGATCAGTGATGGTGAACGGAACCAGACATCTGAAGTGTTCATTGCCTCAAAAAGCTCCCAGAAGGTTTAATACAAAATGGTGATGAAAACACTACCTGATGGCTGAGATTATTTTAATATTTTGAAAAGGAAATGAATGTGTTCACATCCATTTATGACAGAGCAGCATATGGAGGACAGTCTAAAGTAAAAATGTTGCCCAAAGAAAACATTCTTTTTAGATGTATCCCTGTTTTGCTATTAATATTACATTTAAAAACTCACTGGTGTTTTTGGATTGGAAATAAAATATATTTGCAGACAGAACTGCCCCTGGTCCCCATTACTACCAGCATAAAGAAGTCTAACATTTCTCCACTGACAAATTTTATGTGCAGAAATGTTAGAGAGCATTTCGTATTTCTCTGCTCGTACATGTGTGCAGACAACATAGAAAGGAGAAGCAAACGTGTAAAAAGTTGCCTGGAAGAGAAGGTGCTTTCATTGCTATCCCCAAGGCCTGCTAGAGGAGAGAGAAATATTCAGAGATAGACAGAGAGGGTGAACGAAAACAAACACAGCGCAGTGCATTCCCCGAGCAGGCTTTCCTCTTGCAGAAAGCTTAGTGCCACTGCTATGGCTGGGTACCACTGCTTTTGGCCTGGGGTAATGAGCTCTGTCCTGGGAGGCACTAGTTGCCTGTTTTTAACTTTTATTCCTTCCTTTTGTCTAAAAAGGAGGGGTGTTTTCGCTTTCATGACAGAGGTGCAGTCAGACAGGGAGGCCAGGCTTTGGGTGGAGAATTCAAGTCAGAGTTGATGGTGAGAGACGAGAGCAGACCACTTAGCAGAAAACAGGACAGACGGAGACATGGACATCCCTTAGTAAATACAGCTATACGTATATCTTCTGGTGTGCCTGGCGTTCTCATTACCTTTCACTGCCTCTTGCTCTTGCGTCATCGCTCACTTTTTTCCCGAGATACTCCTTTAAAAGAAGCCTCCTTTGTTTCACATTACTCTGTCCAAGAA